>SSBO01000001.1:11989286-12368652 GCA_005281725.1 Wuchereria bancrofti | reverse complement strand
AAAAGTCTACTTACCAATTAATTTATACGAAATTATTCAGAATAACTGAGCATTGTTACAAATTCACCAATTCATTGCCATTTAAAAAAAAAAAAATTTTACTATGTGTTTGAATAGAGTAAAAGGATTTGCATGTTAAACGATTATTTCATGTTTCGATAGTGATAATTCAACAAAAATTTAGCAATGAAATTTTTTTATTGTTTGCAATAGAGATGACACTGATCAAAATGCATAAAAATTTTGTTGTTTATTCATTACAAAAAAAAATATTTTTGTTGTAGCGTTTGCCCCTAGTAAAGTTATTTAGCTCAAAAAAAAAGAAAACCAAATTGACATTTTGTTGTGCGTCTCACACAATTTGAAATTTGCTCGGCTTTTTTTTTATTTCCACAAAACAATTGGCTTAGTGTCCAAATATCAAAATTTTTAAAAGTTTTATTTTATCAGTCCTTTTCAAGTTAGCCCAAAAGGAACATCGAATCAGATTAAATTTCAGTCGTTAAATTACATGTTTCAATCACTAAATCATTAAGTTATTCAATTATAAATTACATTTGAACTTCCAATCTTTTCTTTCATTAAGGTATCGAATTCCGGAACGATGAGAAGCGCACAATTTCCATTCTTCATATCACCATTACTTTTTTTCATTATCGGTACACTAGCATTATTAGCAATGTCACAAAGATGTGCTCCGGTAATTTTTATGAATCTTATATCAATCAAATATATTGATCACATTGAAAAAAAAGTAAACAATAAAAATTATAGATTTTCAAGGAATTTTCAACAAAATGGAACTAAATCTTATACCATCGTTAAAATGACAGTCCATTCAAAAATTTTTAGAGCATTAACAAAGACAACTTGAACCATGAAGATGGTGATGACGGTAACATAAACAATAATGGTGACAATAATATTAATGGTGACGACAACAACATTAACAACAACATTAATGACAACAATAATTTTCTCCAGCAACAAAGATATGATGAAGCTCTTTCCATTGAAGGCTTATCTTGGGATGATATCACGGAAGAGGAAAGAGATATTCTCATGTCATTGCTACTTAACCGTTATATTAATGCATCAATGTTACCGTGGAAGTAAGCTTAACTTCTTTCACTTTTTTTTGTAAATAAAAATATCAGTGTTATTTTTCTTGCATCACATAATAATTTATTTTTATTGCAGTAATAATGGTATACCTGTTGTGGTCAATGTTATTAGAAGTGCCTTACCTCATAATCGTGGTCAATTTATCGGCTATACTGGCCTGTTGGAACTTTAAGCTTATTTATGCGCACATATTAATACCATAAAATTTGGTGATATTTATTGTTGAATAAAATTGAAAAACTGAAATTTGTTACTGTCAGTATTTTTACTTCAGTGCAATTAATTTTAGCTTTTATTTTGCAATCATCTATCATAGTTTAAAATGACGTACAATGAAGGAAACATTCATTGCTTTGTTAATTAACTTATTTGATTTCGAGCAATTTCAATTCGACGATACGTGATATCTAATTTTTGATATCACTTCACTATCAGTAAGGAAAAATAAAATATCGAAAAGAATGTGGAGTAATTTTTCGATTCATTTTAAAAATTTTTGAACCCTAAAAATCTTCTAATATCTATTAAATTTAAAATGTAAATTTTATTTCACACTACTAATAGGAATTTATTTTGGTGGACAAATTAATATGCTTGCAAATATCCAGCAATATGTTTACTTTAGCTAACAGACAATAAGTACCAATCAAAACTATATTGAAAATATATTTGTTTCGCATAAAAGCATAAAAAAAATTGAAATTTAATTAAATGCTGTGCAAAGGATATTGATAATTAATATGATTTAAACGATAGTGTTATCTGGAAAAGCAATTGAAATTAAATTGTTGCACAATAACAAATAAAATATACATGTAAAAGTTATTTTCTTCATGTAATGATGAATTCATATATTATCCTGAATGCTTCTTTCCCGAAACAAAAATATTTTAAGAAAAGAATACACCGGAATAATAATTTTAAATGTATGCTAAAATGTAGTTTCTTTCATTTTCATATTATCCATCAGCTTTTTTTTATTTAAATGATATTGCGAACGACAGTGCTCGAATTTGCCTCCTTTTCGAAAATTCTCAGGATTTACTGGTTCGCATTCACCGGAACACGTGCGTGGATAAATAAGAAACCTGAATGTAAAAAAATAATAAATCTGAAATAGTAAGCAAATATTTTAACATCGTTTTTTATCATTTAAAATTAGTTTTCAAGTAAAATTACAGCGGAAATTCTTTGCCAAATTTTTTTAAAGCTAAATGATGATTTTGCTATTTGAAAAAGTGCAAAAACCTGAAATTGCGTGTGTCGGTGATCATTGTTAGATGAAACAAAGCATTGGAAATAATCAGTATGTATTCGCATAAGGCCTGATAAGGTGGCACTGAAAATATAACAATAAAAGTAACTGAAATTAAAATTTATCATTTGATTTTATAATAAAAAAATTTATAAAGCTATAACTTGTCAATTTTTATACTTGAAATTTAAAGGAGAAAAAGATCGAAATAAATTCGTACTAAATTAAAATAAGTACAAGTCATAGTATTTGATTTTCATTCTGTTGTTTTATGTGAACAATCAATCCATCATTTCATCATTTTACTTAGTGTAAATGTACACTTTGATAGTTTAAGTATTTAACAGAATGGCTAACAAAATTGGTATTAGCTTATTTCAGATCATTTCAGTGAATAAATTCGTCAATATGCCTTTTATAAACTTCATTTATATTGAATGATGAAACAACTAACAATACCTATTTTTAAACTGTCGGTCATTTTGTTGCTAATTTTTCTAACTGGATTATTCACTTAAATTAAATAATTAAGTTAGCAACTTATTATTTATTTGATCATTTCATAGGTTAGTTGTTAATTAAACGATTATAGTCAAACAAACCGTAATAGTGACATGCGGGTGAATCGATAAATGTATTATGAAAAATAGTCACTTGTGGTGTTACTATACCAAATGCGATCAAACATAATAATTTGACTATCAAACATATTTGATCAATTGTCTGAAAATATGATATCTACTAAAATTTGATAGCAATAAAACCTAGTGATTATTGTTTTAAATTCTAGAGCAAAGAGGAAAAATGAAAATGATAACAAAAAACAATAGTAATTATTTTTATTGTATTATAATTAACTTTCTCTTGGATTTCAATTTATTTCAACAAAATGAAAATTATGGTTGTTAAAAATTTATAATTCTACATTTTACATGTTATGAAATTAATTGTCAACCTTTAATTAGTTAGTGTTTGAAATAAATAAACTTATTTATAAGAAGAAAAAACTTTACTGTTTAAGAATAATGCATGTAAATTAGATTTTTTGAAAGAAAATCCTAAAATTCTATAAAAAATTGAAAACTTTGCACAAATTTCTGAATTTTAAAATCTTTAATTTGTTTTGTAAAAATACATCACCTGGATTTTTTCATTTTTTCGATAGATTGTTACTGCAGTACATGCGATCATATGTAATAGAGCACTGATTATAAATAAATTAAATGATAACTTATATAAAACTGAAATTTGAAAAAATTTTTAAGTGTACAGAAGGAAATTTCAAATAAAAGTAAGATTGGAACAGCAATTTAATTTGGAATGTGTCTAAAATATTGCTTACAAGATGAAAAAAAAATTCATTTTTTTCAAAATATAAAATTTGGTTCTTTATTATTTTTTCTTAATTAAATATGATAAATAAAAGTTAAACTAAAAATTTTGTCTAATACACTAATAAAGAAAAAGAAGCATACTTTGATAATCTTGACGAATGGTATTTATTGCAAAAATTGTACAGAAGGAAATTTCAAATAAAAGTAAGATTGGAACAGCATTATTACACCAACGATACCATAACCATTCCTTAGTATGTGGACAAAAGCGCTCATTAATAATAGCATTTAAATAACTTTGAAATAATCGAAGCGATGTTGGAATACAGACGGCTATACGAAATGATACATTTGCTTGCACGGTAAGTTCAAGTAATCGAAGTACTGATGGAAGATACCAGTCAGGTATCATAGTTGATGTCAAATTCTATAATATCGTCTTTTTTAATAATTCATTTCATTTTTGATTCCACTTTTTTTTTGCCATCGTATCTTTATTATATTATGCAATTGTTTCCAATCAAAATTTCTTTTACACTTTTTTTGAAACTACTTGGACTTTTTATTTAAATTTAATACTTACTATTATTTAATATTTATCACTTTAGATATTAATTTTTTTCATTAATATTACAAGCCAAGTTTAAATGAGTTGGTAATTTTATTTTATTTTTTTTTAAAATCTCTGTCCAATATTTTAATAACAAACCGTGCAATATTTTGAGTACCAGCCTGATGCAAATAACCAAGATGGTATGCTTCCATCTTCTTTTCGTTTAATATCATAGAAATGGCCTAGAATTGTTCCAATCAAAATAGCTGCTATGCTAATTACTGCAAAGATTGATGATGGTAACAGAAGACGACAATTTATGTATGATAGATCATCATTGTTATCTTCCATATCTTTGTCATCTAAATATTATTTTTTTCATTAAATAATTAGTCAGAAAAAGTGACTAGGAAAATTTTCTTTCCTATAAATTATTACTTTAATAATTATTTTCGATATTTTATTCACAAAACTTTCGTTTTAAAAAGATAAATCAAAATTCATTTGAGTAAATTTCGATTAATAATATGATTAAAGTAATGAATTAACGAAATTACTGCATTGTTTTTTTCCTTGTACTTCCGATGAAACCTGGAAATCTTGCAGATTAAAAGTGTGCGCATTTGACAGAGATTGTTGAAATGGACGAGTTATAACCATAATAGCAAAGCGGTATATTATCACTGTTAACAAATTCTGTCCATTTCTAAAATTGAATTAAATTTTTTTAAGCAATATTTTTAGGCTTTTTTTTAAAATAAACCTAGTATTCCTCTGATTAAATGTAACACTTTCATTTACAAATTTCTATGAGATAAATGGTCTGATTGAAATAGTACAATTTCTTAATAGCATAATATCAATTTTGTAAAATAAATTTTTAAAATAGAAAAAACAAACAATTTGCAACTGATAATGCACTGTTACAAAGTTAATTAATAAAATATAATCTAATTGAAAGAGTTAAATTCAATATTTATAATCATTAATAGCTCAGTACTTATGATAATGTAATATAATAAAAAACTGGAATTGATCAAGCTCTGAGGCTAATAAATAGCTAAATATAACCTTAATAAATTGAAGAAATATAAGTTTGAGCTGAATTAAATTTAATAAAATACATTATTTAACAGAGGATCGCTGCAGAATGAAACATGTTACAACCGGTTTTCAATGCTCTTATCAGTGCATTGCTATTTACCCTTGGTCTTTGCTTTCTCTTCTTTTTTTCTTAATGAATTGAATTATAATATTTCTTGTAAAGAAAATGTTAACAGTAAGGACAAGTATTGAATTATAATATTTAATGAATTAATTAATTGCTAAAGATTTGAGTTTTTCAGCAACTACGTGGTAAAATTCGAGAGAAGCAACTTTTCACTTTATTTTTATTTGACTTATTTCAGTTTTTTTTCTTAAAAAAAATTGTTTTCATTCAAATTCATTTTACACAACCATCACTTAATTTTACATGTATTAAATTCATTCGAATTTTAATGATTAATCCTTTTAATGTCGAAAAAAATTAACGACTTTGTCTAAAATATATTTTAATATGAATAATGATGAATAATCTGTATTCAGCTCGCTTTTTTTTTGGACTAAACTTTCAAACATCAAAGTTTTTTGAAGCAACAATAATTGCGGAAAACTAATTAAATGAGAATGTAAACCTTCTAAATTTATAGCTTTAAAAAATCTCAAAAATATTTGAAATTTCAATGTCGTTTATTTTCTTTCCACTTGTTTATTGCATTTGCTAAATTATTCTTGTTAAACACTGTCCCATCCCTTCAATCACTTAATTTCAAATCATTTAATTTTATTTGATTTCAAAATAAAATTATAATATTTTAAAACTTATTTCGTTTTAAAAATAACCTTATTGCAAACTAGTTATATACAAAGGAAACAATACGAATCAAGCATATATTAAGAAGACATTATGGGTCAAGTAAATATTACGTGTAAAAATACTACATATTGTTGCGAATTACATAAATGTCAAGTAAGTAATACTGAAATAACGGAGAAATTCTTATATATAAAAATTTTTATATATAATTTATATATATGAAGCATTTTTATATATAAAAAAATCTTTGATAATGATCAAATTGTCTAGAAATTGTTAAAAGAACTTGGTAGCATTTAATTTAATTTTGTTTGTCTTAACTTATATTTTGCGAACATATTATTTGAATCAAGTTGCAAATTTCACACATTTTGAAATTTTTTTAAATTTAAATATTTCTAACAAACAATTAAAAAGTGCATAACAATGAGCAAACAATAATAAATAGTCGAAAATGCATCCTTTCCTATCCTATTTTCTTCTTTTATGTGTAAATCGAATATTTAAAATTAGGTCATATTTTGTAGTTACCATCTTCATCAATTATTAATCCTCCTTTGACCTCTTCTTTCTCATTATTGATCCTTCAAACCACAAAACCGTATTGCAATTCTCTATTAAAAATGTGACTAATTCTTACATGGAAATTATTTAATTTTTAATTGCATTTATAAATGTCTCACAAATTTTGAAAAAATTTCAATGAATTTTTTTTTTGTTTTAATTTTGTAATGTTAAAAAAGAAAGAAAGCCCATGTCACGAATTTCCATATCGCGAAGCTAAATAAATGTTAATACTGCTTAATTTGCAATGCATCGCACTGGTTTAGCTGACCTTTGATCTTATAACAATCCTATGCTATGAGCATCCACCACGTAATGTCTATTGTAACCAATTATAGTTGCCACCCAATGTAAGTTCTTTGTGATATCCATGCAATCCCTTACATTGTAACTATTGTTCATTGTAACCTATTGTTCAAGTTGTCGAAGTATTATTTCTTCAATAATTCTTTTTCGAGCCTCGTGCTGTTGACGGGTTTCTTCTCTGGTCAACATTTGCTTCAAAGGCGTTAGATCCATTTCTTGGACTTCTTTGAGAAGACTTCCAGTTTTTCTTTTGCCGGTCGTGCGCTTAATATTATAGTTGCAGACATGTCCCAGCTCGTAGCACCAAATAGTTGTTGTGGAAGCAAAATTTGTCTTGGAAGATTTGATAATTTAATTTATTATTTCGGGAGAGGTTGTTGATTGCAGGGAGATTCGTTGAATGCAGATGTAAATATGTGAGGTAACAGAGGAAGAGAATGATCCTTTATTAACAGAAGCAACCGTACAATCTTGACAGATCCAACAAAAATTGATGCATCATATATGTTAAGATGTGGGAGTGGTTTATAATCAGACATTTTTACAAAGAAGAAATCGTTCAGACATGATAATGAGTTACTTGAACAATAGGTTACAATGAACAATAGTTACAATGCAAGGGTGGATATCACAAATGAGAACTTACATTGCATGGATATCACAAAGAACTTACATTGGGTGGCAACTATAAATTGGTTACAATAGACATTACATGGTGGATGCTCATAGCATAGGATTGTTATAAGATCAAAGGTCAGCTAAACGAGTGCTGTGCATTGCAAAGGAAATTATAATGGACTGCTATATTAAGCAGTGTTAACATTTATTTAGCTTCGCGATATGGAAATTCGCGACAGCCCATTTTTTGCATTAAAAAACTCATCTCTACAACTATAAATCGATTATTATATGAAAGTTACTATCTTCATAGCTTAAATTTTTTTTATAAGTCTAAGCTTCTACTATTCCTAAATATTAGATAAAAATTATTTAAAAGTATGCTAAATTTCTATGGTATAAAGCAATATGGGAAAAAAGTTTTCCTTTAGCTATTTGAAATAAAAAAAGAAAGGAATTAGTTTTGTTTGATGTGAGGAATGTCATATTCAGCAAATGAATAAATAGTTTTTTTTTATTGTTATTGTTTCATTTATTTTTGAAAAAAATCATTGCATAATTTTAACTTAAAAGATTGGACAACTTTTTGCTTTTTTTGCTAGACCAAAATGATGTTCTCATTTTCAACATCATATCTGGTCAGTTTTGTTGCCAAAAAAGGATTATAAAATCTTAAATATATTATGAGATCTAAATTGAAATCTTCTAATTTCCAAAACTAGCCAATTCTTTTTTCAGCCTAATATTTTCTAAATTTCAGGTGATATATTTGTTTCATTTCTAATATCAACTTTTTTACCAACATCTAATTTTTCGTTTATTGTTAGTGTATTCCCAACATCGAATTTTTTTCCCGCTCGTAGTTAAAAGTTGAAAAAGAAATTACACTCTATATTACAAAATAAAATAACATATTTTAAGTAAAAGAAATGAAAGCAAAAAAAAAAATGTTGCAAAAGAGATTACTGCAGTAATTCTTTGAGTTTTTGAATTAATTTGAATTAAATAACTTCAATTCTCCTCAATTTTTAAACTGACTCAAATTCCTTCTCTTTTCTTTTCCTCTTTCTGCTAGCTAACTTTGCTATTTCATTCCTTTTGTTTACACGAATAACACAATGAACATTTCCACCTAAATGAAATTTGCCATTAATCAATGATTTAAAATCAATGTTTCTTCTATTCTCTGAATGGGGGCATATAATCTTGCGTTCTCTTTCAGAAATATAGAAATAAAGAAAATTTTTGTTTATTTGACATTCAATAACCAATTATTTGCAAAAAACTTCTTTTACTTTTACAAAAACTTTAAAATAACTGTCATTGAAATGATATTTCCGTCTTTTCCAACCCATTTAAGGCTTCATCTGTATCATCAAATTGATTAGCAAAAGTAAACAAAATCATAAGTTGAAAAAACGAACAAACATATTTATCAATGGAATCTAACATACATTACAAGGAATGATTTTCATTTGCATTTATTTCTTTTACCTTAAAAAATATATAAATGCTTAGATTGTTTGCTGCTAATATCACCAATGGAAACAAAGAGACAGTAATTCCTTTCATTAAAAGTCTTTGTGTTATATTCGTTTATCGTTTTAAATTTTTGTCAACATAAACACTATACCAATATGCGTGCCATAAAAGTGCTAATTCTTAAAATCTCATCGCTGAACTATGCTATTTCACTTGATAAAACGGGCGATCTTAAATACCAAATTCATTTGTACAAATCTATTACAGCTGGGTCCATTAGTTGAAATATTAGATGTGGCTTTTGCGCTCTCCTTTGTTTATTACTGATATCGTCATTAAATTTCTCTTGTTGAAATTCTAATTGTTGAGTTTGTTGGTGTATTTAGCCATTTTATTAAATTAAAGATTTAATTATTGAACTTTGAGTTTGAGGAATCGAAAACTAAAGTGGTAGTTACCCTCTCAGTCCTTGTTATGGTTAGGAAAAAATCGTCGACAAAGGCTTATTTAAGTCGACTTGAAAGTTTTTGTAGGACGATTTATGTTTTAGTAGTTACTGTTATCGACTTCCACTACCGTGAATAAATTTCAGAATGCATATGACAACATGGTCGATGTTTTTTGTTTATTAAAGTGATAGCTAGAAAATTATTCAAACGGTAAATTTCTTTGTTGGATGCAATAAATGTTCTAGAAATCTTTCTGTGTCAATTTTATGCAATTTTCTATGTGATTTTGAAACAAACAAAATTTATTTTTTGATGTGCAGAATATGGTTCATTAAAAATTCATTCTGGGATATATGAAACACATACGCAACGTACTGATACATATTTAAACTTAACATATGCGCATGATATATATATATACTTAAAGATAACGTAAAATTTATATTTATTATTATTATTATCATTATTATTATCAACAATGATTCAATATACTATCTCCATACAATAGCTATTATATTATTGTCATTAATTTCATCATTATTATTATTATTACAGCTATTTTCTTCTTTTTTTGAAAATTTGAAATTTGAGTCAACAACTGATTAATATATAATTATAATAAATACTACCATAATTTGCGCTATTTTTAAAATATATAATTCAGAGTTTGTATAAATGTAATGATAAGCGAAACTTGTAAAATGCAATTGTTAGGCTAACTAATGCTATAATATTAATTTGATATTAATGTAAATGAACCTCTAATCAACAAATGGATTAATTCAGAAAAGAAACGTAAATCTCGTAAGTGTCGTAAAAAAAAGTCCCTTCGGAGTCATCTTTCAGATTCAGAGCATCTATAGATTTCAGTCTAGTATTTTTGGCTAAATTCCATACTAGTAAGAATAACATGCTATGAATCATAGAGAACAATGCAGGATTACTAAAAAATTAAGAAATTAACAGTGAATACTTTTTTTGGTATTTATTTTAATTTGATCATATTTTAATTTTCTTATTTACATTCGTTCTTTTTTCTTCAATTTATTTTCCCATAAAATAATTTAATTAATGGTACCATAAAATAATCTAATTAATGTCTATTTGATAACTAGAGTGCATTTCTGCATATGTATCAAACTGATGCTATATCATCTTGCAATTTTTACTCATCACTGCAGATTCTGAAATATAAGTTTGAATAGCACAAATTATAGTGTTTTGAACAAACAAACAAATAAACACGAAATCATTTGCATTACTATGCAGATGAATAAAATAATAATAATAAACCTACAAAAAAAAAAACGCCTTTTTCTTAATTTTTTCAGCAAAAAAAAGCCCCAGAATTGATGAATAGCATAGTTAAATTCTTCTTTTTAGTGATCTGATGATTTTCTACAGAATATTTTGATAATTTTATTCTTTCATATGAAACAATTTGTCTGTTAATGATCATATATTATTAATTTACTTTTGATAGAAATTTATTTCCTCAAAATATCATATAATTATGCCTTTCAAATTAATAACTCAGTTTGCATAAATTGACATTTAGCAAACTGCTGATTATCATTTGGAATGTGATTCACTTATCCAATAAGTTTATTAGCTAACGTCATAAAAACTAAAAATAGAAAATTTCTACAAAATATGCAAATTATTCGAATATATTAGATTAAAGGACACAAATATGAATTGTACAGATTAAAATTGCACTTAACTGCTGGTGACTAATGCCAATTAATTATCATTTTTCATTTATCCATCCTTTCTGTATCCTATATTTTAACTTTAAATCTCTTTGTTATTCGGCATGAAAAACAAGTTGGTAAAAAATGCACAAATTGCACAAAGTGTTAAAAATTAACAAATTAATAAAAATTACCCAAAGAGCTTCGGCAGATTTAATTTAAATTATTCTAATAAAATTAATTTAGCATTTTGCTAAATTTATCGGAAAGAATTGGTCTTCCTGATCGTACTTTCTCGTTGCATTAATAGCTTGTCTCTTTAGATCATTTCAGTTTAAATTGATAAATGTATGTCAAAACACAATAATTAATTGTTGAAGCTGAAATACTTCAATCCATCTTTTATTATATAAAGAGTAAAGATCATCTAAAGGTCATAGTTTTACAAATGATTCGTTATATTCACATTGTCTACAAATGCGGTGTGTTATTAGGATCACAGCAAAAGTTATGAAATTATCAAAAGAATATGCGATTATTAAATTTAATCACAAAGGTAAAAGAGTGACCATCGGCAATCACTCGAAATAATCACAGAAGTAAAGCAGTGATCACTGGCGATCACTCGAAATGTTATAACAACTTTAATGTCACCAAACACTTTTAGAAAATTCCTTTGTTCTACTTATTGTGAAATCACTCATACTGAATGAGAGAGCTCTTGGTGGGGATTTTGGTATTATTCACGTTTCGGTGTTCCCTAACTTGTACATTGACATTTTGTATTTTACATACTTAAGTTTTACTGACCTTTTAATTGTGGCTGTAAGCCAATCATTTAATGTAATAAGCATATTCTCATTTACTTAAAATTATTATTAAACATCGTACAACAATCGATCGGAAGCATTCGTTGTCCTTTTTTCCTCTCTTCCTTATTATTTATATCTAAATATTGGCTATTACAGTCTGTATATTACAGTGGCAGAACAGTCTATGGGATCCGTGTTGTGAAATTTGGGGTTCAGTCTGAATATAATTTGTGGTTTAGAGTCGAATTGGACTTTTGTATGCTCAAGAGCCTTCCTTGTTTTTTATTGCGGTTGGTATAGACAAATGCGCTGAATGATAGGTCTGTTGTGACGATTTTATTCGCTAGCAACCAGAATATATAGATATTAATCTATAACAACAATACTGTTTATAATTTCGTAATCTATCTACGAATAAGATGAACAAAATTGATGGCTTGATGGGGAATTTAATGGAATTAAATGAATTGTGAGTGAGAGAGCAGCTGAACTTAACTTGCTTACTGGTAAAAAAAAACTGATGAAGATAAAGGATTTAAATCCTTATATAGTGGACACTGACTTGCAGCAAGAGAATGATTATTGAGTAAGGAGCCTTTAGATGATCTTTACTCTTTATATAGTAAGAGATAAGGGTTTTAATATTGTTTGACTATTAGATTAGAAAACCTTTACAATATTTCGACACTACAAGCAAATTTGATTTGGAATAAAGGAGTAGTTTTTAACATTTAAACAATGCACATAACCTTTGTTAACTGCTGAAATTTTCTAGACAAGCAGATAAGCTCAGTTACAATAGGAAGATGAATGTTGAAATAATAATTGCTTACATGATGCAATTTGAAATAATTTTACATTTCTAATGTTCAATTAAGATGAATTTTAGTAATGTGGATTTATACAATTTTATTTGATATGCTTGTAAGTTATTGGGAGGTTCGCAAAATTATTTCGAGTTTCGCGACAATCCGATTATCTACATTTCGTTTTTCGCTTTTTATGGTTTATTATTTAGCTTTCAGTATCATTTGTCCTCGTTTTTACTTTTCACCTCCTGTTTTTTCTTTTTTTTTTTTGTTTTTTTGCAATAGTAGTTAAGAGTTTTATCTGCAATAGGTCTATTTTTGCTCATGGTTAACATATGTTGGAAGTTTTTTTAGTCTAATTTCCCTGAAGATTTTGTTTTTGAAATTTCGAAAAAGAATTTATAGTTTCTTTGTTGCAATAACTTGATTTTTTTCGTAATTTTCTGTTAAATTAGCTATTTTTTTTTCTACAATAACACTGCTAATATCTTCTTTGTTCAGCAACTCACATTTTCTTTCTTTTTATCATTGATTTTATTTTTGCATGCTTTTCTTGAAAAAAATTTTATTTTCATACCATTTTGCATTTGTTTGTTATCATTTTAAGAAATCTTTTCTTTACATTTTTCGTAAACTTCACTCATTCTATGTCTCTTGTTGATTAAATCTTAGTTCTCGAAAGCTTCCCCTAAATATTATTTCTTTTCACTTTTTTCCTTTCTTTTTTTAATTTCCTAAAGCATGTCTCCTTGCCAACGTTCAATTTTCTCTCATAGCCCTCATTTTTTATTATTTCTGTTCATTTACCACTATTTGCCACCACTTGCTATTACTTTCTACCACTTTCTACTGCCACTTCCTACTATTTGCAACAACCTGTTTGGAACTACCTGTTATTGTAACCACTTGCAGCCACCTGCTACTGTAGCCACTTGCAACCACCTGCTACGGTAACCGCTTACGACCACCTGTTGCTGTAACCACTTACAACCACCTACTGAGGCAACCGCTTACAATCACTTGTTGCAACCACTTGCTACCACCTCCTACTGTAACCACTTGCCCTGTAACCATTTGTTATTGTAGTCGCTTTGTACAGCAGGTGGTTGCAAGTGGGTACAGTAGCAGGTAGTTGCAAGTGTTTTGTCACTAATAGGCCATTGCAGTTAGGTATAAATAATAAGGAAGAGAGGAAAAAAGGACAACGAATGCTTCCGATCGATTGTTGTACGATGTTTAATAATAATTTTAAGTAAATGAGAATATGCTTATTACATTAAATGATTGGCTTACAGCCACAATTAAAAGGTCAGTAAAACTTAAGTATGTAAAATACAAAATGTCAATGTACAAGTTAGGGAACACCGAAACGTGAATAATACCAAAATCCCCACCAAGAGCTCTCTCATTCAGTAATACTGAGTGTGAGTGATTTCACAATAAGTAGAACAAAGGAATTTTCTAAAAGTGTTTGGTGACATTAAAGTTGTTATAACATTTCGAGTGATCGCCAGTGATCACTGCTTTACTTCTGTGATTATTTCGAGTGATCGCCGATGGTCATTCTTTTACCTTTGTGATTAAATTTAATAATCGCATATTCTTTTTGATAATTTCATAACTTTTGCTGTGATCCTAATAACACACCGCATTTGTAGACAATGTGAATATAACGAATCATTTGTAAAACTATGACCTTTAGATGATCTTTACTCTTTATATAATAAAACATGGTTTTTAATATTGTAGCTTCTCATAGAATTATTATTAGATTAGAAAATCTTTACAATATTTCAACATTGCAAGCAAATTTGATTTAGAATAAAGGAGTAGTTTTTAACATATTAAACAATGCACATACCCTTCATTATCATTTGGAAATGTCTAGACAAACAGATAAGCTCAACTACAATGGGAAAATGAGTGCTGGAATAATGATTGCTTACACGATGTAATTTGAAACAGTTTTACATTTCTAATGTTCAATTAAGACTGATTTTAGTGTTATGGATTAATACAATTTTATTTGATATATTTTGTAAGCTACTTGGAGACTCACGAGATTATTTCGAGTTTCGCGACACTCCCGACTGAATGAGCTGGTTGCTTTAAGGATAGTTCGGTATCTTTGTTTGATTGTGTCGATTTATAGCATTTCTAGTTCGTCGAACGATAGATTCTTGTTCATCGACATTTTGAATTGATTTGTCGAACACTGTTGGTTGAGAATCCAAATTTTCCTCGCCTTTGATTTCCAGTGAGTATAGCATATTCACCGGTTTGTTGAGAATTTTTCCTTGTGGTAATTCTATTGAGACACTTCTTACTTCTCCATCCTTTCCTCTTTTAATTTCCTTCATTTTGACTAATTTCCACATGCAACGGAGAGCTTCTGGTTCATTGACCAACAAAATCTCTCCCTCATGAGGAGCTCTTCTTATTAGATCTCTTAGAGAAGAATGTTCTCTGTTCCTTTTTTTAAGGCTATTCAAATATTCGTCTTTCCATATTCCCCAAAAGGTATCGAGATCCTTTAATGTATTCGACCAATACTGAATGAGTTTTTCTTGAGAGTTCAATTTATAAGGGATAAACTCATCCAATTCATCCTCCTTATTAATAAGCATAATTAGAGGTGTTTCGGCAGTATGAAATCAATTGGACGCAATACGACACAATCGTCAAAATTTACGTAAGTTAACGGTCGAGTGTTCAAAATACTTTCTACTTCCACTATTAGAGTAATCAATTTTCATTCCCATAATAACTTCCTGCCAATGGCCCTTTTCATTGCCTTTTTTGTTAAACCAATGAGTCGCTCATATACTCCTCCATTCCAAGGTGCTTTTTTATTATATTTTTCCAGATCATTTTCTTTTTCTCTAGGAATTCATTTAATTGTTGATTCATAATGATTTTAAAAACCAACTGGAATTGACCAGCGTTGTCACTCAAGATTAATTCTGGATAGCCTCGTCTTGCTGTAAATCTTCTTAAAACATATAAAAAGCCTTCGGCTAAAAAGGTTTCTGTCATTTCCAGATGTACAGCTCTTGTTGTAAAACATGTGAACAGTGCTATTCATCTTTTTGTTAACCCATTATCACTCCTGATAATAAGAGGACCTAAATAATCTAATCCCACTGGCGCAAAAGGTCTTGATCATGTGGTCCGAGATGCTGGAACCTAAATGGTTTAGTTGTCCAGCACATCATGCACTTATTAAAGATTCGTTTGATTTCCGTTCCACCTTTCGGCATCCTTTGTTCAGAACTCCAATGATGCTGTTTAAATCAACAAAAATAGCACACTTTAATGGAAGTAAGCTGAAACAGGTGTTTTGTCGGACTTTTATAAGGGAAGAATTCCGGTTACCACATAATTTTATATGATACCGCATGGGGTATTTTATGGTCTTTTTCACGTGGAAAGCTTATCGAATCATTACTTTGCAGTTTGCAGCGTTACGCTTTTTGGTTATAAATAAAAGTCAGCAGAATTTCATAGTAACTCTCAGTTTTTCAAGTGATATAAAATTGAAACTGATTGCACTGCAACAAAAATGATTTAATCAAAAGTGAACAAATACTAATTTCAACTTTATTCAACAACAAACATAACTGAATTCTGCGGAATCGGTTTTCGCTCATAAACGGATAAAATTATACTACTTGAATGTTGGTAACTACATCATCATTTTGTCCCGCAGTCGTCCGATTAAGTCTGAGTACAAGTGGTC
This sequence comes from Wuchereria bancrofti, assembly GCA_005281725.1. Classification (NCBI taxonomy): domain Eukaryota; kingdom Metazoa; phylum Nematoda; class Chromadorea; order Rhabditida; family Onchocercidae; genus Wuchereria; species Wuchereria bancrofti. Next base: position 12,352,054 of record SSBO01000001.1, on the reverse strand, counting down.
TGCCAGTGCTGAAACAGAAGGACTGATAAGTGATGCAAAGAAAACAATACTAGCAGTGTACTTATGAGAAGATATCGAAGGTAAACTTACTTCCAAGGTAGCGCTGCATCAGTTATGTATCCTTCATGCATTAAGTACGTGAGGAGAGTCATGGCAAGTGGGGAAACGGTATCCTGCGATGTGCTTAGAAAGGTAAGGGTGGTATGATTTAAGGTAATATCAGTGAAAATAGGATCGTTCTCGTTGTCAGAGTCATCAAAGTCGTCGTCATAGATATCAGCAGGCTCAGTGTATAAGTAATCATCCTCAATGTTGTTATCAACCTCAAAAAATTCCTTGAGAATCCGCACTTTTGATTTTTTAATTTTTTTCAGTATCATATCATATCTGTATAACTTCTCAAAAATTACCAAAGCGAATCGCTGTGACGTTGCTAATAATGTGCCTGTGCCGAAAATGCAAAAAAATAATGTGAAAAGTGCAGATTGTGGGCTTTTCATCGTTGCAGAGCGTTCCCGGAATTAGTGCCTTAATGAAGGAGAGTTATGTGAATTTAACACAAACACATATTACAGTAAGTCAAATTTTAGTTTGATGATCTTGTGGTTGCGACTTTTCAGTCTAACGGAAAAGGACGGGTAATTTAGATTTTCAGAAATTTCAGTATCACATTTTTTAAACATTGTAACTTTTACCAATCGTTTTTTGAAAGTAAAAATGAAGACCGAATTAATTTGAGGGACACAAAGCAAATATACAGTGAATTCTATGTCAATTTCGCTTCTCTTTTAAACTGAATAATCTTTGCTCATTGCAAATATTCTACAATTTCAATGAAACATTTTTGACGATGAATTAAGCAACAAATTTATCATGAATTTTGATCAGTTTCACCTCATATTTTTGCATAATAAAGTGGAACATGACTTTTGTCCTGCGCAAATTTGCATATTTTCGAAAAATTGAAAATATTCCTCTGATAGGAAACAGATTCGATAACACATAATAAAAGCTAGCAGTAGTTAAAAATAACAGTAATTAAAAGTAATAATAACCAGACAGTGTATTTCTTATTTTCCATCTTTCGGAATGGATTTGTATATGATAACGAAGGTCAGTTTTTTTTTTCATTTCGAAATGTAAAAAAAAAATGAAGAAATAATTCCATATGAATATTCTTTGATGAAATTCCGCATATCTATATCTGTGTTGCATATTATCATAAATAAGTAAAATTTCTGTCTTTAACTTGAAACTTAATCTTTATTAAATTATATTTTAAAATCATATTTTAAACAAACAAGAGAAATTAATTATCCAAGAAATTATTTTTTTCCTCTTTTTTTCATTTTTGACGCAGCTTCTGTTGGTAGCGTAAATATTAATACATTATCATCTTTTTCGATATTTTTTGCTTGCTGTAATTGAAGAGAAACGTTTATAACAAATTATATTGAGCGTAACATAGCAGCAATCACTGTAATATTTGTCATATTTTTTTAGACAATCAAAAAGTCATAAATTACTTATAATCTAATCAATATTTGTTATTTGAGGTAAACAAAATTGAAATGTGTGTGTGTGAAAATTATTCCTCAAATTTTTATTAGCTGATTGCTATACTCTTATATTATTCATTGGTAATTTCAACCACCAAAAAAACACTCACAAATAAAGTATCCCAATTGATTTCAATCCACTGATCTTCTTCCTTCGTTATCACTCCATACACAGGGAAAAATCTCATTTCGTTGATATTAAAGTCTCTTTTTTAGTTAGGGATTGTTTAGTATTTTACAGAGACAGCGTAAACGATCCATAATTCAGATCCGTACAAAAAAGACAATATAATGATTCTTTAAACACTAATATACTTTTTAAAGGGGTTTCTCAAATTTTAGAGCCTGGCTCTGTTGATTTTAGAGCCCTTTATCAATCTTTTTTGTTGATTGATGTTAGCTTCGATAAAATTAATGGTGAAATGAGAAGGTATGATAATCTATCGGTCGGAAAAACTGAATTGTAATGTGTCAAAATAAAATTTCATTAAATTCAAAAGACTAAAGATTGTCTTAATTGAATATTCCTTAGAGAAATATAAAACTGTTTTAAAGCTACATCTTACGTAAGCAATGATTTATCTAATACATATCTTCCAGTTGTAACTGAGCTTATCTGCATTCCTGAAATGTTACAGTTGTCAATAAAGAATATATGCTTTGCTTCATATGCTGAAAATTATTTCTTTATTCTAAACCAAATCTACATGCAATGTGAAAATATTTCTAATCTAGTAGTCATTCTTATGAGCAAATGAATGTTAAAGCAGTAGTAAAAAGTAAATATTATATACTTTATAAATAAACATAAAGATTACTTACTATATAAAGTACTGTACTATACAAAGAAAAAAAAAACTCGTATTATATAAAAGGTATATGAAGAGTAAAGATAATCCGATAGACAACTCTTTACTGACAATCGTCATGTGCTTCTTATAAACCAATGTCCACTTATATAAAAACTTAAACTTTTTGTCTGGGTCAGTTTTTTAAAAAATTGTCTCCAAAAGGCAGTTTTGGGTAGACTTCCAATCGCCTAAAGTTGCATAGTCTCGTTGAGTGTAAACGCTTCCTCTTTATTCGAGGTATACCCTAATCTACTGAAGTTGAACGGACAAAGTCCTGTTTCACGTCATTCAGTACTGGAGAAGATTCGAACAGTGCATCCATAATTGATTTTTGACTACGCTAGTCATTGCGGAATTTTTGCAAATTTGAAAAACTTAGAAATATATCTCAGTTGTTTCAAGATTTTCCATTAGCATTTTGTGCTCACAGTAATATGTTGTCAACAAAGTGTCACGTGAATTTTTTTTCGAACTATTCAGTATAAAATAATGAAGTGGAGATGATAGATCATTCATTGATTACGATTTATTATCACTTCTTCTTTCATTTTCTTCCTTACTACTATCTTCCTTCTTTTCCTTATCGCTCTTTTGGCATTTTTCTAAACGAGCAAATGCTTCGAATGGTATGTTTTATGAAATATGATTTCAATAACTACTCTAACTGTAGAAATGATATTTTTTATTTAATTTGTCATTGTGACGATGGAAATTGTACAAATCCATTTTCTTTTTAACTTTTGAAATATAATACTATTGTATCATATTTTAATTTTCTTTTAAATTCATATTTAAAAACTTTATGAATTTTGTTGTTAGAATTGAAACATGATGTTCATTTATTTACTTGTTTGAAAATGAACTAAAAAAATATCATTGGTATTTCATCATTAAATTTTGAAAAAATTTCAATCGAAATCGAGCTTTTTTGAGTATTTCCTGGTGGTATAATTGCTAATCGATAACAGATCGGTAGCAGCCAAATTAGCAAGATGATACAATGAATTCCTGCTTTAACATTAATGGGTATATAATAATTATTTTGCACTTTTTTTTCTTTTTTCATCTCATTTTTTTCTCTTTTTGAAAAAAAAAAGTATTGGCAAATAAAATACACTTATGTCCCATTTAGCGATGTTTTTTAAATAAATTGACATCTCGACTTTTTTCTGCTTCAATCTGATATCTGAACAATTATTAGTTTATAGTTGTTCTCGGCAGATTTTTTTCTTATGAAATTTGAAGCAATATTATTTGTTAGAAGTATCCAATATCAAATAATTAAAATTTGTTTCAGTTAAAAAGTTTTTATAAGTGGTAAGCTTTACAAACACATATGTGAAGTTAATTGATTTGATATGATTGTGTTGATCTTTGTTTAATTCATTTATACATAATTAAACAAGAGGAGGGAAACACATTGAAATTCGAGAAAAAAAATAAAAAGAAATAAAAAAAAGATGGGAGATAGGAAAATAAAATGAATCAAGAATTCTTTTTTTCAGCAATAAAAAATTTTTTCGATTTCATTATATTTTAATGCTTTGATTTGCCTGACATTTTTGCTCCTTCTGTTCTTTCATTTTATTCCCTTTTTATTTTATTCTTTTTTTTTTTTCGCTTTTGATGATTCAAATTTTTTCAAAAATTTTCGTCTGTTCACAGTTTTTTTTTTTGACTTCTTGTAAAAACTGATGATTTATTATGAATGGAATTAAAAGTGAGCAGAAAATATTTTGGCTTATCTCATCATTTTCGTTTTTAAATGATTTGAATCGAAACACTATGATTTGTTACTTTTACAGTGGTGTTTCAGTTTAATACCGGAAAACGTTAATAGGATGTTAGTGTTTTTGAAATTAACTCAAATTCAAAATTTTCTCCAATTTCATCAAAGTTGTATATTAGGGATCAAAATCACTAAATCAAGGATGTGCAGAATATTTTCCTTTGAAAATAAAGGAAGAATATTATTTAAATGGTCATAACTAAAGTGTTATAGGAAATGAAATAAACAACTGAATAGAAAAAAAAGATACTAATATTTCTTTTCTCTCTTAGTTCATTAGAATTTGATTTATTATTTTGAATATTTTAATATATTAAAAGTATTTCTGATACATTCTGATTCAAAAGTAGTGTTAATAATGCTAATGAAATTTGTTTTCAGTTCGCTATTTGACTTTAATTTAAATTAAAAACCTTAATTTACACCCTATTCTCACTGTATGCTCTAAAACCAGTATAGTCTATAGTTACATTTTAGTGAGAGCAAAAAAGTGAATAAACAGTGCAATTTTTACTAAAATACTATTTTTACTAAATTTCAACAAATTTTGTTTTCAGTGATATTATATCCGATTACATTTGATTGTTGTTGAAATATTGAAATTATAGGTATAATCTTATTTCATTTTTTAATTTTTTTTCCATTAAAACATACTCGTATAAGACTGTACAATTTTAATAGTACCATCATTATTATTATGTTCGAATCATATATCATTGATCAAAATATTTGTTATTCATCTAAAGATATTTATAGTTTGCAAAATAAATCGTTAATATAAAAATTTCGAAATTCTAATTAAAGTTTTTCTAATTAAAATTTTATGATACCTTTCTATTAATACTAATATATACTTGACTAATTGAAATCGTAGAAGGAAATAGGTATAATAGTAGGATATGAATAATTTCATTTATTCAACTTATGAAAATTAGATTAACATTTCTCTATCAACTTTTTTTTCTATATCGACTCTGTCAAATAAATTATGTCAAGAAAACCGATATTATATTAAAAAAAAAATTTTTCTTCTTAGCTTTTAAGCTTTTTAAATGAAATTTTATGTGCTTTTTTTAGAAAAAAGTTTTTTTTTTTATTTATTTGTTTTAATAATTCTTGTGTAATCTGTCACAAACATGTTTGAGACTATGAATCAAACAGTGAATTGAACATTTAGCGAATGCTCCACGTTAACAGTTTCTTCACGTTTCTTTTTTTTTTTCCTTTTTATTTCATAGAAAATTTTATTAGTTTGATTTTTGTTCGAAATGATACCATTAAATTTAGTATCCAAAAAAAAAAAGCAATCCAGAAAAATAGGTAAGTATGGAAGAGATGGAAAATAAATCAGTGGATGATCTATTAGGCGCTACAAAAGAATTATTATCGTTATGGATGACAACATATTCAAACGCGACATTAAACAATTTGTCACCTCATGAAAGTAAATTTTTTAGTCATTTTATTAGAAATATCACAAAATTTGAGAAAAAAAAAATATTCGATATAATCTGAATAATTTATGCTATGCTATGATAATTTGTGCTCAGAATTACTTCTAATACATTTTTTCGAACATTTTCGGTAATTTTCCCAAATTATCCTAAATTAGTCAATGGTATTTTTATCTCAAATTAAGCTAATGTAATGATTATTTAATTTAATGTAATAATTGATTATTCCGAGGAATAGATATGTGAGGAAATCACAATATAAATGAATTCAGTTTATTCATTTATATTGTGTTTTTTTTTTTTTATTAATCTTAGAACAAAAGGAAATTTATTGAAAATAATTATTCAAATAAATCATCAAATTATCATCATATTACTTTTGGGTTTCAGTTCGAAATATTACAGCTTCGCGACGTATCGAATCGATAGGATTGAAAAATTTTGAGGTGCTTATCTTTTTAAAATTATTTGCATTGTCATCTATTATGAGCTCTCATTTTCAAAAAGTTATTTAAAGTTAGCTTTTCAGATAGTATTTTATTTGTATTTTATACAAAGTATCAACTTCATTCATTCAAATGATAAATTCAACAAATAAAAAACTTCATTTAGTAAGAAATTCTCATTCCAAATATCCTCCTAAATGTGTAATTACTTTATCATCTCTAAACAACTGTTTCCATTTGCAAATGTTATATTGTTTGCAAATAAATTTTCAAGATTATTTTTTCAATAAAATTTTTTAAAATTTAGGCATTTTTCTCAAACACACGCATTGAAGATGATCATCATCAAAGAAGCAAGTCTATGAATGCTTTGCAATGCAAACTTACACCATCTACATTTGATGGTAAGCTTAGCAAAATATTTTAATTTTAAAATAATTTCGTGAGATACCTTGACAAAAAAGAAATGAAAGAAGAAAAAGATTACTAAAGATCATTGAATGAACAAAATTTTTGCATTGCATTAATTTTATCAATAAAACTGTACCAAATTGTTGAAGTTAAAACTAAAAAATTTTTAGAAATTTTGAATTTTTTTAAAAAACATTTGTTAAGAAATGTTTCATCCCATTAATTTATTTTTTTTTTAAGCTATCAGATATACTTACAAACTAATTTAATAACATAGATTTGTATTCAAAAATTTAGATAATAAAGTTAAGACATATTTTTCTTCAATTTTCTAACATAAATAACATACTTGCAAATGAAACACTCTCAACCTTATGACAATATATCTCTTTGTACTTTATTTGTATTTAAAAAAAAAGTTTTTTTTTTTTAATTTAACAACTCTATGTGATTAATCAATTTCTCTGAATCAATCTTATCTTCAATCTATTAATGTGTTATTTCTTACAGCTCTTATTGATGTATGGCATCTGTTAAATTTAAGTCTTTTTTTTTCCTTTTTTCGCTTAATTAGCCAGATTTAAATAGACGGATTTTAAAGTATTGTCACTGTTATTTTCATTTGAATACAAATTTTACAAATAATTTCTTTTTTTTGAATTTAAATCACATTTCCATCTCTAATTTAATTCATGTCCTCTTCACATCACAAAATCTAGTCACAATTTTTATGCAAATATTCGTATCACAAGAGGAAATGTTATTTCATTCCAGTTGCATAATGCAACTACATAATGCCATTTTCTGAACTTCTACTGTTTCCGTATTAATTACGCCGTACGGTTTTTTTTTTTTGCTATGTCAAAATTGATATTTTTACTGATTATGTTAGTGTTAATAGTTTGTATTAAATTAATATATATTATATAATTACAGTATTATTTATTATTATAATATTATTACATATCAAAGTTATTATGCGACAACAAAAGTAGTATTATTAATAATTTAGTGTTATATTAATTATGTCATATCAGTTATACTATGTTATATCATAGGTTGATATTGAAGTTATTGTTATTAATTAGCATTTATTATATATTATGTAACTACAGCATTATAATTATTATTATTATTCACTATTGTTATCATTATTATTAATTATTATTGATTTTTATTGCTAATCATTATTATCAATTACTATTATTATTAATTGTTATCATTAGTTATTATTATTAATCATTTTCATTAATTATTATTATAAATTATTATTAATAATTATTACTAATTATTATTAATGTCAAAGTTATACCATATTAAAATTGGTATTCATTTGCATATGGGAAGTAAGCTGGTTCCTGAGTGTTTAAAAATGATCTAGTATTGCTAATTTTTGGCATTTAACTTATTGAAGTGGATTTCATAAAAAGATATATTTAAGTGCTGTTTCAAAATTTTTTTTGATATTAAATTAATTAAATATTATTAATTAAATCAGTGCAAGTGATGTCGCGATTTTTTTTTTTTGTTGTCTTGCAAGGTTTGTCGAGGGTCAGGAACAAACAGGAATTTGAAAGGCTTACCTTGATTGTTGGATAATAATCGATTCAAATGATGTAGTAACAATAGTGTTACGTTGGCAGTGGAAGCAAAATAGTTGTCGCCGGTTACCCTTAGTTTATAAAACTGCAGTAGAATTATTAATTCTTTATTAATATAATACGATTTTAAGATGAACAATACCAGTAGACAAATTAGCAAGGAAAAAGGAGTATTTCGCATTGTTCTAAGTTGTTTTTTAATGGAAAAAGGGGTTACGAGTTGTTTGTAACAGGGAGACTCGTTTTGTTTGTTAGTATCAAGTTTATATATGTGTTAAAAATTGGGAGTGTTTACAACAAACATTACAACAGGTGTTCATTTATGTACACAACAGATGCTTACAGTGTCAGAGATTAGCATGTGAAAGATCAGAGATTAGCATGTGATTTTCAGTTAGATCAAGATAACAAAAAGAAACGCATGAGGAATGATCCTAAGGAATCTAAAATTAGTTAAATGATACACAACATTGTTAAATGGTACCAGTGTTAACAATTATTTACAATTTGAATGATTAATTTTTACATAATTTTATTTTATTACTTTATTTGAAGTTTCGCGGCACTCCAAAAGGGTAAGAGAAGAAAAATTTAATGTGAAACTTTGACTGAAAGGTTTTCAGGTATATAGCAGGAAGTATTAAGTTTAATAACTGGGACTTATTCTTATTTTTGATTGGGTACGCGACGATTCCATAGGAAGAGCAATGATATTTTTTTAATCTGAATTTCTTTTCTAAGAATAGAACAGGGATTGGTGTGATTCGAATTTCAATTTAAGAGTAATTAATACAATGATATCGTAACGGTGCCTATACAAATGGTTATTAATGTCCAATGTGTTATTACGCTTTCAAATTCTGCCAGTTCTTCTCCTTGTTCAGAGATTTCTTGCCAAAGAGATTCATCCTTTTGTTGATACGGTACTGAATTAACTTTCTTGGTTGTAAGCTAGAATTTCCTGTTAGGAAATCTTAGCTTTCTGCATTAATTCTTTCAATTTCTAACTTATTTATTAAACCTTCGTTGAATTCCATATTTTCAATTGTAAGTTCCTTAGATTTACAAGGGGATAGCAATAAACTTCTCTTGATTATCACATCGTTTCTTTGTAGCATCAATCTCGCTACGAGGGTAGGATTGCTAATAGACAACCACATTTAATCGATAACAGTAGATTATTTCTGTTTTGGCAACTTTTTTGATATGTTTGTTTAAGTTGCTGAAGAAATTCTCGTCTTAGCGAATCAAAAACATATTGCAACTTTGCATTTTTAGGGTGGAATGTTTCATCTGGAGAAGTTTCCATCATGAGTAATTGTTTTGTCGTCCTCTTTTTAATTTTTTTGGTGAATTTCTCACCATTTCCAGCGTTTAAATCAAGGACAATATCACCTTTCATTAGGTGAGGATTGGTGAATTTACAATTTGTCATCTGATTGTATTGTTTCTTCATTAATTATGAGTGATGTTTGTAGTTCATCTATGACGTAATGATTTCCATACCTCGTAACGTCAAATCTTCCAATTTTTCGATACAATGGTTGATTGCATCAGTACTGTTCCATAAAACAATATTAACATTTGTTATACACTTTCGTTTTTGTACCATGCAATTTTCTATATTATCAGGGTTAGAAACTAACCCTCTTACATCGTACGAGAATATTTCGTCTTCACTTAATACGTTGTTGTCGATTGGCATTTGACTTCTAGCCACCCATATGACTACTGTATTTCATTATTTGTCTTCCATCTGTTACGAGAAAGTTCAATTAATGCGATTCCATTTACTCGTCTTTGAATATTTAGAGACAGACCGAATTTTGAAGATATTTCAGTAATAGTTGTTCGGCCTGATACTATTGATACTAATAGTGATACTCTGGGAAAGACTTTGGTGTACATACCATTCGTGTAATATTGCTGCATTTTATAGCTGGTATTCTTACGTGAATGCGTGTGTGCACTTGTATAGTGTGACTTTTTAATTAGTGACTTCTTCATAGTTCCATTTTTCGAATATTAAACAATATTCTGGAAATTTAAGTAGAGTTGTTTATCACTACGACCTGTGTTGATATCAATGACACCATTATTATCAATAATAAAGTTTTCATCGTAAAATTAGACTTACCTTTTGATGCATCTGAAGTTTGTAGTCTTTGATACTTCTGGTTCGACACGTGATAGGTTCGTCTGATCTGTCTTCTGTTTTATCTTCTATATCCTCGGAACCATCTATTTTCATAGGAAAAAGCATATTTATTGATCGATCAAATTGTTTTTTATTGGTCATTTGTATTTGATTTTTTATTCTACCATTCCATCCTAGGTTAATTTCTATTATCTTCACTAATTTCCACATACCATTCATTTAGTAAAACTATTTCATTCTCATATGGAATTCTTTTTCTACCAACCTGGGAGAGATTAGTTATTTATTTCTGCATTTATTAAAGGTGGTCAGTATTCTTTTGGAAGTTGATTACCTAAGGCTATGGCGGTTCTTACTCCTGTTAGTTGTTTGGTGTATAGTAGTACTTTGGTTACTGCTGCTGTTATACTAATGGATTGTTATGTTTATGTTTCTTTGAAATATGATATTTCGACTTTTGTTTTTTATGTGGGATTTTTTACTATGGTTCTTTCTAATTTTTATGTGAAAAGGATGCTAGGAAGATTATTGCGTTAAGAACTGTGTCTCAAATTGAATTTTGTTTTTTGGTTATTAGTAGTGGTTTACAGCTAGAATCGTACTTTTTATTAATTTCGTTTCTATCCAGGGTTTTAATGTCACGCGTATAATATCCTTTTCATGGTTCCGTAGAAAAACCAAGAAAAGTTTTTCTATTCATTTTACTTAGATCGTATTTAACTTGTTAAATTCTTGGTCGTTAAAGAAAAATTCCCTTAAGGTTCGTTAAAAATTTTCTTCATTTCGTCATATTTATATCATAAAGTGCTTCTTCTGTTCCATTAGCATATATAATGACGTTATCCACGTACAGATTTTTTCTTATCTCCCACGCTAATTCACTACCATAATTTGCTAGATGATAGTTTAGCGTCGCTACTGACAAGAAAGGTGATGATATGACTCCAAAGGGAACTCTCTTAAAGCGATAACATTTTTTATTTTCTTCGTTTGCTTCCTTATCTATATCATTTAGTCAAAGAAATCGCGTACAATTTCTTTCTTTAGTTTGTAATTTTAGTTGCAAGAATGCTTTTTCAATGTCAGCAATTATCACTATTCTCATCATTCGAAAACGTATTAGTCTGGTAACATTACTGGACCTTGGTATAATACTTCGTTCAGACTTTTAAATGCTTTATGATGTGCTGACGTGTCATAAACATTCTTAATTTAGTGGTAGTTTTACTAGGACTCAGCATTTCATGATGTAGCAAAGAGTGAATAACGGCTACTTCATCCGTCGGATGTACTTCTTCAATTATAATCGATTTTAGTTGATCCATAATTGTTTTGTGGTATAAATCTCCATTTAAATTGATTTATGTTGTAGTCGATTGATTAGATTCTTCAAACGTCCAACATATAATCCATCCATAATTGTTACCTAATTTTTGTTTGGAGTCTTTCCAAGACCAGCATACTTGGTACCTCCCATTTTGCTTAATAATGGTTCGTTTGAAATGCTTTAATGCTTGATCGTCATTGTCTGCCTTGGAAGATTCTTGAATCCCAATCATTTCTAATTTTCAGAAAATTTCTAAACTCTTAGTGTTTACATTAGCCGTTTGAGGGTATACTACATTTGAAGGATAAATGGCATTCTTCTTACAAAGTTTGTTAATCTCACCTCCCAATAATCATAGGGCCAACCTTTGACCGAACCAGTATGTATCTTGAATGTAACTCCTTGATTTCTCGTAGATTAACAAATTTGAAGAAATAGTCAGCTCTAATCAGTACATCGGGTTTTTTTTCCAATAATTTGTTAATTCTTGGAATTCAACCTCTATAATTTTACTTCCTTGAAGAGATTGACTAACATTTCCTTTGTCGATTCGTTGCTTGCTATAATGTTGCTAGACTCGTAGCACTTGTCGTGAATTGTTTTGCAAGGTTTGTTGAGAGTCAAGAACAAACAGGAATTTGAAAGGCTTACCTTGACTGTAGAATAATAAGCAATTCAATTGATTTAGTAACAATAGTGTTACGTTGGCCGTGAAAGCAAAATAATTGACGTCGATTACGCTTAGTTTATGAGAACGTAGCAATTATCTTTTGTTTCATATGTCTCATCAACTGTTTATTTGATCAGTTATGTTGTACATTTCCATCTAATTATTTCATACCATTTTACCTTACTTTAAATTAATATTTTCTTTGAATATATTAACTTTTTTAAATAATTTTTTCTTCCTTTCCATTCTCTCTATTTCCATTTCTAAAATGGGTAAAATTTCCAAACATTTAGCAAACACATTTTTTACAAAAATGATAAATGGTAATAAATAAATGATATTTAGGAATATAGTACGATGGATTTTTAAATTTTTTGCATCTGCTTTTAATTATTTTAACTAATTTCGTATATTAAAAACTGCGGTTTTGTATATGTATAAAAATTGCGGCTTTCCAAATGAATTTAGAGTAAAGCCAAATACTGTTACCGATCTCTTTTTGTTTCATCCATTTTTTTTTCGAATTGATCAAATCACTCTAGACTTGTATTTTTTTTAACTTGTTCCCTCTACACTTGTATTTTCTTTATTTTCTTATTAGATATCTCAACTGAAAAAAAAAAATTGAAAAAAATCACTTTATTGATTTTTTCGATAAAGCAAAAAATGTGGGAAGACTATCCACTGCGTTACATTTCAGAATCTAACAACAAAAAGGTAACAACAGGTTTTATTATTATATATATTCATTTTTATTCACACCTTATTTTAACAATTTCTTTGAGAATGCACTCTGTATATCATGCCTTAACTTAATACATATTCATTTTTTTATATGTATTATTTTTTCTTAATCTATGATTTCTATCCAAACAAAAATGTTTTATTGCTTGCATATTTACAAATGTATTTGCTTGTTTTTTTCTTTTTTTTGCTTGTAAATCTTTATAAATTAATATGTTATATCGTTTATAATTTTATACAAAATTTACGTGTTCTTGTAGCGTACTTGATGTTATAAGATTTCAGATTTGTTAAATTTATAACATTTCACTTCAGTAAATATATCGAATGTTACGGCATCAAAATTCCATTCAATGACCTCTTCACTGTATCGTTCACCCTCATTATGTAGTAGTGCTACACCAAATGTTTCATTGGATATGCATGATCAAGAAGTGATTGCTTTTCGTAAGTGATGTATCACTTTCATGTTATTACAGTTTTTTTTTTCGAATCATTTCAATAATTTCATTTTTCAAGCACTTTTAGAAATCCCAATTTAACTTAATTTTTGAGACAATTTGATTAATTTTTGGTCAAGGTTATGCAAATTTTCGAATTTTATATTGCTGAAAATTTTGTATTTCGATTTGCCGTGATACTTTAATTTCATCATGATCAGATAAAAAATTAATATAACTAGTGTCTCATTAGTAATTATCTTCTGAATTTTAACTATCTTCCACATCATAATAAATTCATTTGCAAAGTGGTTAGTTATTTAAGCTGTTTTATTTTTTATCATCGATAATCAATAATGACAACAATGATACCACGTTATATAGTATTTGTTTAAATAGTTTTTGAGCTCATGTTGATCTGAATGAATTGGGTGTTTTTAAATGTTTTTTTAGGTGTTTCAAAAGTTCTAAGGAAGTATTTTAAAAAGTGATGAGATTTTTGTAACTTATAACTTTCATTATTGAATTTGAGAATTATGGTGCTCACTTCAGTGATTTTGCTCCAGTTTGCTTTATGCGCAATATTAGCTGTTCTTTGATGAAGAACGATATAGTTTTAGACTTAAACTACATCTCATGTTCTATTATTCGTTGGAAGGTTTCTTCTGTTTTTTGCATCCCTAGTGACAAGCAAAGGATTGAAGGTTGAAACTAAACTTTAGACGTCAAACTAAGCTTCAGCGTAAATTATGATTTAATTTTGCAGCTCAGTCTGGTGAATTAAATTCTGACATAGCTATTCAGGTTGGGCCGGAGTCGAAATTATCCGCCATCAGTTCATCATCGAATACAGGTTAATTTTCAAACTTCATTATTTTTGTTGGGAGATATGGTTATCTTAATGTGTATATGTTTTGTGAAATAGTGATTCTAAGAATTGCTTCTTGTTACATTTATTAGTTTGAAGATTTGGAATAAAATAGAAATTGTCAAGCAGATATGTGATATGCAGATGCCTACAATATGATTTTCCTGATTTTCATGCCATTTTATATTTACAAATGCAATTGCTGACGTGGAAGAAAATGAAACGGATGATTTCCAGGAAACATTCCGAAATTTTTTGAGCCAGCAGAAACATTACCACCTTCCAATGCACCGATGAGTCCATTGCTGTATTCTTTACAAAAACAGTAAGTGTTTAAATTTTGCATAGTATTTTTGATGTCGTTTCAAATGCTTTTGATTTTTTTTTGCTTTCACGTAGTATATCTCTCTCTGGATATTGATTTTCTTTTTTTTCGTTCATCCATTCATAATTTCAGTCAGCTGATATTGATGTTTTCTTCTAATTTAGGTTTTCAATTTTTGTCTAAATATTTAATTTAATATTTAAATATCTAAATTATTTATAACTCCTATCTAGCGAGAGTAAGTCTGTAGTTATGAATTATTAGCTATTAAATGATGATAGACCGCTCGGTACGTTATTTTATTGGTCGATAAAAAGTTTTCCAAGTAAGAAAGTAGCTTCAAAAAAATAATAGTCAGAAATAAGTTTTTAAAATGGTCACACAAAAAATAGTTTTGCACATTGTAACTATCACAAAATGATTATAATTCTACAAGATCCGCCCAGAAAAAAAAGTGCAAATTTTTAAGGTTTAACCTTAAAACATGACCAAAATGAATAAGGGTTTTGAAATTTAGCTTGAAAAAATACATTTTTTTTAGTAAGAAATTGTAAGGCTTAAAAAAGCTACAAGATCCGCACCAGTCATATTTATTTATTTATATATACGTTTTGGACTTAAGATCCTGCTGGCATTCTGTTTTCTTTACTTTACTAGAACTTTAGTTTACTCATTACTTTGGTTTGTTGAAAAACGGCTGCCCTAATTTGTGAAATTCAAATTAACAATCATGTTTATTTTCTCATACATTCTAGCGATAACATGGTTTTGAATTATTGAAATACTGGCTATATTTTTGCCGGTTTCGTGCAGATAATGTATGAAATCTCCCATACTTTATACTCATACAAAAAAGAATTTTTTCTGTGGCAAATTTTTTCAAAACTAATTGTTATTTCAAATTTCAAAAAAAATTAATTTTTTGTAAACAGTGGAGTTCTTTTCCATACACTTAGTGCTACGATGATCCTCACAATTTGCAGGTTTATTCAGTGCAGCACTTTTTTGTGGTAAAAGGAATTATTTTTTGGGTCATTCTAGAAAGACTATTTTTGTGGAAATATTTTTTTTCTTTCCTTTTTTGGTGGTTTTGAATTTTAAATGAAAGAGAATTTAAGATATACTTTTTCAATTATGCCCACTGCAAAATAAAAAGCTTTTTATTTTATGGAAACATTCGGAAATCTATGAGATGGGATGATTTATTGCCATTATTTCAATCGATAGAAATCATAATATTTTTTATTCAGTTATTCTGATCAAAAGCAAAAAAGGCAAGAGAGAATAGTGTTCTGCTGTCTCGATAAGCTTTCCCTTACATTTTAGATCTTTATGTTTTAAACATTTTTATCATTCAAGCTGTTTTTTTCTTTGCTAGGAAATGCTTTATGCTAAGATTATGTTCCTTTTCATTGTTGAAGTATCATTGGTTTTTTAAAGTCACATCAGAAGCCTGTACAATTTCAAATATATGTCTTAATTTTATTAAAGTTAAAGTCGAACATGGCTCTAGATTTGGCGCGTTGTGTATGAATTTAGTTTTATTCTACCAACGTGTCATCAAGTGTTTCCCTGTTATCTTTTCAACTTTATAGTTTTTAAGTGGATTAAAGCTTTTTATCAATAAAAAAATATTTTCATTTTATTGACCAGATCACTAGTAGTTATGGTTTTTACCACCAAAAATCAGTCAAATAGCAGTGGAGTTTTAACTTGCGTTGGAATGTGAAATAATTAATGAAAATTATTAGTTTTCATCTTTTACTTAATACTTTTTCTTGCAATAAAGATCAGAAGTAAAAGAAGTAGTTTGTTATATATTGATATTTTATTGACGAAAATAAGCTAAAAATTATCAACAAAAGCTAATTATGTAGTTTTAGAAATATTTCAAATAAAAAAAAAATGCGTTAAGCTTTGTTTTGAAAGTGTAATTTTCAATTTACCTGTGCATCATCACAATACATTGCAATATTTGTTCAGTAGGCATACACAATTCCACCAAGTTTTCATTTCTCTGTGTACTTTTTTCGTAGTATTTAATATTTATCCAAATTTATAGCTCTCATCGCATTTTATACACTTAGCATTTTTCTAGATTAATTTAGTCATGAAATCCCTACATAAAATCTCCCCGTTAAATTCAGTTTTTCATGCTTTTTAATTATATGAAGATGTGTTTTTTCTTTTTGTTTTTTTAAATTTCTTGAAAAATGATATTTTTATCAAATGGCAGTTTCTTTTATCAAACGATAAGTTGTATGCCGTTTTTTCTAGTAATAATCTTTATCGCTCATTGTTATCATGCAAAAGATCACATATCTTCGAATAAATAATAACATTTTAAGGTATAGAATGAGACTTAACATCCTGTAATAATGTTTCATTTTCTATAAAGCCAATATTACTAATATAGATAGTCCTTTTAAAATTTTCTAACTTTTTCCTAATGCTTTGTTATTATATCTTTATTATTGTCACTTATCTCTTTTTAATTTAAAAGCTTTCATATTTTCCTTCAGAAATTACTCTAAGCAATATGTCAAGTGAACAAGTAGGAATGTCACTATTTGCACCATTATCATCATTAACAGCAGAAGCAAGAGCAACAGGAAAAAACTCAGGATTTCAACGAAGATCTACTTCAATTGAATTAGAATCAGGAAAAACTGAGGAGTGCATCAAGATTGCACCACCATGCAATCATGATAAAAATCGCCGGTTCATTTCTTCAACATCCAACATTCCGGCAAATTCTCAATTATCAATAGTGAAAACTGATTTATCACATAATTTATTAGCGGCCGGAAATATATCGTCGAAAAATTTTGTTGATTTACAATCATATAGTGCAATTTCAATCAATAATTCATGCATCAATATGCACAAAAATGAGCAGTTGAATGATTTTGATATGGACATTCGGATGACTCACAAGGATAATCATTTGACTAATAATTCGATAAACTTTTCATCGTATCAACCATCAACAATAATGGATGCAAAAATTTCGAATAGTTTTCCGATTCATATGTTACCTTTATCAACTCCATCACAGAATAATTATTTGGGATATCATAACATACCATTGACAACCAGAATAACTGCAGCAGCAACAGCAGTAACAGCAACGACAACAACAAGTAATAATGTTATAGGAGAAACAAAAGCAGTAATGCTGGATGAAAGGTGTGTTTGTTGATCATCTTTTGAATTATATTTTTAAGTGAATATACTCTTTCCAGGTATCGTGGTGAATTATCAATTCTGGAAAAGTATCGTTATGATCTCAGTCGAGCTCAACTTAAAGCAAGTTCACGGACATCAGCTTTACTAGCAGGTTTTGCTATGGTAGGTAAAATACAAATTAAACTTTAATAAGATTTTGAATTGGAATAATATTCCACTCTTTTCCTGTTATGATAGTTTAATTTAAATATCTCACTGTAAGATAATACCTGTAGGACATCTTCCCGCATAGCGCAAGATGGTAATATCATATCTCACAATATCTTTGGCATCATCGTTACGATTCATATTTCTTGTTTCACGATTTTTTGTATTGTTGTAATTAAACTGGATGTTTTTGCCTAATTTCTTAGATCCTGAACTCAAAGTAGAACCTAAGAGTTAATAGGAAA
The DNA here is from genome assembly GCA_005281725.1 of Wuchereria bancrofti. NCBI lineage: Eukaryota > Metazoa > Nematoda > Chromadorea > Rhabditida > Onchocercidae > Wuchereria > Wuchereria bancrofti. The sequence goes on along the minus strand of SSBO01000001.1, from coordinate 12,333,770 downwards.
TCACTATTTGTGTCATTATCCAGGTCTAAGATTTCTAAATTATTTTTTTGTTATACGATATTTTCTGCGTTGTCTTCAACTTTTCGAAATGTTTTCCCAGATTTGTTGACAATGCATCCATCGACGTTGTTGTTATTGAATGTCGAATTTTAGTTTTTTTTTTCCTTTTTTTCCTTGTTTTTGCTATTTTTCATTTGGTTTTCTTCAAGCGAAGCTACGAATGGAATAGACCAGGTAGGAAATATGATGAAAAGGGCTAATAAAGAATTAGAAATATTTGGATCCTGAACAATTTGAGTATCTCAAGAACACTAATACTCTTCTGCATCTTTCCTAGTTTATCACTGGATGAATGGATAATTAATTTAGTAAAAAAATTTATGTGTAATGCTATGTATTACCTTCGATCTCCTTTTTTAGTGTTCCATAAAATCATCAGTTTGTTTCTTTTTTTTCTACTTTTTGTCAATGATTTTTAAATATTTCCAATGCAGTCATTAATTAATCAGCAGCAGTTCCTCATATTCATCCTTTATTTCTCGTATTTTAATCGAATTTTCTTGAGGCTAATATAAGTTTATCTTTTTTTTTTGCTTGTATTAATGTGGTTATCCAACAGTCTACCTTATTTTTAATTAACCTCTTTTACCACTTGCTTTTTTTGCGTTTTGTACCATTTACCATTTGCTGGAGCTAATAGCTCAAACATTATAGTATATGATTTTGTAATAATAGTTTTCTCGAATACGACAAAATGAATATTACATTAAGTTATAATATTTTGTTATGTATTGTTACCATGATTTATTATCAATAAATATTAGGTATAACAGAAGACTAAACAGTCTAATTAAAGATTGAATATAGCATAAGCATTAGTTTCGGTACTATGAGATATTCCTTTTGTAGTAGAATTTAGTAGGTTTATTACAGGTAGTATTGGATTGTTATTGCGTTCAGCATTAGTATTCAGAAAATAAATATCAAATTAAGTTATCAGATTAGTATATTTCGTTATATTTAGGTCGCCTTGGTGGAATTGCAATACGAGCGAACAACGCCACCTTTTTTGCTGATAACACTTGGTGTAGTGACAACACTTCTTGTTTCTGTTCATCTTCTTGCACTAATGATGTCAACATGTATATTACCTTACATTGAAGCGAATGGTTGTACGCAAGATTCACCTCATATTCGGTTAAAGTAAATTCGTTTTATAATAATTAATTAAAAAAATGTCATTATAGTTTGAAAAATATAGTGAAGAAATTGAGAATCATTAGTAAAGAAAGATTAGCTTTTATGACAACAATATTTTTAACACTAATCAGCATTGGTGATATTTTCTTTTTTTTTACCCATAAATTTCAAATATTTTCCATCTTCCTTCTACATTAAAAGAAAATGTTTGCATTACTTGCATTTCAAATCATTCAGTTTCAAATGTTTACAGTAATCCTACATATTTATCGGTGACTAATTTCAATTTTAATTCCAGTTTTAGTCCATCATTTTTGCTTGAATTATTTATATTATTTGATTCTAGCAAGCCTCGTTTTCATATTTCTTTTCCTTATTTATGTCATTTGAAGTGACATTTCATGTTTTTATAATAGATTTATTCATCAATCAGATACCAGTGATTAGCATTGATATTACAAGTTAGTGTAAGTTAGAATAGTACGTATTGTTTAGTAACTAATAAAAGGTATCATTTCTGTTGCTTTATAAGAAGTTTTGTTGTATAAAATTTAACTGTATATGTAAGTAACATATAGGTACTGTAGTATTTATGCTATTCTCGAGCACTTTTATTTCATATATTAGTTTGCAAATTTCATATTTTTTATTTTCAGGTTTTATATCGATCTGTCATGGTTATTTAGTACATGTATTGGTTTGGTGTTGTTTCTTATTGAAATTGGTATAATATTTTTTGTAAAATTTTATGCAGTCAACTATATTACTGCTGCTTATATTACCACTGCTATGCTCAGTAAGCAATATTTTTTAATTTTTAAAAACTTTTTCATTTTTCATAATAAAACATGATCAACGTTTTAATGCATTACTTAATGATGCATGGTGCAGTATAAGCTACTTTGCTTCTCATTATTATCTAGCATGTGTTGGAATTATTTCCAAAGTGGTAGGTAGATAGAATGTTCGGTAAAGAAAAAAGTTGAGAATTAAGATGGAATATTTAACAAAGAATTATATTGTAAATTGTAATTCCATTTTGAATTTTGCACACTTAAATTGACTTTAAACTTTTCCATCGAAATATTTTTTAATTTATTTAAATTTCACTTTTTAATATTATTTTTCCAATTTATTTTAATATCTTTGTTTGTTTCAGTACCTGTTGTAGTGGTGTTTACAATATTCTCATGCCTTATTCATAAAAATCGATTTATTCATTCAATAAATCGTGTGGGATCAAAAGCGATTGATTTGCAAAAATTTTTGAACGAAAATAATGCAGCAGTAGGAAGCTGTATCCCGAATACTACAACAGCTACATCTATTGAACGACATCTGGTAGGTGCCGGTTTACATGGTATTCGAGTTATCCATCATTGACACATGAAGAAATTTTTAAAAATTAAAATTTTTTTTTTTTGTTGGCTTTCATTGCTATTTTCAAGTGCACTTTAATATATGCTTTGGGTTTAATGCTATTTTTACATATTAGCTCTCATATTTGCTGTTCTTCCTTTAACAGATAATGATTATTTTTCTTCTTTCTGGTATATTATTGAATTGGAACTATTTATAAGTAAACAATTATAAGTAAACAAATCAACTAGAGGAATATGATGAGAACGACTTTTTTTTATGCTTTCTTATTCGTTGTTTTATGCTAATATTCAAATATTTTTGAATAATTTTTGCTATTTCCTTTTGTTTCTTCAATTCATCTATATCAATAGTGGATCAAATTATTTGTTACAACTTTAGATCAAAACACTCGTTACACGAAAATTTTTTTATCTTTATAAAATATGAGGACATCGTCTAACTTTTATTCCACTCTATTTAATTGAATTCACTATTGAAATTCTTTCCGTTTAATTCTACAGTTTCATATAACGTTTAACACTATGTACTTGGAAATTTGCTGCCTGATTACTTCGAAGCTTACGATCGAAGGTTGTTAGCTTCAGAACGAAAGACTTTCAATAGTAAATAGTGTAATGTATTGTCTCTTAACCTCATCATCCTCTATACACACTTTTTTAATTTTCGATAAAACAAGGCCTTCATCCTTCAATTTTTTTTCTTTTTTTTTTTTCATTCATCTTTTTATGTTCTCTTGTCATTTCTTTACATTCTATTCCATAGTCTAAGTTGAGCTAATTATTTGGTCAATCTTTAGCTATAATTTGTCTCAGGTGAAGTTTTCTGTTTTTCAGGAAAGTTTTTCTCGTTTTTCAAGAAACTTATGCTTCATTACCTATCCATGCGATTAATTTCTTCCACATATATATGCGATGATTTTCGGTGCATCTCTTCTTTTTCTTTTTTCTACCTGTACTGCTTTTGTTTTTTTGCTTAAAGAATCCGAAGTGCTTGGCATTGCTCCAGTGAAATTTTTAACTGTTCAACGTTTCTTTTTCCTTTCTTTGGTAGATAATATTGGACAATAAGATTTTCTTTTTTAAATTGATTATGTATTGTCATTTTTATATCTTTCAGAAGTTTTTGAGGACATTTATTATTCTTTTTCAACATTTAATAGGCATTTCCGGTGGATCCGATTTCCGTTTTACATAAATAGTATAATTAATGATGTGTCTGTAAGATTAAGTTAATGGAACTATAACTTTATAATTGTCGAAATTGATTACCTTAGTGACCATATGTTCATTATTTTCTTATCCCTTTCTCATAATAGCCTTCTTTCAATAATTTAGAAAAGTATAACACCAGCAGAGCCTTAGAAAGGAAAATTTTGTGAATGATTAGTTGCTTAAGGATTAGAAGAATCTCATTGCATTCTTTATTAACCCAACTGATCATTCTTAAAGAACTTTTTATTCTGACGTTGTTAGCCTTATACTTTTTCAAATCACTTTTTGATAGTTAATTCATTACCTTGTTAATTCTTTTGTCACTTAATATTTGCTCAAAATAACTACCCTAATCTTTTTAACTTTTAAATCTCTAACTCTCACTACTGGACTTAAGTAAACCCAATCTGCTGTATAAAAGCACTGTTGAATTCACTTATATCTCTGGAAGTATAATTGGTAAATAGATGAAACAATTTTGCTATCTAAGCTCTAAGTTTTTTTACGACACTTCAATTCACTTTTTCAGGACCAAAAATTTACACAAAGCCAGAAATATTGGCTTGATATAATAGCTTACATTACTATGTTTCTTAAATTGAATTATATCTTAGTAAATAATGTATGTGGCATATGCTTCTTTATCGAATTCCAAATTCTTTAATTTCGATCTCCACAATCTTTATCATCATAAAATCATCATTTTGTTTTTCTTATTGCTTTCACACCTTCTTTTTCACATTTTCGCATTCAATTCATAGCGCATTTAACCAAAATATTTATCTCTGTCATTTGCTTAATAAACTTCACTATTCAGATGGTTGTTCCTTCCAGAATTAATCATTTTTTTTAAGCAAAATATTCTTCAAAATATATGCCTTTGTGTTCGTCTTCATATACTTCCATAAATTGATGTTTTTCTTGAATTCATTCATTATTAGGTTCTTTTAACCAGTATGTTCCATTTTTTATAATTTTTGCACCTTACATGGCGATTAGATTATCTTCTTTCGGAATATAACGAAATGGAAATTTCACCCTTCATTTTTCTTCTACTTCGGTTTTGTAAAAAGCAGCAATTTTAAATGATTCTCCATCTGGTACAGCTAATATCGAATTTATTGTCATTTACAATTATTGCCACTTAATATACATCACTTCAACATTTCTTTGTAAGAGATCTCCATATCTAATGTCATCGATGCATCCACGGGATAATCAATCTTCAATGAATTTTGATGAAACATCTTAATTTTAATCATTGTTGGGATTATATACTGATAGTTATAAACTATAAGATGCTCTTTTAGTAAATTTTCTTCTATGCCATAATTTATCATCATTTTGATCAGTGCAGATATGATTTCAATTACCTACTTTAAACATGGATGAACAATTGTCGAAATTTATTTTGAATTAAAAGAAGCTGCTTTGAAGAATTATTTGCTCGCTTGTTATTCTTTGCTTAAAATAACTTTTGCTTAATGCTTTCTAGCAGACTATTCGTGAATTTCTTGTTTAGCATGCTTAACAGATGATTTTTATAATACATGAATAAAAAGAAAGAACAAATCATAATTGTCTTGAATTCTGTATTTATCAAAATTTACTACTGTAACCGGACTGGGAAATAGTTTTACAGTCTGATATTTCATGATAATTCCGTTATACTGATGGCATTGCTTTCGATTACGCATTGCTTTCATCTATATTATTAACTTCCTATATTATCTTATAAAAGTTTAAAAATATCAAAAAAAGAAAAAATAAGCAGCCTATTCACTGCTCATTTAGCTTATGCTTTTTTTAACAGCTGCGAAATGAATAACTCTCGATCATATGCTTTATCTTGTCGGATTAATGATTTTTGAATCAAATTTGGACGCTTCCAGGTGGGAAACAACTTACGGCTTTCTGTCACATCATTTGAATCTTTCCCAATAAATTATGTTTGGCATGTGCTGCTTATGGGATATTCTCTTCATTGAATATTGAATTGGGAAGTGTTTCTAGTATTCAAGTATTGATAATAAGTAGAGTTGATATCTCTTATAATTACTTATTTGAATAAATTCATGCTAATTTCGAGCTGACATCTTTTTTTTTCTTTTTTAGTAGAAAATTAATTTAAAAGCAAATTTCAGCCGAACAAAGAAGAATATACGACATGAAAGGGAAAAAAACCTGAAAGTTGAGGTATAATTTTTTTTTATTCTTCGCCAAAAAAGAATTTTCCTATTAAATGTTAATATGATAGAAGATAAGATAATTGGCGGAGTTAAAAAATGGGCATTATAAAGAGATAATTTCGTAATGGAAAAATTTTTCTCGGAATAAAAAAATTAGAACAAATTTGGAGTCTTTTAGAATTTTTCAACTAATAGTTCCGTTCTCATTTCTCCTATTCCATTTACTTTACTTCTCGTGCATTTTCTTAAATTCATTATCTTGCATTAATTATTTGCACACGTTTTTATGAAATAAGTGGCGGATATGTCTTCACATAAATCAGATAGACACATTCTTGTTTAACTGATGAACGAATAATTATGCCTTATTTCTGTTTGTAAAGAATTTTGTACTAAATTTTAATAACTAAATGATAATACCTGATTATATTCAATATGGATTGAAATTGGAAATTTATTCAACAATTTTTAAAATAATTTTTGACCATAGTAATAATAATAATAATAATAATACATTAAGAGTAACAGAAGCATTTTTTGTCGTAAACAGCCTGGAAAGCATTTCTAATCGATTACAGTTAATTCCAATATAATAAATGGAGAAGGAAAAAAAATTTATTCACTGAGTTTGAATTTAAATTTCTCCCAAGAAGTAATATTTTCTAATATATGAAACTTACAACTTTCTGTGCACGAGATGGAAGCAGAGGATATCCAGAAATTTTCTGCCAAATAACCTGAATACAAGAAAGAAGCATTTCTTAAATTTACCAGTAACACTTATATTTCAATTAGCCAACATTTTACAGGAGTGAAGTGTTTTATTTTAAACATTTTCACTTAAGAATTTATGCTCATAAATTGCTTTCTCATAACGCTCATATTTGGATAAGAATTAATATTTATGTGTCATGATTTGTTTCGTATAAATAAACATTAGCTATATCACCATATTTCTTAATTGATAATACCTCTTCCATAAACAGTGAAATCTCTGGTTGTCGTAGTAGTTTCTTCCAAATATGGGAAACACTTAAATAATTTTATTTACTGAATTCTTTACACAGCTATTTTTCAATTTAACCAAGGGTTTTTTTTAATTCTTTTTTCTTTTACACGATAAATACTTTAATAAAATAGGTTGTTAATATTACTAGTGCATTAATCTTAATAATTTATTGTAAATTTGATATTATATTTTTGAACTTACATGTCGCTTGCATATGATATGCCATATACGATTTTTCAATTCTGTACATGAAATTGATTGTACTGATATGCTCAATATTCCTAGAAATTGATTGATTAATTAATTAATTATTGTAATATTTTGTTCACACTTTTATAATTTTTGTCTAATTATTTATCCATATGCTTCATTATTTATGTTTTTATAAATATATACCAAATTGTTTTGCATATTTTGATATTATAATCAAATTTTGGAATCGTGATACGTGGAGTACTGTTTGTAATAACTGTACATAGTATTTGAAGAGTTTATCAGACATTTTTCCCTTCATATCGATCATTAATAACTAAATCAACACTTTCTCATTGTTTGTTAAATTGTTATTATGATAAACTTATATTCTTATATACCGTTTGGCGGTTTTCCATTAACAAATTTCATAGCTTCCATTCTTCGCTTGATTTCTTTATTTCCATGAAAAATTGTCAATTTAAGGTGAATTAACTTCGCTTTATACAATTTAATCGATTTATTACAAATTAAAGTTTCAATTTAACTTTGCCAACTTTTGTGCAAAATAAGTTTCTCAATAATTATTAACATATTACAGTAGTTAAAGCTGAAATAAATTTTTGAAAATTAATCAATTACATTTCAGAAGTAAGAAAATTGATAAGTTGAATGAAGGATAAAAATAGACATGGAAACAGACAATGCAATTACTACAATAGATGCTAACAGAAAGTTAATTCAAAAATAATTGATCACATCACCTACCACTTAGTTCAGGCCATTGAGCAACTATAACATAACGTTTGCATGGTACACTGTTATCACGATGAATTTGATAATCTTTCAAATATTTATCATATACCATTTTCGGACTTATTTTTCCAAAACGTTCTACGCCATCCAATAATACATTTAGACTTACGGAATTGTTAACTTTCATTTCAGCAATAAACTCATACGAAGCTTCTGCAAATTTATTCCTCTTTTATCACCGTATAAAAAAAAAAATAGAAATAAAAAAGGTAGCAAGTTTAAAATTTATTATATTTGATTCGATTTAAATATTATTTTGAGCAAACTGTTAGCGCATAGCAAGTAATGGGACAGAATTTAAGCAAAAGAAAAAAAACTTAGTATTGATGCGAGGAAAAAACGAAAATGTTTTACGAAATTTCAAACATAACTGATAAGTTTGGAGATTGAAGATTATCAATTTACAATAGATTGTTGAGAAATTTTTCATAATGTAATTTGCTTGTCAATTTTTTAAAGTATTTATGAAAAGTAGATTGGTTAAGAATGCCTTGTAAACAATCAGAATTTTGGTGGCAGTACTAAATTTTACAAATGATTTTTTTTTTTTAACATTTTCAGTCCTACTAATTTTTAATCTCTCCCCATTTTTTAATTTCATAAAAAAGAAAGAGACAAGATTTCGACATATTATTTAAAAAAAAAAAATTAGTCATAATGCTTTTTTCTAACAATTGATTTTTGAAAATATTTTTTAAAAAACATGAAATTTATTTAAAAAAAGGAGTTGTTGATGTATTTTAAATAAAGAAAAAATTTTTAATTCAACATAAAATTTTATAAGAGCCTTCTTAGTGACACAAAAATACCTGTAATAAACTTTTTAATAAATTTCCATTCATCATTTGATTCAATGAAAAGACTATGCCGTTTATATTTTTTGCATAAATCACTATCAAATGTTTCTCGAGTACTTTCATTTACCTAAGAAAAGAAGAGAAATGCTTCATTAATTTTAATAATAAATGAATAGCACTATTCAGGATCAATTAATGCTTTATTTTATGTTTAATTTAATTTGATTTAGCATTTCATGTCAAATCAATTGTAGCAAAAATGATTTTATGCTTAAATTACAAAGTTTACATACAATACAAACCATTATAAATGGTATCCATTGGTAACAATGATTTTCATCTTGTATTTGACCATTTGAGTAATCCGAAATCAAAAATACGATGATTCGATATTAATAATAGTAATTTTAAAGGAATGAATGAAATAGAATGAGTGGAAAGCAATTTTGATTCAAATTTTTAGCAAAATTAGAAAAAAAAATTAAAATCATCAAGTAAGTATTATTTCGCACATACATACACATATATTTCTTTTTGTTTTATACTATTCCGTACGAAAAAAAAAGAGAAACGATTGATAGAATTAAAATTTTTCTACCTGATGAATAATGAACTCCTTCAGCTATTTCTTCTTCAGTTGCCCAAATAATGTTGAATTTTTTGAGAAAATACATAGCATAATTTAGAAAAAATGCTATTTGTAACATTTTGAAATGAAAATAATGTTGAAAATGACGAATTAATAAGTTTTTATTCAATTAATATTATGCAAAATTTTCAAAAATTTATACATATGTATATATATTTTTTTTGAAAAGCAATAGTTTATTATTTTTCGATTTCATAATAAAATAAAATGCATAAATTAAGAGATAAATAATTAAATGAAGATAACAATTTATTTCATATTAATTCTTAACACTTTAATCATATACTTTTATTTTGTTGATTAAAATTTATTAGATATAAAGTCGTTTTTCTTTTTCTTCCTTTTTTTTGCACTTTTTATAATTACTTTAAACTATAATTTGAAAAGTCCTAGTAAACTCTTAATTAATTAATTAATCAATTTAATCTTAACTGGCTTATTTTAAGTATACATAAATATGATGGAATGGTATTTATGATAATAAATACCATTTCATAAAAAAAATGCAATTGAAACGAGAAAAGTTTAATTAAAAATAATGGAGTAGTAATGTACAAATTATGCATGGTTAGAGATTATGTTGTATGGATACAATTGTAACTGTTATCATAGAATGATAACATGAAATGGTATTTGTTATCATAGAGTGATAACATATCACTTCATTTAAAACATTTTAATTATAGACAGCATGAGTAACAATAATAACAATATAAGCATAAATAATTATAAGAAGTATTAGTATTGCAACAGTATTTTATCTTAAAATATTTCCTTATCAGTGGACTGATTTCACTGCTACAAATTTTACAATTTGTTACAGTTTTTGCACAAATTTAAAAAGAAAAAAAGAAAGAAAAAGTCGCAAGGATTAAATTCTATTAAATTGATATCTATAAAATAATTATCAAACTAATAAAAATGATTATCGTTGTTTGAATCAATACATTTGAGTTCCAATATACTGATTATTCGTGATAAATGAATAATAAACGTGAAAGTTCGTTGAATAAATTGTCGTGAATTAATTATAATAAAGTGATTAAGTACCAAAACATTTCGTACATATTTGCTTACAGCATAGAATTGACGAAAGAAAATTAAGAACGGCTGAAATTAAATAAAATATACAATTTAAATGATGAAATGATAATAATATTGGAAATGAATATTCATATATAATATAATTAGAAATGAATGTCCTGTCAGCCTGAAATAATAACATTATTTACCTAATGATAATAATGATAATCCCTAGCGCTACTGTTGCACAGGAAAAAAAAACAATTTATAATATTTTTGAAAATGTCATATTAGTTATCAATTCAGCTATTAATTTAGTCGTTAATTAGATTATCGAATTACTTAATCATATGTATTGAAGATGAAAATCTGTACTAAAAAAATTAATCTTATTTGTAGGACAAACACCAAAATATTATTACAATCTCGTTTATTACTCTCAAAAATTAATTGCTAAAATAATTAGAAGAAACAAATCAAAATTCGAAATCACTAGGAAAATTGAATGTAACATTTAACAGTTATAATATAATAGAAATATTTTATTCTATTTTTTTTTTTTATGATTAATACCAAAAAAATATCAATTTTTTTCACAGTGTTAGAAATAAATTCTAATAATTCGTCAATTATGCGTGAATTTATTAGATGAATTAAAAATTTAAATTCCTTAATGTTTTAAAATGTATATTAAATGATAATTTTTAAAAATGAATTAAAATAAAAGAGCCGAACCTTCAATAATAGCAATAATAAATTGTATACTGTTGATGCCAATACCTACTTTAAGTTGAAATAAGCACTGTTTAAAATCATAACGATTCATTTGTGTTAAAATATATCGTGCCCGAGAAGCATCATATTCACCGATCAAACAAAATGCTTCATTACGATCAATTTTTGGATGTTGATAAGTACCGATCAAAGACCAATTCCTACAATAATTTGAAAATTAAATATTATAGGTGAAAAAAAAAATATATTTATAAAGTTCATACTTTTAATTCTAAAATCATTTTAGAACAATTTGAAACTTACTTAAATCTTACTTTATATTTAGTTTTTCAATCAAATATTCTTCTACAAAATATATGTAGTTTTAATATTACTCATTCATTTACATTTTCATTCTTACATAACAAATATCCGAAATTTATAGAATAATATATTTGACGATTAATTTATTAATTAATTATTAATAATGAATGAAATCATTATACAATGATAATAATTCTATCGTTATAATTTAAAATATATTTAATAGAAATATATACGCTAATCTTCATATATGTTTATTAATTAATTTACTATTATTAAAATGCATTATATATTTGTAACAGATTTCAATTCATTTTTTTTTTTTAAATGGTAGCTAATATTTGATTACCTAGCCGAGATAGTAGCGCTAATGGCACATAGCATTACGGATATTAATGAAAGCACCAAATAAGCAACAAAGAGGTTTACGGTACAACGTTTTGCAGCTACAATACCAACCAAAGCATTTACGATAAATACGATTGATGTCCAAATGGCGGAAAAGTACGGACAATATGGTGATGAATCGTATAAGCACCAAATACCGCCAGCTAGCATAAAAGCTAAAATATTTTTTTGTTTTCCCCTTTTTTCGTTCTTTTTTCTTTTTTTTTTCTTTTGTAGAATTTATTCAACAAATAAAGTAGTCATTGTATAATTGAAATTTTATTTGCTAAGTAACTGAAGCACACATCAATTTTCATCAATACTATATAATTCCTCTTTTTTTTTTATCTGTCCAACCAATTTTTTTGTTATTTTATGCATTCCAAAAATTTTTTAACATATCATATTTCGTAATTTCAGTTGGTGACACAAAAATGTCAACAAAATTAACACTATCTAAAACCATTAAAATTAATTTCGTCATTCTAATTCAATGTAATCCATCCAATATTTAACTGTTTGTAAAGCAGTTTTAATTTATATCAAGTCAAAATTTCAAAACTTCAAACATCGAAAACTGAGGCAAATTTTGATTTATTAATCTAACTGCTATCATTTTGATATCATATAAAGATTTACGGACTGAATTCCATGGAGGAAAAAAATACTATTTGAATAAAATAACAAAAGAGAAAAGTATATACTTATAACTTGCATAATATTTAAAAAAATTTATAAGTTTGAAGTCAAATATGCGAACTACTTTGTACTTTATTGAAAAATTTGCTTCAGTTTTTTTTTATTATTGTTTTAAAACATACTTATTTAAAATTAGTGTAAAAAAATTATTTTAAAATGACTCTACCCGCAATTATCCCACCAAATAATGCAACTTTGAACATCACATCTGTATCACATCGGCGCAATTGTCGTGATTTCCCGTTCTCTTTTTGGGAAATTTCCGTCAAAAATGGTTCCGTATTCGACTGTGATAGCAGTGGCGGACTGTACGGCGGTGGATCACGTAAAATAGTTACGGAATAAGGCGCATCATCACAGTTCTAATAAAGTTATAATAAAAATTCTAACACAGTTCTAATGAAAGTTAGTGCAAGAAAGCAAAAATTGTTAGCATAATTTTTATTAAATTTGTTATAGATTTTTTACAATTTTTAAATATTTAAAATGTAAAGTAGAAAACGTATGAAGTTTTTATGACGTAAAATGTGAATACATACGTACATATATGTAGATATTTTCGCAAACAACTAAAGTTTCAATATGCAAAACTCATTAAAAGAAAAAAATAAACCAAACTAAGAAATTAATTAATGAATTATTTGCTCGTATATATTAACAAAATTTTTACTGCTTCAGCAGAAATTTTTTGCTCTTTTGGATTGTTATATATTTAATCGATAAGTTAATTCCTTATTAATTAATAATTAATCAACTAATCGAAATGACTAAACTAAGCTTTACTAAATCATTACCAAGTCTTCTTAAATTTTTCAAATATGAAAAATTTTCAAAATTATCCTAAATATTAATTGATATGATTAAAATTTAGGGCTAATTAATCTGATAATTACAAATTGTTACTTCAAGTACTGGTGCTGTTGGTATCGGACATCGAATAACATTGGAACTCGTTTGTTGATTACTATTTAGCATATTTTCGCATTCGTATGATTTAACAATTTTTTTGTCCATTAACAATTTATTATTAAGCTTTTAACATTTTGCGAAATGGCAGAAATCCGATCTTCTATTCACGCCTAAAAATTTGAAATTCAATTTCTATTACAAAAAAAAAAAAAGCAAATCTTTGAGTAGTTAACGACTACGAATTTAGCTATTAATCATTTAAAAAAAGAATTGAAATCCAATTTGATTTATTATACTATTCTTAATATCATTTCATGATTTTTATACTGTGTTTTTATACATCTAATCGAACTCATAGCTAATTTATCAGACAATTCTGCACCAATTTAATATGGATTCATATTTATAACTAAAATTTAAATGAATGTAATTTTAGAATTAAGAAATCACTCCAAACATTGTAAATAATATTTTATGTTAATTGAAACTCGATTAATATTACAATTTTCAGTATTTAAAATAAAATTGAATTATCGAAGTTAAAAATTATTTCCTAGAATTAAAAATTTTTTCTAATAATAACTGATAAAATTTTTTCTAAAAAAATGATTTTATTAGCAAAATTTAACAATATGTCAAATAAATACTATGAAAATATAAATATTGACAAAGTCATTTTGCCCGAATAAAATCGTATGAGACATCCATCTGTAGCGCTTTAATGCCAATTAAAAAAAGATTTATTGCGAAAAGCACACACACATACATACACGCACATGTACAACACAGACACGGACATACATACACATACACACACAAACATACACATGCAAGACAAGGCCCACACACATGCACATATATACACGCACAGGTATGCACATACACGTACGTGCACATATAATACATAAACATGTACACGCATGTCATACACACACGCACATACACATACGCACATACACTATTGAGCTTTGAAACTTTACTGCAATGTTAGCAAAATCGATAAAATTGAAGTGTATGACATTGAAAACAAGGATGAAAAAATTTGTTTGTAAAGTTTTAGAAAAAAAAAAATTTAGAACATCAAAGAAAACGAAAAGTTTTGGACAAAAAAAATAAAAAGTGCAATAAAGCAATTGAATTTCGTTCTTTCTTTCAACAGAAAAAAATTATTTAATTAAAAAAAAGTGAAAATAATAAATGAAATGGTAAGTGGCGACATTATTGTTGACAGAGAGGGAGAGAGAGAGAGAAAGAGAGAGGAGAGGAGAAGTAAGAAGAAAGTAAATAAAGATGGATGGAAGACGATAATGAATTAGTAGAAGAGTTGCTTGTTAATTAAGAAAAAAAAAAGTAATTGTAGAAAAGTTTTTTTTTTCGATAAATAATTTCCAAACACATACACAGACAGACAGACGGACACACACACATACATACACATACACACATACAGAGTATTACTGTTTCACAACATATGTTGACATTTGTATAATTGATGGATTTAGTTGAAAATGTATTAAATGGCAAAGAATTTATGATTTGAAATTTTCAAAAATGTTGAAAGTTTGAAATAATAATTGTGTGCATGTATGTGTGTATGTGTTTGTATGTGCGTCCTTACATATATAAAAAATAACAAAAGTTAAATAAAAAAGTAAGAAACGAAATTGTTGTTTAATAACGGTAATGAATTGCAATAAAATTTACGAAATGCTGAATTTTTTATGAAATATAAAATTTTTCAATCAGTTAACATTTTGATTTTTAAATTATAAAATAAAGCATTTATTTCGTCCTTTTTTCTCTTAAAAAAAATGTTGTATTGATGAGATTTTGATGTGATTGATGCAATTACTCTGATAAAATTGTTTAATCTTATAATTATCAATTAATTTAGACATATAAGCTGGAATATGTACAGCAGA
The DNA here is from genome assembly GCA_005281725.1 of Wuchereria bancrofti. Taxonomy (NCBI): domain Eukaryota; kingdom Metazoa; phylum Nematoda; class Chromadorea; order Rhabditida; family Onchocercidae; genus Wuchereria; species Wuchereria bancrofti. Next base: position 12,318,346 of record SSBO01000001.1, on the reverse strand, counting down.
AAAATTAATGATGTTAGTTAATTAATATTAGGTGATAGTAGCATGCAATAGGTAAATTTAGATTTAAGCCATAAGAATACTTGAAGGACAATTTCCTTACAACCTGTAATGATGAAATATAGTAACATTAGGTTAGGCTTGAGTATAATTTAGGCCGAAAAATAATTTAAATAGAGACTTCAAAAGTTTTAATAAGCCGAATCAGTCATCAGGAGAAATAATTTTGCTAGTTCAACTAAATTTATATGGGAATTATTAGTGTTGTAGTATTGCAATTTGATAATAAATGCAATAATAATAATAGAAAAAATGAATGATAGAAATTTTAATATTAATAACAATAAATTTAATAAAAGAAAAGAAAATTGGCATCATTTAGTGGAAAGAATTCTACTTGTCAATTTATTTCACTCATATTTTTCTGGTAAAAAAAGAATGAAGGAAGAGAAAAGCAAATGAAATTCAATTTATTAATTCTGCCAATTGAAAATCAATTTATGATTATAAATAATACCATAAATAAATGGTATTTAAATTAATTTCTAGTAGAAATTAGAAATAATTAAGTGTAATGTTTATTTAAAAAAAAATTACAGCTTTATATCTGTGTTGGTGATTTCATTTATTAATTTTTCATGTCTTATCATCATCATTACTCCTTTCCATATATTATTTTATTCGGTTAACAACAACTCTTACATTTTTTATAATTCTTTTCTCTCTCTCTCAAAAAAAAAGTAAAATAAATATTTGGACTAATTTTTAATAAATATTCATAATTTCCTATGCAAAAGGAAAAAAGAAAAGAACTGTAATACATTTAGAAAAATCAATGATATTATTTATTAATATTTGAATGTATTGAAATTTTGAAATTTTTGAAAAAAAAAACAAAATTTGAAATTATTTATCTTAATTCTTGAAGAAATCAGTTTATGTCATTTATTTATATTTTTTTGAAAAGAAAGTTTAAAAATTCTAAATTTCATTTCATTTATATTCTGTGTATGTTAATTCTATTATTATTATTATTTTACACGTTTGTCAATCGTTTTTTGTCCCAGAATATATTCTTTACATTTAAAATGTTAGGCCAAGGTTTATTTCTGCTTATAAAACTTATAAGTGTTCAAAAAAATAATAAATAAATAAAAATAAAAATCATTTCTGGGCATATATCCCAGTTATCACTTAACTGCTGTAGGTCATTAATAATTAATACATTTCATTAGTATTCGTTTCTTTTTTTTTCGCTCTATCTATCAGTTTTCTATTTGTAAAAACATTCCGTCTATGTTTTTCATTTTCTTTTTTTCAATTGTTCCTTCTGAAATATTTTTACACAAAATTTCTTCCCTAAACGATTTTTTTCTTTTTTTTTTACATTTTTTTCTCGTTTTTTTGCGCTCTTTATAATTTCATTTCTAAAAAATTAAATTGAAAAAAAAAATTTTGTTTTCAGCATCTTTTTCTATCACCAAAAAAAGAAAAAAAAATTTGTTTCAGCATCAAAAATGTTTCATTTTGACGATTTTTAATTTTTCAAAAATTCGTAAAATTATTATTAAATATAAAAAGACCAACATAACCATTAATAAAGATCATTGATAAATCGATCATTCATTGACTTTTTACTTCATCAATCAATTCCTTGATCATTCGATTAGAATAAAAATACTTAATAGAAATAGGAAAAAATGAATGAAAGAAAAATAAATATTATCAAAATTGAATTTTTAAAATTACACAAATTAAAGCATAAAGCGCAAAAAAAGAAATTAAAAACAATTTGAACTGTATAATTTGCTTTTTTTTTCTGCATAATAACTAGATAATAACTAATAATTATTACGGAATATTTTTATTCGTCAATTTCTAAATATTATTTTTAGCCCTACTATAAGTAAATGTAATATTAACATCTGTTAGAAATGAAAAGTGTTAGAATTTTCATTTGGATCAATTTGTTATTTGCTGATTAATCGAAAAATTTACAATATAAGGTGAAACTTATCAGTCACATCATAACTTATCATTTCATCGAAGAATACAACAATTTAAAACAAAAAAAAAAAAAACTCCAACTTCTATTTAACTTAATTAAACTTGCTTATTTATTCCTATGGTCAAAATAAGATATCAGTGATAGGTTCATCAGTCGCTGATTGACTTTTTAACTCGAGTTCATTAATTTTTTATCATTCAATTAAAGCAAGTAGTACTTGATTGGAATGCTAAAAAAACAATATAAATATTAACTGTATCGCTTTTTCTTAGCTATTTTAAATTTTATATTTGAATACATTTATGCTTAATAACATTAATAAATTCGATCTTATTATTTTTTATTTTCAACTAAACAATATGATTAATTCATTTAAGCACTTTTAATTATTTATTTGCATAAAATTTTGTTAAAATTTAAAAGTAAATTAAAGTGTTACTTCGAAATTATCGTTAGTTTACGGAATATGTCAAAGCATCGATCATCGATATATATTTGTTTAAAATGACGTAATAAAATCGATCTTTTTTTTTTCTTTTTGTTATTTCACTTCTTTTTATCGAACAATTTTTTACTTTCCTTTTTCATTTCTATTTTTCCTTTAATTTTGTTTTAATTACTGAATGAATATGTAACTGAAAAAATAAAATAAAATAAACTAATGAATAATTTAAAAAATAAAAATAAAATTTACTTATTATTTTTTACAGTAGTAAAAAATTCCACGTTCATCTCAATATCATTTGATAAAAATTGATTTAAATTATGAAATTAAATTTTAAGAATAATTATCCGTTAAATATATTGAATAGCTTTTCTTTATCTATGCTAAAATAGATAATTCATGTTTGTTTGATGATTTTTTTTCTTTTTGGTTTACAATAAACAATGATTGTTAAGTGAAAATTGCATACCATTTTATCGATGTTAGTGTAACACGTGGGTAACTTCCAAATACCCGCAAAATATATAGACAGAAAGTAACTTTCAAATACCCGCAAAATATATAGACAGAAAATTTGTTAACTGAAAAATAAAAAATTGTAAAAAGGAAATTTAATAAGAAAATACATCAATGAAAATTGAATTCAATTTAAATATAATAATATTATTTCAATAAAGTTTAATCATTTCATTGTCATTGAGCTTCAATTTTACACGCACATATTGTATTATTACACGTATATCATGCGTGATTTTGTCCTCCTACAATCATGATTTAATTAATTAGCAAAAATAAACTAATAATGATTTGAAAAAATAAACATAAAAATTCTTTCCAGATAATCGATTGATCAATTAATACGAATAATTCAAACAATCAAAATTTAATTTCGTATAATTTTTTAACTTAATTATTTCACAATTTGCTTTTTAAAGGGCTCTAACTAGAAAAAAAGAGAATAATTTATCAAAAAAAGGCGAGAAATGAAGAGCGTTTAGAATGGATTAATGATTTCTTCTATTTGTGTTAGTTCAATAAAAAATTAAACTTCCAAATGATTTCAAATGGTTTCCAAATGATTTTACACTGTTGTGGAAAAAAAAAACGAATGATTAAATAAATAAAATGGATGATGTAAATTTGAAATTGTTAGATTAGATATTTCAATAAATAATTTAATAGAATTTGTAAAACTTTAAGCTAGATAAATTAGATAAAAATAAAATCAATGGAAAAGAATTTGTATGATTTTATAAAAATCATTTGTTACAAAATCAAAATGTCTTTTTTTGTTAAAGTTAATTTTTCTATTCCAATTAGAAACAAGGAAAGAAAAAACGAAATAAAATTTTTCTTCAATTATAAATAGTTTGGGAAAGAAAAAAAGATAGTAATAATTAGAATTAATTTTTTATCACTCTTTCTTAAATTGTATTAGCAAATAATCAAAATTTCGTTATTTTTATAAGTATTCGTTTTTAGTTTCTCTTTCTTTCCTTTATTATTGATTTTATTTTTTGGTTTTATTTTTTGTCCAATTAAATTTCATCCAAATTCTCATTATCAAAGCAAATATTTAGACTTCAATTTAGGATGGAAAAAAATTTTTTTTTATTTTTTTTTCAAAAAAAAAAAAATGAAATAAAATATCTATTTGACAGCTTTATATGAAATAAGAAAAAACAAATCGGATGGATTTTTTTTTCTTTTTTTAAACTTTATTTTTTATCACTTCAATTTTCTTTTTTTATTGAAATATTATTTTAAGATATTTTATATTATCAAACCAAACGATTTTCGACTGAGTTATTTGATAGAATGTAATCAATAACTGCAACTAAAGTAATGAAATTTCTCTTAACACAGGTAATAGGAAAAAACATTATGCATGCAATTTAACTTTCACTGAAGGATTATAAATTTTTATATTGTTAGTAAAAGTTATTTTCATTGATTGAATTTCTTAAAAATTTTAAAGCGGCCAAGTAATGTCCAATTTTACATTGATAAGTTTTAATTTTTTGTCACTTTTACTTTCTTTCCTTTCTCTGTTCTCTCTTTCCTCTCCTCTTTCTCTTAGTAATTAACTGGTTTGAAAAAAAACTTTTATTCGTTATTTAGGATAAGAATTTAATTTTTAATTATATTCTTTTCCTTTTCTTTTCTCCGTTCCTATTGTACAAACAATTGCCAAGGTGTAAACTATTCAAAATCTATCAAAATTAAATTTTGGCTTTGAAATCAAAATCCCAGAATAATATTTTACCTGTCGCAAAATCCAGTAAGGCGACATTAATTGATGCATCGAGCAATAAATCGTATTCCTGTTACATCCTACAATTTTATTTCAGTTTAAATAAAAATGTTGATTAAACAAAACAAATAATGGAAATATAAAAATGAAAATGGAATAAATTCATCAGTGAAATAGATCCGCCACAAATTATTCCTTTCGCAATTATAAAACTATATTTAAGTAATTTTTGAATAATTGATTATTTCATTATGATTTTGCTATTATTTCAGTATGATTTCGAGGATTATTGAGGATAAAAACGAAAGCTGACATAGAGTAGTGCAGAAGAAAATAAAAAATAAACAATTTTAAAATAATAAGAATTTCTGTTTTACTTATCAGAAAATCCGGTAATAAAAAAAAAATTCTAAGATAATAAGAATTTCTGTTTTTTTATCAAAAAATCCGGTAAGAAGGCAATTGATTGGTACACAAAGCAATGAATTAACCTTTGGTAAAACGTAATTAATCAATTAATCACTATAGATTATCAACAATCCGATGATAGCATTCAACTTTCTTACATTGCATTATTTATTTAATTTAAGTGACAATTAGTGCTCTTAAACGATTAATCAATGATTGTAACTTGTAGTGCTTTACTGATAAAACGAAAAATATAAAACTGTTGTTCAATTAATTAGAAAATATTTTCATTCAAACCATCAAATATATCCTTTTGCACTCATTTCATCGTCAACGAAAAATTATACATTTATCTAAGAAAAAGAACATTGTTAAGAATTTTGGCATAGAAGGGAACAAAATTAATATCGAGTTATCTATCAAAGAAAAAAAGAAAAAAAATGAAATTTGAAAGAAAAAAAATGAAATTTTAAAAATTAATAAGTGAAATTAATTAATACAACCAAAAAACACTACAATTAATTAGTGTTAATTAATGCATCTAAAAATTGACACAAGTAATATCCATAAAATGCTTAGGGTTAGAAAAATGTTATATATTTTTTTTATTACTTTCATCAATAACTTCACTTATCGATAAGCAATATATTTCAATTATGAAATTCTTATTCATATATTATTTCATCGAATTGATTTAAAACTCTTATTATTAATTTCAAATATATCACTTTTTTCTTCAAGTTTCTTCCAACAAATTTACATACTTCTGTGAACCTTCCAACACTATGACAATAAAATCAATTTTTATTTCATAAATAAAATTGATTTGCATTTTATAGTGCAATTTTTCATAGTACAAAATATTTCATATTTTCATAGTATATGTTATTAGGGCCTTATTCTCGAACAGGGACATGTCATTATATCAGATTTCAAATGTACAACAGATTTTAACTTTAGGAACTTCGGAACAAACACAGAAATCATTGCTACAAATACTTTTCTCGTCAAGACTTATTCTTTTTTTCATTTTGTCATTAAATGTGAAATCAATTATGCTTTCCTCATTCAGAGATAAAAATACGTGAAACGAACATGAACTCTGATAAATTTGACGAGATTAAAATTTTGAATTCATAGCTATGTGAATTCGAATTTCATCTAATAATATTACTGTTAATTTCTCAATTCTCTGAGCAATTCTCCTTACTCTATTTGATTCATTTTTGCTAGCACAGAGTTAAGCCAAAAGTAAATGAACCATTCAGAAAAAAAAAAGTAAATCTAGAATTGTGCATTAAAAGCAGATAATTCAGAATTCTTTGAATTGTCTGAAATTCTGCATTGAAAAGAGATAGTCCACAATTTCAGAGTCTGGCCTAAATTTTATCTAAAAAAGATATAGTCCTGAATTCTACACTAAAAGTTCAAAATTTTAGAAATGGTCCAGAATTCTGCATTAAAAAGAGCCAATCCAAATAGCTAGAGCTGGTCTAGAATTTTATATTAGGAAAAGATTGTTCGGAATTGTTTATTAAAATAGTTATAATATCATTTATAATTATGATTATCAGAAAAGAAAACGAAAGAAAAACAGGAAGAGAATATCGCAAGAAAAAATTTTCATATTAATTCGCTTCAAAAGAAATACAACGAATGTTAAAATTAAACTACAATTGCTTTCTACCATACAAACCACTAAGTGTTTGCAAATTTGCCAACGGTAGGAACTATTTTTAAAATATTATTGATGAAAGAATAAATGGATGAGAGATAGCGCTAATGTTGAGATTGCGCTAATGTTCGGTTACATCAATTTGTTTGGCATTCATTTCCCGTAGGAAATCATTTCGATGAAATATGATAATAGGAATAAATTCTTCATATATAATTTTCTTTTCATATATGATTTAAATTGCGTCTAATCGTTCATTGCAACAAATTTTCACTTTCTTTACTGAAACAAAAATCCAGAAAATGAAAGTGTAAAGGTCAAATATATATTTTACATTTGTAATAGCTTTCAGCTCGTATTTTTCTACTCTTCTTTTATCAATATAGTAACCAATTGATTTAATACTTTCATATTTTTTTAAATAGTTTTCATATTTCATGATAAACTAATCCTCTTCCAATCCAAACTAAATAAAGCCGATGCTAGCACATAAATATGCGATTCCAGATGGATCATCGATATTTTATACGATCATCAGAAAACACATTTTATTTTAAATATTACTTAATTGTATTTTAAGTCTATAACTTAAAAATAGACAAAGTCATATTATTATTGGTATGGTAAGTTTCTTTCAATCGGTTATTTTATTTTATTTTTTTTTTTTCACTAAATTGCTTTCAAGCGTAAATTATTTTCAATAATTACTTTCGTAAATTACTTTCGGTAAATTACTTCCAGGCGATTCACAAAGAGTCAAAATATTTTTGCTTCACGAAACTTGAAGATTTACGATGCAAAATACAAAAAAATTATTTTCAGATGCATCAAGATATTCAGTGTATAGATAATGAGGAGTTGCGCCTTTGTTTCGAGCAAAATTGTGCTTATGGATTGTGGCAAAGTGAACGTCATCTATACGGTCAGGATATATGGCCTATAACCGATGCGCCATCGCCACGCAGAAATCCGAATGTTGACTGTAATTGGATTAATGCGCAATTTTACACTTTGGTACGGGCCTGATTCTTGATCATCCGTTTTAATTGATTGGATTTTTAAGATTTCGTTCTTAAACTTTTGAACTTTACTAATTTTTAGCTCCAGCCTGCTACTGCATCTTTTCGATAGATTGGATTCAATTCATGCGGCGTGGATTCCTTATAAATAACAGATTCAAACTACAAAATTTTATTACAAGCATTCATCAATTAGATATTTGTGTATTTCAGTATTAAATAAAATTCGTAGCATTATTACAGTGTTACTTTATGCAGATCATAAAGCAACCAATGCTAAATGAATTGTGAATCACAGAAAAAAGGAGCTATAGATGAAATGATAGCAGTTTAAGTTAATAGGTTAAAGGCCAACACATGGTACTGTAGTCACAATACTTCGGCAGGATTATCAATTTTGATGACATTTGCATAATCTAAGAATTCCGAAAAAACTGGCCACAGGTTAAGATTTCGACAATCACTGGCCATAGCTTAAAATTTCAGCAATTAATTTATTGAAAGAGAAAATTTTTTTTCGTAGAAAATTAAAAGAAATTTATTTGAAAAGTTTCCACGCATTAAAAAAATTAATGAAAGAGGGATAAACAGAAAAGCAAGAAAGAAATTCTTCGAGATAACTATCTTTCCTGTATGAATGATGATTTTCAAGCTTATCGAAGAGCAGCACACGAAAACGGCTTGAAATGAGGAGAAAGACAACAAAATAAAATTTAAAATTCCTAAAAAACAGAGAATATCTTAGATATGTTTAAATGAGGACATTGCATGCAACAATGAAACACAACGATATTTGCGCAAAATTTACAACCAAAAACAAATCAGAAAAAAATGAAATTTTAGTGTCGAAACTTGTTGCATTCGTTTTATCAGCATACAGCGCCAACCTAAATTTTATCTCTCCATTTCAAGACATCATTTCCCATTATTTTTTTTTTTGTAAAATTGCTCACATATTCTTCAAATTTCATTCCAGTCAACACTTGCATTTTAAAATGAAACAGTACCTCAGAAAAATGACACAACTAATATAAAGCATTGCTTAAAAGATATGTTACAAATAATGTATTGCAATTCCATCAAAAAGCTTCCTAAATAATAGAAATTTTTGACTCTTAAAATTTTGTTTGAATTAAAAATTTTGCAACTAACGATGTATAATGTTGGCAGGAAATGGCGTCATAAAATTGTTTCACAATAAAAAACATCACGAAAATCCAAAAAAAAAAGAAAAATGGGAAAAACAACAGAATGTCGTTTCTTGGAAAGAAATTTAATAATAGGAAGTAAAACGAAATCAGAAAGACAATTGTGATAGTGCATAGAGATCACAAAACTTTTCCGAATAGGACATGATGATCGTTGTTAGAGAACTTCACTCAATTTCCAACGTTGCTTGAAGGCCATCAAAAAATCTAGCTTTCTGATCAGAACGAATCAACACCACTTAATACATCAATTTAAAAGAAAGAATAAAATCTCTAACTTTTATCTGCATGTCATTTAAGAAACAACGTTTTAGACTACTAGGAGTCGAGTAGAGGAGAATTAGTAAATCTCAATGAAGCTTAACAATAAAATGACAATATAAAAGTTTTGCTTACTTGCAGAATCGAAAAAATCTCGTCGAGCTCCGTCACGTACAAAGTTTTCCACAACTTTTTGCATTGCACGTCCAATAAAACTGAAAATATTTTCAAATATGAATCTTTTTCAGCACTTTATACGCTTGCCGCAATTAGTATTAATTGCTGCTCACAAAAAAGTAATAAAGATCAAACTAAGAAAATTTTTAACAGTCAGAAGCCAAAAATTAGTGTTAAAATCAGAAATCAGCTTTGAATGAATGTTTCAAATCTTCCAAGTATTTTTGTACTTTTTATCGTCCAGTAACAGTGCTACCATCTTAAATCATAATTCCGCAATAAAAAAAGTTGAAAAACAGATAAAAAGTGTCTGCTGACCTTTTCTGATTGCTATCTTCATAATCGGTATTTGCTGGCATAGAACCAGTTATTAGAAACCAACCAGTATTTTCACCACTCATAGGTACAGCAACAAATAATGGTCGATTAGCACGATTTTTTGAATGACTCTGCAAATTTTGAAGATCAGACAAAAACCCAGTCTAATTTAGAAAAAAGAAAGTCGACTTAAATTTGGAAAGTAATTTAAAAACGAAGAAATTGCAATTGATCGACCGCGTTTAAACCGCTTCTTATCTGATATTTGGCCAACTAAACTAACGAAAAATTTCACTCTTTTGCAATAAAGTTTCCTGATAAGTGATCCTACAGTTGCTAGAATAGTGAGAAATTCCTAAAATATTGTCGAATATACAACGAACAGGATATAAAAACTCAATAACTTGAAAAACGTGATTTGTTTTACTCAAACAACAGTTTACGGACCAGATACTGTATAAGCTATAAAAAATACTGCTGAAAATCTTACTGAAACAGTGAATGCTCGAAGAACATAATGAACAAATATATAAAGAAAATGTCTGCAATGTAAAATACGAGCTTCATCTTCCTGAAAAGCATTAGGAAAGTGCTAATTTCAGCAAAAAAATAGGAAATTTTCAAAATCAGTGATTATTAAACAACCAGAAATTCGAATCCTTTTTTCCAAAAATATGATTTAGATGATACCTGAGGAAGGCAGAGAAGATAGAAAGATCCAACAGAAACAATAAGGCTTTGACTGATTGACATAAAAACGAGATTTACAAGACTGGTCAAACAACTTTTGTATGATTCAATTGCTTTCGACAGCGGTGTCTTATCCCCTCCTGAAAAAGCCAGTGGATTGAGCAATTTCACTGAAGATTTAAAAAATAAGGGTACGACGCTATCACCTAGAAGTTGAAACTCCAAACCTTAATTACAAACGCAATTCAGTTAGATTTAATAACTTGCCTTCTCTATCTTCTATAAAATCAATTCAAAATTATATAAAAAAAACCGTCTACGAATTTCTGCAAGATTTCTTGTGCACCAATAAAACGATCGTAAGGCGATTCAACTTCCACAACTCCATAACTTATACGTCCCGCAATGGCCCGCGCAAAATCACATGAATTGTACCTAGAACTTTCTTATTTTTTTTTTTCTGAGCTTCTATAATTATTCTCAAGTTTTTATACTAAAATATCAAGTCACCATAACAATCTAAACCATAAAAATTAAGAAAAGCAGAAGTGAATTTCCATAGCTTAAAACTCTTAAACGCAGACCCTTCAACTTATCCTACCATCATGTACTAGTAAACTCATTTTAACACTACCATAAACTTCAAAATCCCGGGATATTTCCGTGTCGAGACATTTCACATTTATTCTAATGGATGTGGAACACAAAACTAGCAAAAACAAAATCGAAATTTAACTTCTCCGATGTGTTTTAATAATGTTTGGGTGATTTCGATTAATAAAGCATATAATATCAAGTGAACAATTTATAAAAATATGAAATGAAATGAACGCAATGAAATGAAAAAATTTATAGCATTACAACTAATTAGCTTAAATTCTTACTTTTCACTATATTCTTACCTATTGCTATATCCGATGTGAGCTGTAAAAGATGCAAATTCATCATCCATGTGCTTATATATGTGACGAAATATGGCATCTTTCCTTTCCGATGTTAGCGCACTGTACACTTGATGACTTTCTTCCAGTGTTATCCTAAAAATTGATTTTATATGTTTCGAGTATTCCATATAATCTACATGTAGTTTTTGGAAAAAAGTAATCAATTAATATTACTATAATAGAAAAACTGGAGCGTTCCCAAATACTGCATTCTGCAATCATAGCGATCAATCAAACTGAATCGGATGATACTGATAGTTCAAGTTCATAAGTTACTATTAATTTTAATATATGTTCATTGTATGCATTGCTTCTCCAGAAGTTGCTTTTCCTCAGATGAACAATAATTGGTGATATATGAAGTCCTTACACATGCAAATATGCAAAAAGATGCAATTTACTTACTCAAGCTCAGCCAACAATGCCTTCATTATAAGAGCACCACTTTGTTGCCACATTTGCGTTAAACAAAAGAAAAAATCGTTATGCACCATGCTTGTATATAATGACCAATGTGCATATAACGGCAACATAATCCTGAAATTGTAATTCTTCAGATTATAATTTTCCAAAGACAAGAATAACATTTTTCGAAATTCCACGAAATAAACTTTTTTCAACAAAAAAATTTTTTTCAAATTAACGTCCTACTTAATTTTCTAATTAAACAAAAAACTTTTTTTTGTTGTACTTAATTTCCTAATTAGAAATTTTTCACTAAATATTGTACTTGTAACCAAATAACTGTAAGTAAAAAAAAAATATTTTCCAATGCCCAGAAACTCACGGCATTTGTCCTGTAATATGAAATAACATTTGAAACTCTTAAGTTTATCCTCCAAATGATATTCATTAGCGCATGATGTGCGTCCAAAGATAAAACTAATTTAATTTTCCATCTGGACAAAATTCCATCCTAAATACTCTTAAAGAAAGTGTGAAATTATTATTTTTTGCTTAATAGCTCAGAGTGTTATTAGACAAAAGAGAATTAGCATACTCATCATCGAACTTCAGCCGAAGGATGTCATCACCTCGTACAATATCCGATCCATCTGGACAAAATTTCATCCTGAATGCTCTTAGACGGTCGAAACAAACGGTCGTATAGCAATCATGACTTATTAAATACTCTACAAGCTGACTACTTATTCCAACTACTGCTGCCCACATCATTTCGACTGTAGTTCGACCAACGGAATGTGCTACTTCCAACATCAGCACAGCGCTCTAAAAATAAATGATGGATTGTAGAACCAATTCAGATGGTTATGAATTAATTCACATCTATTGCACTTTTCACCAAATTTCAAATCACCAAATAGGCTCACAAATTTCAAATTTGAAAACTCCCAACCTTACAATTCCAGCTTTAATCAACGTATACATAAACACTAAATAAAAATAAAAAACAGTGGTAAATGACGGTGGTAAAGCACTAATAAATATAAAAACTTCAACTTTCCATTTACCAAAAACAGTAACTACAAAAAATTCAATGTAAAATATGAAAAGTGGTAAGATTTCCAATCGTACAGTTTGAACTAACCGATGGACTATACCACGAATTCTCGTGGTATTTCCATAGAACATCTTCGCGATGTCTTTTAAGTTCCATCCGTCGTCGCCGTTTCGCTTCTCGTCTCCCGACAGAATCTGCAACATCGCTGACCCACCTTCTGCGCCTATTAGTAGAGTCTTCTAGTTCTTCTGTATCATCAGTTTGCTCCGTATCATCATCAGCATCACTTTTTTCCATTTCATTTTCTCCATCACTTGAACTTCTTGCAATTTCTAACTGTTCACTTACTGATGCTATAAAATCATAAAATTGAGAGTCATTAAACATATATGCATATATAAACATAGTACATATACAGCAAATATTGAATATTTAACATAAAAAACTTTTAGTGGCCAGAACATCGGAAAAATGAAGCTTAAATGAATTATCACAGAGAATTCAAAAATTCGAAGAGAAATTTATTACTTCGACTTTCGCTAACTTCATCGTCTTCTTCCAATTGTTCTGTTCTTTCGAAAATATCCCTCTCATTACCTGCATCCATCCCAGTTTCATCTTCATCTCCACTTTCTTCAGAAGATGAACTATCTGAGACTTCGACATCACAGATGTTTGGAATGTCTAGCTGCTCCCACTCATCCCTACTCACAATCAGACGGATATTATCCTCATAATAGACCTAAAAAACAATCTTGTAAGAAAATGAACTGTCTATAAATTTTACGCATTATTATACAGATATCATAGTTCCTTTAGTTAAAAAAGATAATTATATTATAGCTTAAAATGATGCTAGTGAAAGAAATGTTTCTACTAACATCTTAAGCTATGATTAATTCCCCTTATGTTTCCACGACAGAAAATAAAAGTTTTTGAATAATAAAGTATCGAGCAATTATTATAAGTTAGTTTCATAGTATCCTTTATATTTCAATCAAACAAAACGGAAAAAGCTGATTTTTTTCCTAACCAATCGATATCAGTTTCATTTTTTCAGCTCATCACGATTTCTAAACAAACTTACATTTGATAAATCCAAAGGTCGTCTGGAATCAATCACGTATAATGTCATACCAGATCGAAGATACGGAATCAATGGTTCTGTAGCACCACAGTTCAAGAGCACAACAGAATGTGCCTGTTCTCCATGTTCTACAAGTGCTGTCCGAAAACCTTCCCATCCATCTACTGGCACCAGCGTATAAGCGACATCATCTGCCGCAAATAAATCCTAGGATTTTTTTTTTTCAATTTAAAGAAAATTATTCAGTAGATTTTGGATGTGAATTGAAAGCAAGATGACTTGATTAAATCAATTTCATTAAATCACTCAATCTAACAGTAGTGCGGCATAATAGTTCCATAATTAATGACCATGCCTGAGATACAAAGTGATACTCTTGCTTTAGCGATATCTGTATCAATAAAAGCAGCAGGATAGTCAAAGTCTTAAGTAAGGATCTAAGGTAAAAGAATTCCACGACGTAATTTTAAACATTCATTTTTCTTTCCACCTAAACGCACAATATAACCATGTAACTTAATTTAAACAACAAAAATGAAATCAAGTTTAGAGCAATCGTTTGAAGTAGCATCCGACAAAAAGAATCAATCAATTCTTAATTACTTACCAACAATATCTGCGTAGCGCAGACAGCATCGGCATCGACATTTGCTATAATGAGCACATGCTGAAAGAAAAAAAATATTATTCAGTATTATTTGAGTAACACAACAATATCTAATTAATACCTTTATTTCTTGAAATTATTAACACTTATATAAAATTCACAAGTTTCATATTATAAATTCCTATCGATATTTTTATACGAACTACAGATGCTCTATAATTACACCTTACCCTTTCCATAGTAAACTTTTGTAATATTGCATATATTCTTGCAAAAAGTATGTTTACTTATATTAATTTTAGACTTTCTGAGTTTACTTTAGTCCCGTCTCTCTCTCCATCTTCTACTGCTTCTTTTCATATCAAATTCATTTTCTATTGCTCCAAAAGAATAAGAAAATAAAAAAAAAAGGGACTAACATCTCTCTTAATTACACCATAGAAAAACTGCCTAAAATTTTCATACACGATCATATTTAAAACAATATCACTTTATGTAGTTGCGATTAAAATTTATCTGAAAGTACAAAAAAATATCATATTTAATAATTTAATTAACTGTAGTTTTAAATGTACTGAATTAAATGATATACTGTGATTGGTTACTTGATACAAAATGACATGAATGAATTTAACAAACATACAAAGACAGAATAAAAAAACTTAAACAGATAACAAAAGATACATAAAAGGGAATAGAAGGATGTTTTAGAAATAATTCGGAAATACCACACCACTGAAAATTTCAAGGATTTTTAAAACCTTCTCAATTTAAAATTAAACATTAATCCATCCATTACATCATTTTACTCAAGCAAATTCCTTTCTTTACCCTTAAACAATTTATACTTTTTAAAGCATTCTAGATCTATTTCATTTTTTAAGAAATAATTAGAAAGTAGAAAATTTCTTCATACTTCCAAAATAATATTGAGATACAGAAATGATGAGACTAAAGGTAAATTTTGTACACGAAATATTAGGAACCAAGGCTAATCAATCCGATATTTCAAAAATTTTTAACAAATAATTGCTAACAGTAATAGTATACAAAGATAATATTGAAATTTGGGAGGCAATAACGCTAAGAATAGAAAGGAAAGAGTCCCATACCTTTTCTAAAGCACCAAATTTTAATTTAAACTTACTAACATGTACGGAACTGAAAATCAAAATAGTGCAACTCGACGACAACCGCGTGGTTTGGATTCAAGTCGCGATTCGATTGAGTTGTTTTGACTTTACGCTCACGTGACATTGACGTTTGTAGTGGGCTTTGCTAGTTGCGCTAGCTATGGTATTTTATGTTGGTGCTAAGACTCCTTTTTTCTTTCCACAAATGAAAATTTTGTAAATAGTAAGTTGACGAGAGGTGTAAGAATTATTGTTAACCTAAAGAATACTTATTCGTCACTTCGGCTTTCTTTCTCGTTATTTTGGCAGGTTGAGCACTGTTTCTATTTTTAAGTGAGTTTTTGTAAAAAAATTTTTTTTTCACTTCACATCACCCTTATATGTTACACCATGCTAATCTATGGCCTACTTATTTCCTTAGTTTGATTTAGCATTATTATTCTGTTCCGTTTGACACTAAATTCATTTTTAATGCTGTACTTAATTTCCTGCCTTGCTTAATTGATAGTTACTTTTTGAATATGTGTTCTTTATAGCAAGATGTTTACGAAAATATATTTTTTCTTGTCGGAAATATTGTAATGTAAGTTTTAAATGTAGTATATAGATAAACTTTGGAGTTAGACGTGAAGAGATGCAGTGTGATGATGTTACCTGGAATATTCTCAACAAGGGAATGTGCTCCTTTAAAACAAGGTAAATGTCGTTGTTCAAATTATTTCTCTTTCTTTTTGTATTATTTGGAATTTATGCTTGCATTATTTTTTGGCAGGAATTAAAATTTTATCCCTCAAGAAAAAAGTCGGCGTTTTTTTTTGGCAAAGTAACTCAAAAGTCACTTTATTTAGGCGCTATTTCAATTTTTTCCTTTTTCAATTTCCGACTTTTTCCACTTTGATGTGCTAACTGAAATTTAAAAAATTTTTATAACATTTTCCAGGATAAAAACGCAGAAGTTTTGTCGAAATGAGTACAATTTAACGGGTCTGTGTAATCGAGCATCATGTCCGTTAGCTAACAGTCAGTATGCTACGGTTCGGGAGGAGAAAGGTACTTTTTGTTTTATAAAAATTTATATGCTGAATAAGGATTGATTGAGAACAGTTACAAATATGATACATTTCCAAGTTGAACATATCTGAGTGGAGACATATCTGAATAGATTTTTTTTTTTGGTCTTAAGTTATATAAAAAGGAAGGGAGTAACGGAAGACAACATTCAGTTGAAAAGTGTAGTAAATGTAATGGGAACGATACGAAGTAAGAAGAGTAGATATTTTTTATTATTCCAATTGGGATATGTAAGTGTTTCAGGTATATGTTATCTTTATATGAAGGTAATTGAAAGAAGTCACTATCCACGAAGGCTTTGGGAACGGATCAAATTATCTCGGAATATGACTCAAGCTGTTAGACAAATTGGTGATGCATTACTCCATTGGTCTGAATATGTTAGACATAAATGCAAGGCACGTCTAATTCGCATACATCAGTATTTGATCAAAATGAGGAAGCTGAAACTTCGAGAAAGGTTTCTATTTTCTAATTTTTGTTTTCATATTAGAAAGATTCCTAGATATTTTCTTACGTAGGAAACTTGACATATATTATTTGCCATTCATTTATGTTCTGGCATTGCAGACAACTTTTTAGATTAAACTAACAAGCAAATTTATTTAAAAAAAAAAAACTGTAAACAGTGGTATAGTTAATCTTACATATAATTCTTTGCATTATACAGCATGCATTATATATTCAGTATGCATTGCTATTAAAATAGTTTAGGTACTTTGAATACTTTAAGCCAGGAAGGCAATTTTTTTGTTGACCTGACACCTCAAAATACTCCAAATATTTGTTGACTTTTTAAAACTTTTTCATTGCTTAAATTTTCGTCTTGTAGACAACAAAAAATTATCCCGATACAGCGAAAGATTGAAAGACGTGAAGTGAGACGAGAAGAAAAGGCACTGATTGCTGCTAAATTGGACACAGCTATAGAAAAGGAATTACTGAACCGTCTGCGTGAAGGAACTTATGGCGAAATCTATAATTTCAGGTCATCAAACATCGTCTTTGTGTATACTTTTTTCTTGTGTCTACTTGTTTATCTTTTGCTTGAAAAGTATATGTGGTGGACTAACTGCTCTAACTTATATTGCTCAGTATTTGAAAGTGTTCATTAATTTTACTCATAAAGTATAGCAGATTTTAACAGGTAATTTTAGGCAAGATGCATTCAATCGTGTACTTGATGAACAGGAGGAAATAGATACAGAATTCGATCGCGAAGTTGAAATTGAAGAGGTCAATCAGGTTAGGATTTCCTACATTTGTGCAATTTTTCTCGTGTTACTTTACAATAACACCTTTGATTTGTTTTCCTTTTTTTACTAGTAATATTTAGGGTGGTGGAGTTCGCGAATACATTGCTGATTTCGAAGAATCATCTGACGAAGATGGTGATGGAGATATAGAAGATGCAGGAGGAAATGACATTTGGAACGAGGATGAGACTAGTGGTGAAGATGATGAGATGAATGAAAGTGAAGAGGATGAAGAAAGCCCTGTGGAAGACGAAGAGGATGAATCGAGCAGGGAAAATGAAAAGCAACCGGTGAATACAGTATGTCTCATACTACAAATCACTTTACAGTTACTTTACAGCAATGACTTCGTTTATCTTTACAAAGGATATTCATTGTTAATTGACTCATACAGTAACATTACTTTCAAATACAATATATGGAGAGACATTCGTTACGCACGGACAGTGCTGCTTCCAGGTTTTTCAAAACAATTTCAAGATTAGTGGGAGCTATGATACGTACTTTCATTTCCAGCAGAAAAAGAAACGAGTGAGGTGGAAGGAGTTGAAGGACAAGAAGCCAAAAGGTGAGCCTGTTAAGAGGCGTCTACGCCAAGTACTCGAAATCGAATACGAAACCGAAGGACCAGTTAGGAGTAAACAAAAGCTATGAAATTCATAAAACTTCGTTGTTGCAGCGTAACAATATCTTCTGTGAAATAAATTGTTTTATTATGATCATTTCCCTCTTAATTTTGATGTTGTCTGAAATTAGATTGCGTAATCATTGCCGTTCGCCTTTTTACGAGCAGTAACGGAACCAGATGCCACTACAATACATCAACTACTTCATTACAAAATGTTAGATGATTGGAATCCTTTTGAGTAATCATCGGAAAGCAATATTCAAAAAACCAACAGTCTAGATGTTGTTAAGATTTGTAGGAATTAGGAATTCCGAATATCCATTTTATGGCGATCTTGAACTGTCGTTCATTAGAATCATTTATCTAAGAATTTAAAACTATGACAAGTGCGGAATTATATAATTTTTCATT
The DNA here is from genome assembly GCA_005281725.1 of Wuchereria bancrofti. Lineage (NCBI taxonomy): Eukaryota > Metazoa > Nematoda > Chromadorea > Rhabditida > Onchocercidae > Wuchereria > Wuchereria bancrofti. The sequence continues at coordinate 12,299,287 of SSBO01000001.1, read as the reverse complement.
TAAACAAATCGGGTAGGAGAGAAGAATCGTTTATTTTCTGTATAACGAGAATGAAGAAAAATAATTGCATATGACACAAAAATATTACGCCCGCATTTTTCTTTTTGAAATATACTATAGTACAGCATAGTAGTCAAATTATTTAGATTCGGAACTCTGACTGTGAATTAAGTCCTTCCTCTTCATCTAAATAATTTTAAGTAATTCCTTAGCACAGAGATTTCTAAGAGTGTTCAAGTACAGAGTTCCATTCAGTCTTAAAAAAGGTTCCAATATGAAACAAGGATGTAGAATTTTATGCCTAGAATTGATGAGAGATTTCGAATTTTACTTAAATCCAATTCGAGAAAAGAATCCCACATAAGAAATAAGTATAACTGGAACAAAAGATAAGGCACTGCTCTCTTAATTATTACGCTATAACATTAGACATGGAAAAAACATTAGCTGATATTAATATCTGGTGATGAAGTTGCGCAATAATTTCATAAAAATGCAAATGATGATTTAAGTGGTCAATATTCGTTCTTTTTTAATAACTGATCCAAAAGCTGTAGCGGTCGATGAAGTTGTAGTTCAACCCAACATGGTGTTTCCTTAATTGAAGTACGATTGTAACCAACGCCCCAACCTTTCACAAATGATATCGCTATTATGCAACATACCTAAACAAAACGACAAAAATTATTCTTCCTGAAAAAAAGACACATTTGTCAATGATAACCTCCAAAAAAAAAAAAAAAACTTTTCCATGAATTTCACCATTTTTACGATTTTTCTATCCATTACTATCGGAATATCGGAAGCATACATCCATCTGAACATAGTAAGTCTCCCGGAAATCAATTATTTCATTAGAGAAGTGGTATTTCTTAAAGATAACACTTTATATTTTGTATAAAATAATACATTATACAAAATATAAGACGCTTACTCGTCTCAAATCATCAACGCCTGTCCCAACATGTTCAATTAGTGACGATGCTATATTAGCTGGAGGAAGATAGCCAGCAACTGCTGCAGCTTGTGCTACAACAGCCAAACGAGCAGATTTACTCTGATGCTCCATTTCCGCAAAAGCCCAACGTAAATCAAAAATCTGTAATATTATCAAAAATTCAAAAGAAAAAAAAAAAAGAAAAGCAGTACTTTATACAATATTAGTCTAAGTACAAAACTGATTGTCTTTTATAATTTATCACCATTAATCACTTAACATTATTATATAATACTCAAAGGATTATTATTGTAATACTTATCATAGCAATCACTATTCAATATTATTACATCCATTTATATTGAATTACAACAGCTCACTTTTTTGCTCGGTGAACCGGAACAAAATTTGTGAACAGTGGTACCATATTCAATATCGTTTTCAAAATCCAAGTAATAACTTCGAACGAAAACAGATTTATGTGACAAGCATTCCAGGTATACACTACCATCACGCTGTGTTGAAATACGTACTCCCTTTCCAATGTGTAGCCTAAATAAACATCTTTTACCAATTATTATCATAATTAATTAAGATTATTATGTATCAAAGGATGATTATTATTGCAATACTTGCCAATAACATTTATCATTCAATATTACTATATTCATTTATACTGAATTACAACAGCTCGTTTTTTTGCTCGCCGAATCGGAACAAAATTTATGTACAGTGATACATAAGTTTTGTTGAAATGCAAAGTGCTTTTGGAAAGTTTGCAGTGAAAACGAAAAAATCATTATTCAGCAATAGTGTGTAAAAATTCGTTACTGCTGACTTTTACACTAAATTACTGGTTTTTTTTAATAGAAAAAAAGAAATCTTTTCCTTGCTTTTTCGGATGCTTCACTTCTGTGCACGTTTGATAAAGCTCCTAAACAAAACCGACCATGTTTAGCTCCTGCTGGATTAACACCACCATCAATTACTACCTACAAAAAGATTTATTTGAAATTAAAAAGAAATTTAATAAGTTCGCACATCTATTTAATACTTCTTAAAACTACTGCACAAATTTCACGTAAGTTACAAAACGGTTAACAAAAAATAACATGAAGTTCAAACATAAAATGGTTAATATTGAAGCCACAAGGCATGCAATTTTGCTTCTCGCTAAAAATTTACGATTTCCATTAATTTGCCCAATTATGCAAACAAATAATTTGAATTTTTTTCTAAATTCTGAAGTTTTCATGCACAAAATACCTCTGTTCGATCTTTCCGAACTCGAAATGTTTCACCAATTTGCGTGTCTAATTCATAATATGATATGGAACACCAATGATCAGGTACTACAATATGATAGGGTGCAAGAAATGAACAAGTTTTAATTTTCCAAATATATTCCTTCGATAATATTAATTTTAAATGAAAACTCGAAAGTCTATGAAATTTCAGTATGCTGATTTATAAAAGAAGTAATAGAATAGCAAATGAATGAAAATGGTACTTGGTGTGGTAGGTAAGCGTACTGAATCTAAATTATCTGAAATGACAAAATATTACCAAAACTAAAGTTCATAGTCCTCAGAAGTTGAAATTAAATGAAAGTAAATAAGCAATAGCTCGAATTAAGAAAGCAAAGAAAAGAAATCCCATACTTACATCTACAACGGCCGGTTGAATAATTACATGAATCGCTGACTTGTTGATAGTTAGCTGGAAAATGAATGAGAAATTATAAAATCTTTAAGTCGCTTCATCATTTTTTTTCGCTTTTTTTAAAGAAAAATCAACATGATTATGATCACTTTTCGTCCCTTAATTTGTACTTTTCTGTCAACGATGTCATAAAAATTTTGAAAATCAGCAACTATTTGTGAGAGCTACTGTTTAATAATTTTTAATCGCCCATACACTCAAATTTCTGGAGCATTCTTTTGGAAGCATTTTGTTAAATGATAAAATGACTGCATGAGTAATGCACAAAATTCGAAATCATTTCAATCTTTTTTTTTTTGCACATATCAATTCTCGTATAGTTTGCTATAAATATACAAAAAAAAAAGATTGCGTCAATTCAAAATTTGCATTGTAATATGTTTGAAAATGCTATTACCATGAGAATGGTGTTGATAGAAATGTGCAGCGGATGAATTTGTTGCTGATAAAACACAATTCTGATTCAGCCAAGCATGCTGCTCGTCAGCATTCGCGCCATCACTGGTGCCACCTTGCAACATGCTTAATGATCCGGATGATGTAACATCACAATATGAACTCTGAAATTCAACTATTACTTTTGAAATTTTTTGATATTGCCAATCAACTGAAGTGATTACTCTACCATTCTATACAAATATATTCCATGGTCAATACGAATGAGATTCTATACAAATATATATTACATATTATATTATCTAGTAGTATAACTTCATGATAAAAATAACTTTAGATTTCAACCATTTTATAAATTTTAATGAATTAAAAAAAAACAAAATTAATGAATTAAATGTAAAACAAGTAAATTAAGTAACAACAGACAGTAATATTATTTATCACAAATGAATCAAAACACTGAGTAAAGTTGAAAAGTATAAAATGCCTTCTTTTTTCTTCATAAAATGACCTACTTCAATAGGTAATGGTTGTGCAGCAATTTGTGCTTGGGCCATTTGTCCTGATACAACATTACTGGAGAGCGGGTTTACCACTGCGACTTGTGATGATGATGATGGTGTAGTTAAAGCATCCAAACGAAGAGTTGACATATCTATAAGTATGAAATAGTAGACTTTGATGTAATCAACCAAATCATAATACTAAAAAACATAAAGGCAATAGATAGAATGTACCAATGTTTCCAATGCTTGACGACACAACCCGTTCATAATGATATGGGTTAATGCATATTACGTCCTGAAACTGGTAAAAACTAACAATTTTCGAAAATCAGAGAATAAATCAAAAAATTTACTGCACTAGGTACTATTAAAGTTAGTGTCGAGCTAAAATGTGCTGCATTTTTTAAAAACTAATATAAACAAAACCACTGAACAAGTTAAAAATGATTTCAGAAAGCAAAATTATTTTGACTTCAGTTTTGCTTCACATAGTGATAACTCCTTTCTTGAGTATTCGACAAAGAAATTTGCAACAAAATGTATGGAAAATTTTAAACGATACCTCACAGTATTACCTTACTTAATAGAATTACAAGTCAATCTGCTTTACTTCAAAGGAATAGAATTTTGAAATTAATTAAAAAGACCTGGTTATCAGGTGCTACTGCACAAATCGGTAATTTTTGCAGCTCATTTTTGTTAACATTTGGCCAACGCCAAATTCGAGCATAAACAACATGTGGCACACCTTTTCGACCTGCAACTTGTAGTCGTCCATCCAAAGACCTCTGTAATTCATTCGTGAATAAGGATAGAAAAGAATGTTTCTTTTTAACGAAAAAAAAAAAGAGTAAATTTTAACTTTTTTAATATTTCTTAATGAAAGCTAAATTTCTATTTCTTTACGGAAATTACATTTAATTGCAAATATTTACACAAACGACTGCAATCAAAATCAAGGCGATAGATCTCTTTCTTCACTGTAATGCAACAGCAATAACGGAAACTACCACAGACAACTTATGACTAAATCTAGTTGCTGGTCATTTTTGACATAATAGTAATACTGACAGAAAAGAATGAACCTGGATGGTAACACAGGATGTTGGCTGTTTCCCAGCTGACGTTACAGCAGTAATTAAATTTTCCAATTCATTTCGTTTATCTTTTAATTTCTTTACCAAACTTTCGATTGCTTTTCGGACAAATTCAGCATCTTCGCCACCCTAAAAATATATCACAAATAGTTCGATTCTTTTCATAATGTTATTTTTACAGTGTTCGATTCCTTTCACAATTTCATTGCTCATAATTTCCAATAATATTTAAATAAACAAATATCTAAAGTTGTCTAAAAGCCCTTATATGTATATTGGAGTTTTAAAGAAAGCGATCTTTGGAAAAATAAAAATTCCGTAAAATTGGAGTTTGGGATGAAGGATGAAATATTAGTAGTTCTAGGAAATAATATTTGAAATTGAAAGTACAGTAGACGTGAAAAGAAAAGCCTTGATATTATTTATACTTATGATAACTTATCCATAGATAAATGATAAACCTGCTGATAACATTGTAGGACGTGGGCAATTTGGGCACATGGATCAGTAGCAGATGCAGTAGCATGATGTGATGAGGATGGTATCGGATTTCCCGAATAATCATTATGCTGCTGCGGTACATCTCGCATCAATGTTTTGTCTATCATCTGTAATGTTATCATACTTTCTTATCTATGATAAAATCCATATTGTCAGTGTTATATGGAATCAATATAGAAAGCATAAAACATGTCGGCAAATTTTCTTGTTAGAATTCAATGTGAAGGTCAAATTTCATGATGCATCACAGATGTTGAAAATTTTTTCTTTTAAAAAAATTTAGGTAAAAGAGGTGAGGAGATAAATCTGACAATAAGTTTTTTGAAAATCAAGAAAAGTAAAGATGGAAAATTTCCACAGCACAGAATATTTTACTCACCGGTGAATGCATATTTTGTATAGTTTGAACCGGTTGGTATTCGTAAAAATTGGGTGAAAATGGCACAGCACCAGGTAATATTTGTCTCATTCCGGCCGCAGTCGCTACACTATCTGAATAATGCTGTATCGTCGAAACACCATGTTGCTGAATTTTTGAAAGAAATTAATATGCAATCGCGTAAAAAAATTCAAAAAATATCATACTTTCTGAATTAAATTTTTGTAATTAAAGTTTCAAAACAAATTTTTTACTATCACATACAATTTTGAGGAAGCACTATTCTTTCTTCTTAATAATGTCGAAAAAAAGAAGACCTAAAGTCAAATTTCTCCAAATGGAAAATTAAACTTCCGAACTTACCGGATGTACTTGTTGCCGCATAAATATTTGTTGTTGTTGATGTTGTTGCTGCTGCTGTTGCTGTATGATAACTGGAACATTTGCAATATTCCCTAAAACTCATCTTCATGTTTATCTGCTTATCTAACTAATAATTTAGTGCTAATCAAAAGTTTTAATAAAGTTTAGTATAGAAGAACATGAATGCTAAATTTTCCGGTAATAAGAAGAAATGGTATTAAGTAATACGAAGAAATAGTACTTACTGAAGTACAAGGTGTATTTTTTTATTTTTAGACTTATTAAAAGTAGTCCTGCATATTCGAAACGCAAAAAGAATTATAAAAATTAGAAGAGTGATTATTGATAATTATTAAAGCTAATTTTAATTTTATAGTTTCCAATATGCTAAAAGTGGAATAAAATGACAAGACAAAATTTAATATAAGCAAAAAAGAAAGACCTGGCATTTGTGTGCGTAATATTTGTTGCAGTGGTACTTGTTGTTGTTGATGATGAATTAATCTACCATCGGTACAATCCAAAAAACCATTAAAAAACTGTACCGGAACACAACCCGTGTTGGCAGTTGTCGTTGTAGCACTAACCATAGGCACGGTGCTTGGTTGTTGATGCATTAAACCACCCACATTCATCATTATTTTTCGAGTATCCTTGAAAATGTTGTTGAAAAACTATTAATTACTGAAGAGAGAATATTATTTACTTCCGCAAACTATTTCGAAAATCATTTTAAAAATATCTGGGAGGAATTTATCATTTAGAGACGATTAAATGTCGGAAAGTATAAAGTTATCATTGTTTGTAATCTGATCTAAACTATGAGTGGGAAATGGGCAACCATAAAAATTACATTCAACAAAGCTAATCATCGCATTTTTTTTTAAGAAAAAAAAAAAACAAATGGAAAATAATTTCAGCATTAAGATAGATGTATTTTGACCTCTAAGTACAGACATATAGATTAAACCAAAAAACATTATAAATTTAGCAAATATAATCTATATTTGTACCATCTAATTTAATTTAATCCAAAAATACTAACAATTATCAAATTTAACATTTTATTTCAATTTCTTTTTTTCCAATATTTTTTTTTACAATTTTAAAGCATATAAAAAATTAAAAAAACGTTCAATGAAAAAAAAAAAATTTAATAAGCACATTTGGAAAGAGATTGAAAATACAAAAGTTAATCTAAATTAAGCAAAACAAAAAAAAAAGTTTACTGCTAAAGTAATAAGTACAATACTTTCCACAAACAATAAATTCATTTATTCTATTCAACTATTTGTTGTCATACTGACACATTTGTAGATCGATGTACATACAATAAATATAATATATCATTCATACAGTCACCAAGTCATTTGTAGATGTAAATAATTTCAGGTAATACTATTTCGTTTCTGGAACAATATGAGAATAAAAAAAAAAAAACAGAAATAGATGAAATTGTTGTAATTTTGAAAGAAAATGAAAAAGAGATGTAATGAAGACAGAAAGCTGAAAATAGAGCAGAAAAGAAGAAATGGATGGTAATAATTTAACTAATTAAATCGTCTAATTGATTCACACATTTAGTTGTAAAATTAGGTGAATGACTTAGCTATCGATTTATAATCATTAAATTTGACTAGTTAAATGAGAACAGACAAAGTATAATAAACGAGAAGTGAAGTAAACATTACTTATGATGATGATGATAATGATAATGGTGATAATGAATGAATGTTAAATGATTGGTAATGATGATACAGATGACAGATGATGACAGTAAATGATAGCGATGATTATAGTTGGTAATGCTTGTGATAGTAGTGATGATAATGAGATGACAGTATCAATAATAATGATGATGGTTAATAATGGTGATGATAATGATAATAATAATAATAATGGAAAGAGAAGAAAATAAGTGGAAAAGGAGGCGGAAAAAGGATGAAGATGATGTAATGATGATCGTTCGGGTAGGATGAGATGATGATTGATTTGTAAAATTTCCTTGTTTTACAATAGAGGAAAAGAAATGAGATGAGAAGAGATAAAAGAGAAGAGGGTGAGAAGTAGAGATGTAAAGTAAAAAGGATAAGGTAACAAGCATATTAATGACAATGTATGAACATTCATTATTGTACACGAAGAAAGTAGGAGAAGAAATGATTGTGCATCTTGCATCCTGCATCTTGCATCCTGCATCTTGCAGAATGCAAATGTAACTGCATATGCATTTGCACTTATGTAGTAACAATAATTTGCAAAATGGTGAGAGATTTGCAAATGAATGCATTAGAATATTAATTTATTATATTCATGTTTGTATTAAAATTTCAATAATTATTTTAAAATTAATCATTTTGTTTGTTAAATTTATATGATAATTATATTATATAAATTATTTCATACATAATAAGACATAAAGATATGCAATAAATTATGGAAATTAATTTTAATCTAAATTAATTATTTAATGAGTATAACCATATAACAAATAATGATCTATTTTTTAAAATTTAATTAATTTAACATCATGTATTACTATGACAATAATAATGATTATTTACTTCAATGAAATTAATTTAAGTTAATTATTATACAAATATTACAATAATAATTGTTATTAATATCGTACTTGTCTAATAATTGACTGTATTACCTAACTAAATAAGCAAAAGAAAAAAAAGATTGAAAAGTAAATTGAGGTAATGAAACAGATTCGATGTGGTTATTATCACATGGAAAACATATCTGAAAGATTCAAGAAGACGGAAAATAATATTAATTTTTTCTCAATTTTCACCTCTCAGACATACACCACATACACATACATACACATACACACACATACACACACACAGAGACGACTTATCCACTGATCGATTCTTTTAAGTGATGCTACTACTATTTCATTTTCATTCATTTAATTTGTTTAAATCATTTTGCTTTTCTTTCCTTTTTTTTTCAGTTTTCATTTTTTTCACTCCAGTGTATGTATGTATGTATGTGTGTATGTGTATGTGTGTGCGTGTATGTGTATGTGTTGAAAGATTTATTCATTTCAAACAAATCAAATTTTATTCATTCACTCTTTCAATGATGTAAAATTGCTTTGCTAAAAAAAGTAGCATTTGTTTGCTTGTTATGACTTTAGACGATATTATTTACATCGATGCTACTATCATTGTTGTTGTTGTTTACAAATTGAAGAAAGGATGTACTTGTGTTATTTCATGACATATTGATTATTCAGTTGTGTAAAACATATGTATATATATAATGTAATTAACATGAATTGTTATTGTCTCAAAACTTTCATCTTTTTTTTTTGTTCGACGAAACTTAATATATAAGTAGAAGGTATATATATGTTATTTTTGAAAGCAATTAAATTTAAAAAAAAGAAAAAGGAAATGAAATCTTCCAGAATTTTAACTAAGCTAATTTGAAGATGTATAGCAAAAGAAAAAAAAAAGCAACTGAGACTAAAATTAAAAAATCAAAGATTAATACAGAAAATTTTTTTTCATTTTTTATTAAATATTTTTTTATTTTTTATTTTTTAATTAAATTTTTATGAATAAATCTGAGGAAAAGGTAAACGAGAAAGAGAAAATATGTGGTGAGGAAGAAGCATAAAAAAGCGATACTTATGAGTGAAAGTTTGAAATTTTGAGTGAAAACCAAAAAGTATAATTGATTCTATTCTCCAGAAATATTCCAGTAATCTATAACGATTATTAATTCATTTACAATCTCATTTCATTAATTTTCCTTTAACTTCAAAAATTAGTTATTGCATAAAGTTATTACAGTACTAAAATATGAAACAACGAAAGTAATCAGTTTAATAAAGTTGAGAAAAAAAAAAGCAACGAAATTTTCTTTTCATAATTTCAACGGTTGAAAGAAAATTAATAACCAATTTATTTTTTCATCCATTCATTTTTATTTACCATCAAGTAAATGATCGTTTTTTTTCTTCATTAAAAAAAAATTTTTCTTGAACAAAATTTTTCCGTCATCATAACAACGAATTTTTATGATTTATTTGAGAACGACAATCGATTAACCACTCTTTACATTTTCTTTTTTCTGCTACATATATAAATTTTGATTTTCTTCTTTTTATCCTTTCGATCAAAATACAGTAACATTGCTACTTTATTTGTATATATGCGTTTAGTAATTTATTGATTATTAGCATTTAATAAGTTAATATAAGTAATATCAAATTAAAAAAAATAAAATAAAAGCATCATGATTGAATTTTTGATAGCACTTTCATTTTCCAAATTTAACAAAACTTTGATTTTTTTGCTTTTTAGTCTTTCTTAACAAAATTTTGATTTTTTGCTTTTTAGTCTTTCCATAAAAGTACAGTAACATTGCTAATTTTACACTAAAATATTGATATAAACATTCATCAAACAGAGCTAAAATTAATTGTAATTTCGATAAAGCAAAATTTGTAACCATTTAACAATGTAATACATAAAATAAATGTATGGTTGAATAGATGATTCATTGTATTAATTATTGCTTAATGCAAAAAATTCTCTTTCCTAAAATTTAAAAGTGGTTTGAAAAAAGTTAATTAGAATTGGAAATGATTTAGTATTCAAAAGTTATCACTAAAAACAGAAATAATTCAGCGAAATTTTAATCAAATATTTGATAAACAAAGATATGTATGAATGAACAATCAAATAATGCTTCAAAGGAAAATAAGGTGAAATAACGAAAGAGAACGAATTTAAAAAAAAAAAAAAGGAAGAATTTATAAAATGATTCGCTTAGCGAACTTTTGCTTTAGCAACAATGCTTCAACAAAAATTTGTAAGCATACTGAATGATATCTTTATTAAAAAGGTGAAAAAATTGCTGCAATATTTACATTTAATGTTTTGTAAGTGATTAGTAATAGATTATTAATCATTTGTAGAGATTATAATATCGTTCTCAAAATTGTTTTTAAAAAATTGAAGAAATACAATAATTTCAGGAGAGGCCAAATAAATGAATCAATCATAATTATCCGGTTGATGTATCATTTTTATTTTTGTTTCCTGAAGAATTTTGTTAATTCAGTAAATAAATATAGTAAGGAACAGATAGATAACAGCAAAATTTATTTCTTTCTTATTTGAAAAAGGAAAAGCAAAAATAATTTTCTTTTTTAAAATATCATTTTTTTTTTTTTTTGAAATGTCAAATTTATCAATAAAAACATTATATTGTTACTTATTCGTACCTATGCATTAAAAATAAAATCATTGTAATGTTATAAATGAACTAAATGATGATTATTATTGCTGGAGGAATGAACAAACAGATACAATTGAAAAAATTGGCACAACCAAAAATAAGAAAAAAACTAACACATTTATATTATTATCATCATTATTATTATCATTATCATTATTATTATTATTATCATTATTATTTCTATTATTGATTATTAATGTTAATTGTTGTCACTATCATCATTGCTGTCAATTTTAATTATCATCAATTGAATTATTATTATTATTAGTCATTAATCATTATAATTCTTCAGTGCTACTATCGATTATCAATTGTTATTATCAGTTATTATTACTATTAATACTTTTATTACTATTGTCGTTTTTTGTCTGCATTGAGTCTACTATTATCATTTTTTATTAATATTAATACTGTCATTATCATTATTTATTATTATAAGTATGGAAAATATTATTGTTGATTCTTACTTATTATGATTCAATTGCCATTATTTATCATTCTTAATGCTATTATTAACATAATCTCTTATTTCCTGTATCAGTCGTTGCATTCTTTTTCGAAGTTTTACTTTCGTTTCTATTTCTTTTACTTTTTTTTTTTTATTGATTACCATAAATTTCACTGTTACCATCGTTTTGCTAATAATTGTCATCACGATAATATATTGCTACTGAAAAATTGATTCAATTTTTGAATTCATACCTGTTTATTAAATTAATTTACCTGCGCGTACATTCCTTACCCATCATTTCGCTACCATCTATTTGTCAAATATACAAACAAATAAATAAATGGTAGTAGTAATTATACTAATGCACACATACGTATAAACGTACACACATGTTGTACACATACATACATACATACATACATACATACATGCATACATGCATACACTCACACAGATATGTGAGACTCTTAGGACTTTTTTTGTTTAAAATTATTTCATTTTATTTTCACAGCCACCTTTCCTTTTTTTCTTTTTGTTTATATCAACTATGCTATCTTTCAAGGAAAAAAAAGCGATATGATTTGTTTTATTCAATTACGTTAATAAATCTATTTATTCATTTATTTTGAATTGTTCTTAATTAATTTCATCTCATTTGCAATGTCACTTTTAATTTTGACAATTTTGACAGAATCTAAACTTTTTTTATTTCCTTTTTTTTTTGCTTAACCAATTGAATAATACATCTTATAAGTTTTATGTATATTTTTCTTTTAATTTTCTAAATATTTTGTTTTAAATATTCGTAAATATTTGATTGAATTTAAAATGTTCAGCTATAATACATGTTAATGTCAGCAAGTGATATTAAATGTTATTAATCATATTCTACTCTAATAATCATTCCTATCACACTATCAGTTTTATAAAATGATAATAAATATGAAGTAAAATTAATGTATCTTAGCAAACCTTTTCCATTTATTTGTTTCAGTTTTTTTTTTTTTTTTTTTTTTTTTTTTTTTTTTTTTTTTTATTGATAATATTCTTTCAATTAGAAAATGCATTGATTAATATTTAGTTGAACAATTTTCATTCCTCTCTTTCTTTTTTTCTTCTATTTTTTTTTTTTTTTATAATCAAATATTTTTAATTCATATCATTTCCATATATATCAATTAATTATCCTTTAAAAACTTGGACAGCAATAATAAAGCATTCAAATCACTTCTTTATAATTTGAAATTTTAAAACCATTTAATACTGTCTGCCTATTTTTGAATGAAAGTTAGTTGATATATTTAATATTTATTTTATTTCATTTTTTTTTATTTTTTCGGGAAAAGTCTATACGAGAGTGTCTGTAATCCATAACAATATTTATTGCCTAAAAAAACAAAAAAAGGGTTAATAAGCTGAAAATTTTTTGTTTTTTTTCTTTGATGACAGTAAAATATTATCAATGTTTGCACCAGTTGCTGCTGTAATTTATTTTTTCGTTGCTATGTGCATTGTGTAAACTTCAAATCATTTCGTATGATTCATAATAAAATGAAATGGTAACAAATTTAATTCCAAAATGATAGAGAATGGAGGTTTAATAAATGGTATAGAAATTAAAATTAAGTACTGATATGAAATAATGCTGGCATAATCATACTTATATTTATTCTATGCACATTTATTAGCAATTTGTGTTTAATTACAATTTATTTTATTTTCTTCCAACTATATGTTATATTAATCCTAATCAAAATGTCAAAATTAGTATGATAATATTTTGATAAATCATTTAAATTTGATTTTTTCTCGGAAAAAATGATAATATTTTGATAAATTATTTAAATTTGATTTTTTCTGAAAACAAAAATCTTTTTTTTTTTTCCTTTTTAGAAAAATTATCTGAAAATGTTCTGTCGGCTTCTAGCAAGCGTAAATCCTTTGAGATTACTTTTAGTCTGATATGATAGCATTATTCTATTATGCATTCTGCTTTTCTTCTTCTTTTTCTCTGTCTCAGAAATTTTCCTTTTTTTCTTTTATCAACAAATTTGCATTTCTATCGAAATTTGAGGAATTTCTACGAGTAAAGATTATAGGTCGAATTGCCTTAGATTATTTCAAATTAAATCGTTCCTTACTCGTTCTTTCTTTCTCTGTCTCTCTCTCTCTCTTTTCCTGTCTCGTATTCCCTTCTCATTTTAGCCTTTTATTCGGGTGAAAGAGAGAGAAAAAAAAAATGACTGCAAAAGACTGGGACAATTCTTTTCTCATCAAAATTCACTATCCCTTACGATGTTTCCCTTCGCTAAATAAGCTTTAACCGAAGAGGAATAGTAGCAGCAGTAGACGTATTGTCTGAATAACCGGATGAACAACCGGATGATGGCATTGTCTGGGTGGTTGAACAACCGGATGATGGCATTGTCTGGATGGTTGAACAACCGGATGATGGCATTGTCTGGGTGGTTGAACAACTGGATGATGGCATTGTCTGGGTGGTTGAACAACCGGATGATGGCATTGTCTGGATGATTGAACAACCGGATGATGGCATTGTCTGGGTGGTTGAACAACCGGATGATGGCATTGTCTGGGTGGTTGAACAACCGGATGATGGCATTGTCTGGATGGTTGAACAACCGGATGATGGCATTGTCTGGGTGGTTGAACAACTGGATGATGGCATTGTCTGGGTGGTTGAACAACCGGATGATGGCATTGTCTGGATGATTGAACAACCGGATGATGGCATTGTCTGGGTGGTTGAACAACCGGATGATGGCATTGTCTGGGTGGTTGAACAACCGGATGATGGCATTGTCTGGGTGATTGAACAACCGGATGATGGCATTGTCTGGATGATTGAACAACCGGATGATGGCATTGTCTGGGTGGTTGAACAACCGGATGATGGCATTGTCTGGATGATTGAACAACCGGATGATGGCATTGTCTGGGTGGTTGAACAACCGGATGATGGCATTGTCTGGGTGATTGAACAACCGGATGATGGCATTGTCTGGATGATTGAACAACCGGATGATGCATTGTTTCGCTAATTATTATCATTCTTAATATCACTAATTAATGTTAATTAATTAACAGTATCATTAATACCATTCTTAATATTAAATCAATGCTCTACGGGAAGAATATATCCTACAATGGTTCCTTTTTGTTTCCTTCAAATTATAAAAAAATAATTGTTAATGAATTTATACATTTTGTAAATTAAAATTTCAAATTTTATACATTTAATTACTAATCGTTGTGAACGAATATATAATTTTTTGATTAGGAATGATTCATTGAAATGGCTACAAAAATTGAAATTTTGAATTTTTTTTTTGTTTTGAAAAATAAACAAAATATTACACTGAAACTGCAAAAATGATATAGTAATTTTTCAGTTAATTATTCATTATTCTTTTCATTTTGTCTATTACTATGTCTGTCTATTCTCATCTTTCTCACTTTTCAAATTATTTTTTGTTTTAATTTCATTTTTTTCTAACAATTAAATAGCAAAATTTCTTATCAACACACAATATGCACACACATATTTGGGATCATATCGGATCGAATCGGATTTGATTTGATTTGATCGGAACTTTTAATTTATTGGAATAAAAAGTGGTAGAAAAAAAAAGGAAAATTGTAATCATTTAGATAACAAATGAGTGAGATAAAAACTTACAATCATGTATTTTGTTTATTTTTTCAAATGCAAACCACAAAAATAGCAATATTCGAGAGCACTATTAAAGTAATAATGATGACAATATCATAATAATGATGACGATGACATGATGATGTTGATAACGATTATTGAAATAATGATAATATAAAATCAATAAACTTTTTTCTTACTTAGTATAAATGAAAAGGCCTAGTATGAAGCTTAAGTTCATCAAAGTACATGAAAATACATAAATATGTGAAAGTGAAGAAAAATAAGTTGGGAAAGATAAGGATGCTTCCTTTTTTTTTTTATCAGATTTAAAATGTGAGCTTCTCAAAATTGAAGCAAACGAAAATTAGACTCATATATTTTCAGCTAAATGCTTACGAGATTTCCTCTTCTTCTTCTTCTTCCTTTTTCCTTTTTTTTTTTTGCCCCATTTTGCACATTTTTTAAATTTATCACAAAAAATTTAATTCTTTCACATTTCTTTTTCATCCATTTTTCCAGTAAATTATTGGTCGCAATTTTTCAATTTCATTTTTGCTTACTTTAATGAAATGAAAATATCAGAGATGAAAGAATGAATGGAAAAAAACGATTTACTGATTAGCTGAAAATTTTGCTACGGTATGCGATTTTATTAACTTAACTTTTTTTATTATCTTATAATAAAAATATCATAAATGAAGGTATGTGAAAATATTTTGATAGGATTGAATTGATTCAATCATTAATCAAATAAGTGATCGATCATTTTGATCAGTTTATTTCCGGAAGTAAGAAAAGATTAAGAAAAGGTTATTGTTAGCTTTCTTCTTATTTTACAGTATATTAAATATTAACAGCTTTTCTTTTTATTCTCTAAAAAGTTTGTCATTCAAAATTTCAACTATTTTATAGTGCAAATGAATCGTTTATGCTTATTAATTATTAACCTATGCAATTTATTTCGTAATTTTTACATTTTTTTTTTTAAATTTAAGATTTGAACAATTTTAAGTATGCAACATTTTTTCTTTTTTCTATAAAATTATAAGCATGTAAGTGTATGGATTCTTTTCATAGATGAAAAAAATTTTTGAAATTTAAAAAAATATTTAAGTTCTCTTTTTCTACTTTATGTTATCATTCTTCAACTTAAATTACCTTATGATAATATATGGCTATTTCGTGACTAATATGCCAAATAAAATAGATATATAAAAATTTGTTATTTTTTATGAAATGAATTTTTCCTTTTTTTTTTGTCATATTAAAAGAAGGGAAAAAATCAATAATCATTTGATAATAATTTCATTATAAAATTCTTCTCCCAAAGATATTTCATATTTCAAAATAATTATAATCGAATAATTCTCTCGTTTTTTCCTTAAAAATTTTCCATTTTTGAAGCAAAATACTTGAATTATTAAAAAATATCTTGGGAATAACAAATTTTGTTTAGACAAATAAAAATTCACTGATATATTTTATATGAATTTATATGTTTTTATTCTAAATACTTATAATTTACAGAAATATTCATAAATTTAATAATGTTTGGAAATGGATAATTGGCACACTGTTTGTAACTTATATTTGTATTATTTATTTCCTTCCTTCCTTCCTTCCTTTTTCCTTTTGTTTTATTTCATTTTTATTATAATCAATATCCATTAAATAAACATTGCAATGTTTGTTTTTTCAAAAATTTCGCTGCTATTATTTTTTTCGAAAGAAAAAGAAAATAAACGAATTTCTGTAGCATTTCATTCTATTCTATTAAAATTAAAGTTTTTGTTTATATTAATTTAGTTTAATTTTGACAGATTGTTTACTAAGTAGAAATTTTTTGTAAAAATAAAAATACATCTTGTGAGTGAAAAAATTTGCTTCTTAATTTCATTGAAATGTAATATTTATTTGGAAAGATCTATGTTTTTTTTTTTTAAATTATATTGATGGGAAGAATGAAATTTTAATCGGTTTATAATTAGTGGGAAAATGAATTTAATTTCATCTATACCATGAACTCGTTTTTTTATTCATTTTAATTACAGTTTGAATTTTGCCGTCATTTTTAAATTTATTTTTCAAATTTCGGTTGTCAATTCTGATTCAACTTAATTCATACGGAAATGTTAGTAAGATGTGCATTCTAACTTTTCTCATTTCATATTTCAAAATACTGAAATTTATATTCCTTTTATTTATTTCATTTCATTCTCTCTTGTTTTAATATTCGACAAATTAAATAACATAGTTTATATTTTTAAAAAAGAGGTAAGAAATATTTGTAATAAACTAATTTAGAAGAGAAAGCATGTGAAGGTTAATTAAGCAATTATTAATATATAAAAAATTTATAATTGAAATTCAGAATAGTCTTGTTTTTGTTCAAAAATATTTTTAAAAGATTTGGAAAATTATAATAGAATTGTAACATTTCATATAATTGTGCAATGTATTGAAGTTTATTTACCTTTTTAAAATTTTATAGATTATCAACTGTCGGATGATGATTCATCGTATTTGCATAATTGTTTTCTTTTTTGAAGTTAGCTTCAAGATTTTAAATGAAATAAAACGCTTTTAAGACAATTGATACTATCATTCACGGAAAGTAATAAATTGTAATCATCAAAAAGTTCGAGTAAAATATAGAAATATTGATTGATTAACAAAATTATATCATAGTAATTAGTGATAGATAAGTGGTGGAAAAGTTTCGAAAAGATGAAATTTATTTTATATTTTGAATATTTGAATTGATTTATTGATGATTCTTTTTTTTCCTACAATACATGCTATTATCATGAAGTAAGAATACTTAAATTAATTAAATTTTTTATTGATTATTTTATTGCAGCAAAATGACAACAAATTATTCATCGAAATCTTCACCAATATGCAATGGATGTCATTGTTTACCGGTATTTTATCTTTTCTTTATTCTTGAATTTTTTTCTTAATTTTACAGTTAGATCTGATTTTTATTAGTTTTGGTTTTTGATAAGTTCAAATTTTGCTAAGACAAATAGTCTTATCAAAACCACAATTCTTCCAAAAAATTTAAATCTTTCAAACTTTAGTCATTTTTCATTTTTTGCAAAATTTTTACAAATCTCGTTAAATCGATTTCGGCTATGAAAAAAAAAACAGAAAATTCTAAATTAATAAATCTAAATTAATAGTTTACAAATTATTACAGTTCACTTAGACTTATTTCGTTTTATTTGTTCTAACTATACTTATTTTTGTCTGACAATTGTAATAAGTTCAAAATTTTTCTTTTTTAAAATAAAAATTTTTCATTTTTAATTCATTTTTTGGAATTTTTAAATTTCAAATATTATTTGCACTTTTTTTCAAATAAATTCAATTAAAGCTTAATTTAACAAAATACTAAAATAAAAGAAAAAAAAGAGATTGCTCAAAATTAATCACCGTTCTATCTCTTTTATATTTATTTCACTTCTTTTTAAATTTTTCGAAATAAATAGAATAAATAGGGGGAGGGGTTTCATTGTTTTCACTTAAATTTTTCGGAATAAATAAATAGGGGAAGGGGAGACTGTTTTGGTTATTATTGAAATGGTCAAAATAGGCATTATAAATGTTAGAAAGGTTCAGAAGTAGAATTATTGGCAAAAGGGAATAAAGATAGTTGACAGAGTCTTCGAAATGATTTATGATGCGCAGCTGGACAAGAAGATAATCTTATGGAAACACATTAATATTTTCTTGTCGAATCGAAATTTAATACTTAATTGCTAATTTCTACCGCAACTTATAACCAAATATAATGTTAGTAACTTAGCAAATGTATTTAACACTAAAACTTTTTGTTTATAATTCTCATCGATGCAATTATACTTTTATTTATCATTTAGTAAACAAATTTTGGTTAGCATTTAGTAAATATCATTTAGTAAACAAATCTCTTAATGATATACATTGCATTATTACTTTTCATATATTCCTTATTTTTCAATTAAATTATTGTTATTTTTGCAAATGAAATAATTAATGGTTTTGAGTGGCTCATTTAAAACTTTTGCTGAATATAAATTTTTTTTAATGAATTAAAAAATTTTAATTGTTGTTTTAATTGTTGCATCAATCAATAAATTTGTATTCTATATAATGTATGCACATTTATTCGTTTTTGAAAATTTATAAGAAGTGATTAAATTTAAGATTTTAATAGGAACAAATTTTGATTTTACAGTAAGTTAGCTAACTTACTTTAAATGGATTAATAAATGAATCATATATGTCCGTCGAAGTGTAGAAGTTCAAATTATAGCTTTTTATTTTGTCCATTAAGATTGTTATGATTGATAGCTTATCAATGATATATAATCATGGAAGGTATATTTTATCTTATGTTTGCATTTTCTCTTTCATTTTGATAACCATCAAATTTGAAATTTTTAATTTAATAATAATGATTTTGTGGGTGAAATAATGCTTTAAAAAAAAGTAATAAACTTCTATTATACTTACGTTAATTTTGTTACGCTATAAATTCTAAAGTATTCTTTACATAATAAATTTAAATTATT
Source organism: Wuchereria bancrofti (assembly GCA_005281725.1). Lineage (NCBI taxonomy): Eukaryota > Metazoa > Nematoda > Chromadorea > Rhabditida > Onchocercidae > Wuchereria > Wuchereria bancrofti. The sequence goes on along the minus strand of SSBO01000001.1, from coordinate 12,279,435 downwards.
AATTATGTCATAATTCAGGTCATTAATTATGCTGCGGTTTAAATAATTATTTATCTAAATACATTTGTTTATGCTTCAGACAAACATGTAGATGACTAATTGGTCTAATTGATCAATTAACTATTTAATAAGTATACTTATTAAATAGTTAATTGATTTGGAAATTTAGAAAAATTAAATTTCAAAAAATATCAAGTTTTTTTCGGCTGATGAATGCATTTAAATAGTTTTTAGATAAATCAAAATACCCTCTAATATATGAAATATTTCCAAAGTGACTTCTTACCTAAATGAAAATATTTACAAATTCAGAAGTTTTTATGTTCTCCTCTTAAAATTTCTATTCTTAATTCAAATTTAGTTTGCAATTGGAAGCATTGATCTTACTAATTAATGATAATTGCATTGCTAATATTAGTGACACTAAATTTTGAAAATTGTAGTAGAACACCTCATATTGTGCTTTGAATTTAACAAATAAAAAAAAGAAGAAATATTATGTATAATTAAATTATACGTAATTATCCAATTTTTCATTTCTTATTTCTTCAATTTTAATATGCTATTTTTTATGCTATTTGAAAATGTTGAAATCGTAAAAATAATAAAGAAATAATGATCAAATTGTCCTTTTTATCGCCATTTCACTCGTTAAGGTGACAATGTGGGTGACATTTAAGGTAATGCAATATGAAAAAGAGAAAAAAACTACCAAAGTAGCAAAAAAGAAAAAAAGACATTTTAAATTGTTATTTTTTTATCATCATATATTTTATGAAAATGTCTGGTCATTTATTTCCAAAAAAAGAAAAAACGTCGAAAAAAATATGATTAATCTAAAACTATATTTTCCATCTGTTCTCAAATAAAAACGAAAATTTTTTTTTTTTCTTTCAAAAAATACTGCAAAAATTACAATGTATTAAATTTTTTTACAACAAATTATCCTCAAAGTATTTTGATTTATGATATGTAAAATTATTCATTTCAAGAATATTTTGTTTCTTTTTTTCCTTCACTTTAAATTAACTTTTATTTTGTTTAATTTTTTCCCTTTTTTTTTTGTTTTTAAATTAATAATAATATTATCAGTAATAATATTATTGTTATTGGTTAGTTTCTCTTTAAAAAAATCATTAAATTTAAAACGAAATATTTGTTTTTTACAATTTATTTATTTATTTATTTTTTGAGAAAGAAACGTAAAAAAATTTTTTTGCTACTTATTATAAAAAAAAATATTTCATTCTTTTCTTTCTTTTTTTTTTTCAGATTCAGGCAGATGAAAATTATAAACGTATAGCTGAATCAGAAAATATTCATATTACAATGGATAATATTTCGAGCAACCAAACTAACCAAAGTATTTGTTAGTTTTTTAAAATAAACTTAGATTAAATTAGTTGTGCAGATTAAATTAATTTCAAAGGGTTTTAAATTGCTAATGATCTATTATCAAATTTCTTCTTCTATTCTCTTTTTATCAATATATTTTATCAGTTAATATTATTTGTTTTTTTTCTTTTAAATTACTAATTATAGATATGTAAAAAAAATGAAAGAAACAGTTTCAAATTTAATTTCCTCGTAATTATTAAAGGAATGAAAATTTTAATGCTATAAGATAATGTAATAAATTTTGTTTTTGTCCGTTGTTTTTTTTTTTTTTAATTTGGAAGCAATTTTAAAATTGAATGATAAATTTTAATAACACACATTAAAATAAGTAAATTTTCAACGAATAATTTTCAATTGAATCGTTTAATATTATTATTTTTATTAAAAGGCAATATTGTTAATAGTTTTTAAACAATAATACACTGTTATCAGCATTGATAATAGGTAAAACATATTGTTATCAGCACTTATATTGCACAGTTATTTGCATAATAATAATAGTTATAATTACATTCACTATTAATAATAATAATAATAATAGTAATTACATTCACTACCATTAATATTATCATCATCACTTATATTCGTTAAAAGCCAATATTATTATGAGTCGTTATTATGTAATTATATTATTGTTGCTACTGTAATTATAATTATTATATGATTTAATTGTAGTAAATCCCACGATTTACTACAATTACAGATATTTATGATATAATTTCCGTTTTTCTTTTTTTTTTCTGTTTCAGTCATCAACAAAAAGCTATTACGGAAAACAGCAAAAGTAAAACCGGAAGAAGTATCAACACCAACACATTTCGAGTATTCCTTTTTTTTCCTTATTTTTATTTTTCAAAATTTTATTTAAAATTTTTTGAATTTTCTGTAAAATTTCAGTTTTTAAAATATTATTCAGCGATCATTGTTGTAATTTTTCGAATTTTATTTGTTTCGAATAATTTTTTTATTTACTTTTTAAATGAATGCAATAAAATTTTCAGGCATTTAGTACACATTGAAGATATACAATCGAATGCTAATAATTTTGTTGCGACAGAATTAACACATGATCCAATTATTAGAAATATTTTCAATATGATCGAGAAAAATATCGCTAATACGAGTAGTAATGCTATTAGTGCCATTACTCCTACTGATAATGATAATAATATTACAGAATTATGTGTGGAATCAATGGAAAATCAGGAGAATAATCCTAAAAATGTTACAGTTTACATTAATGATATCGAAACTTATGATAATTTGAATAATTTTACTCTATCATCTTGTGCGGTAAATGAAAAACAATCAGTGCTGGAACGAGATAATTTGAAATTAAATTTGAAATGTAGTCGAAAAATATCAAATGATGAGAAACATCAATCGATACCGCATAGTTTGAAATCAAATTCCAAAAAAATAAATAATCAAAATAGCATCAAAAGTTTCCTAATGTTACCGAAGCATAAAAAGCTTACATCAATTTCATCATCAGATTCGATCGAAACTACATCATCCGTTTCACCATTTGCACCAACATCGAAACAGTTCCAGTATACTAATGTTAAAAACGAAGAAACTACCTGTGATGCTATCATTTCTCAAAAAACCGGAGAGATGATATCATCGTTGTATAAGAATCAGGATGCTATAAATATCAATTCAATGATAACGGATGCAAATAGCTTTGAGAAAAAGCTTATCGATCTCAAAGATCAGATGGAAATTCAACAAGCACTGAAACAGTTGGATGATGCATTGGATGAGCAAATTGCCACTGAAACTTGTCTAACTTCTTCAAATTCAGAAAAATGCAATATCGAAATGTTTGAAGAGAAGACTGAATCAACGAAATTAAAAGATAATAAGAAATCAGTGAAACAATTAGTTGAAATACTTGATTCAAAGCAGTTGCAGTTTAAAACGCGAAATATGCCACCGAAATTAATTAATCAGGATTCCGATCTCACATCCGATAATGAAGGTAATACAAAAACAAAAGCTTCATTATATATATCTGATCCGGAAATAACACCAAAACCATCACTTATTGGTGTCAATATTTTTGGTCTTAATGATGGAAAATCAATAGCTGAAATTATTGCTGAGAAACGAAATTATGAAAATTATTCACTTCATAAACGTCCACCAACATCACCAAAATCAGTATTGAAGAAACCACTTCCAATTCCAAAACCAAGCACTTCAGATGAGGGAGAACAAAAATGGCTTCTTCCATCATCATCAAATCAAGTAATTCATCCATCCGATATATCATTAACTGATAATCGAAACTCAAAAATTCAAGCGAAACAACAGAAAATATCAAATTCTGAAATGCCACCAACAATTATTAAAATTGATAATATACAGTCTTCTACAAATTTTCAATCAACAACAACTGATGCTACTACTCCTATAACAACAACAACAACAACAACAACAACAACAGCTGATGTTACTTCAAAAGATTCAAATCAACAACGTTTACATGCAGTGAAGTATTCGACAGTAAATCATATTTATGAAAATTTAAATCAAAATGGTAATGAAAAATACTTGGAAACATCCTTTAATGGACCAGTTGCAATGACAGTAATTAGTGAAAGCAAAAATGGTACAACAAAATCAGGGAGCGAAGTAAGAATCATTAGTTTTTTTTTTTTTTTTCAAATATGGTTAAATATAGTGATATTGAATATGTATATAGTGAGATTAATGGTGTAAAATATGACAATTATGATTAATTATAGTTATATATGCTCAGAATAAAACACTTGAACCATATCAAATATGATAATTGTAATTGATTATACGATCAGAGTAGTTCATTTCAATCGTATCAAATATGATAATCATAGATTAAATATAATTATATAGAATCAAAATTGTTCATTTCTATGTCATGAAAAAAAAAAAAATCACATCATGATAATAAGTACTCCTTTTGATAAGTTACTACTTGAAATGAGAACATATTTCAGGATGCTTCACATATATTTCATCAGCAACAACAACAACAACAACAACAACAACAACAAAAGAGTTCTGTTATTGATAAAGGAAAACTTTTTGCTGATAATACTTCAACCGCTTTATCACATGTTATTTGTAATGATGATGTAAAATGGCGAAGCGATCCTAGAAAACAAGTAAATTTAGATGTATCATTAGAGAATGATCGAAATTCAGAACCAGTACCACCACAACGTACGTGTTTTAAGCGTAATAGCTACGGTTCCGTTTCGGATAAAAGAATAATGCAGCGTAGTACTTCAATGTTTTCCACTTCAAATAACAAAGAATCGAATGACATTACAATGAAATCCATCTCTAACATTACGCAACAACATCCTACATTCATTAATCGATCATCTTCATTGTCTATTCCGGAAACAACACGAATTTTAATACGTCCTAAACCGGCACCACGACAAATTGATTGCATAAAAAGAGCGACAATAACTACTGATGTTCCTGAGGTCTATGTTTGTCCTTCATGTTTATAATTTAACAATTTACATAATAGTTACATGTTTTTTTTATGTGTTTATAAATGTAAAAATACAATTTCAATTTCATATTCCATTACAATATTACAATTTCAGTTTTATATTTTGCTATAATATTACAACTTTATTCATTATAATGCGTAAAAAACTATAAATTAATTATTACAAATAAAACTATAAATAAATAATTTATTTATTCAAAAATTAAACGATGCAGGAAAAATTTTTGACTACATTTTAAGGATAAAAATAATCAGCACATTATTTGTTTACAAACTTTTAATGAATATGCGCAAATTTGGGTAATAAATATTCTTTAGAATAAATTATATTTAATTTATTCAAATTTGATAAGCTTCTAAATTTTTAGATTGAAAATAAAAATTTTGGAAAAGAGCCGAAACGACCAGTGCCGATACCACGACAAAGTAAACTTAAGGTAACAATATCACGTTGTTATAATTCATTTGTTTTTATTTGTTTATTTTTTCTGTCTTTATTCATTTAAATAGAAATTTCAGTTTTTTTTTCTATCTACGAATTTAAATTAAATAGCATCATAAAATATATTACTGATAGAAAAACATTAGTATTATTATTATTTTGAAATATATTTGAGGAGGAAAATTAAAATAATATTATAATCCCAGTAAGTTACAATCTATTCATGGAACTATTTGCTCAAACATAAATTATTACTTCAATTTCAGTTTTAAATATGGTTTAATTTAATCTATTTAACAAACTATCGATTTATAATTTTAGACAACACTGAATGATGATTTATTGAAAAAAACTTCATTTGCTGTGACAAAAATGCAGCATGGCATCGTTAATAGTCCGGAATCGATGGTAATTGTTAAATTTTATACGATCAATGGATTATAACTTTTTAATTGTGAAAAGCTGGAAATCGGGGAGTGAAGAAGGAAAAAGAACGGGGATGGTTGGAAGTAAGGGAAGCAAATTAATTCTGGAAGTTATTTTTAGCAGGAAGACAGTCTATGTAAGTGGGAATGATAATCTGAAATGAAATCAAAAAATAAAAGGTATCCAAAGACGGATAGTGTATACAAAAATATTAAGCAACATGTATTAGAAATTTTTTTGAAATTGGTCAAAATTTAATATTTAGCAAAAATTTTCTGAATAAAAAAATGTAATATTTATTTTTATTTTTACAGATAACGATCGCAAAAACAATGAATGTGGAAGAAAATGATAGAAACGAATGGATGTTACATTTGTAGTAATTTTATTAAAAATTTGAATTCTAATGTTTAATTTTTTCTTTTAAGGGTAATTTGAAATTACTGGTATGTAAAGTGAGCAGCAGATTTTGATATCATTATCAATAATTCTTCTGGTTGAAATCTATATAAACATGATATTTGGTTAATAGAAAGTTGTTCTTGTATTTGCTTCACTAATTGATTATATTTAATATTTTTGCAACCTTTTAAAAGTTGAAAAGAATCACTATTTTTCAATTTTGTCTTTAATTAATTATGGTTTTAATTAATCATGCTTGTGTTGCAATTACTGTAAAATGATGAAAAAATTAATAGTAGCATTTTTAGCAATTATATATAAAATTTGATAATTGATAGAAGAATATCCCGTTACCTTGAATTCTAAAAATATTAACACATTAATGCAATAATTTATTTTGTGACTTCTTTTGTTTTTCGAAAAATAATAGTGTAATTATGACAGAGCTGTAAGAATTACGAAATAAAAAAAACCTTTAATAATTTTTTTATTCGAATCAATTTTTAGTCAAATATAAATAAATAAGCAAATAAATAAATGAGTGTAAGTTTGCATCATATCAGTAATGCTTGCTCTATAAAAGTAGGTCAAGTAAATTTTTTTCTAGAAAAATGACCAATTATTTTCGATTGTTGTAAAATTGTAAAATGAAAAAAATTCTACTCATTTCTAGTCACTAATATATTTCATGAAAATGTTGAAATATTTTCGTAAATTAAAAATACTTCCAAAGTTGCCCCTGCAATTTTTTTCCTTCAAATTTTTTAAAATTAAGTTTTAAAGCCTGTCTTTATATGTTTACTTGCAAATTATCATAATTTTTTGAATAAAAAAATACTGCTGTACATATTTAATGATTATTTTTAAGTTTTCTTATGATACACAATGTGTAAATTATGTAAAATTGAAATTATGAATAGAATTTAAAGTTTATTTGTTCATTTATTCTCAAAAATATACTATCAGTGAAACATTTTTGCATACATTACTGATATAATTTACTCAATTAGCATTTAATCATTTAAATATGACAATATCTTACCGTAATTCTTTCACACAATATCGTAGCTTTATCAGTATTTCTTTTCTCTTGTTCTTGCAATAATTCTATTTCAAGGCATTGTTTACAAAAATTATAAAATACACTAATAATTTGAAAATAAAATAATTCATAAAATACTTACAGTATGAAGCTTGGTATTACGATACAGTATGCATTACAGTATGCAGTATAGCAAAAAATTTCGGCATTTGTCATTTTATCTTGTTTAAATCTACTCAGAGGTGTAGCAAACTTTAAATAATTATGTTTGAGGACATAAATCATTTCTGATAACATTTTAAATGTAAAAGAAATCAAATGATCAGATATTTAAATTGAAGAAAGCGTTTATTTTTCTTAATATACTGTACATTTGCACAGTAATGTGCGGTGTCACAAAACTTATTATTCGTTATATTAGCTTGCTTAAGTATGACAAAAAGGTGTTTGCAAATAGAAATAATTACAAAAATTTTACTGTATAAAATTATTTATGAAGTGAAAGTATTCTTGTAAATAAATAATATAACTTTATAGCTAAGAAATGAATTTGAATGGCTATATTAAAGAATATAATTATTATTTTATCGATTGCATTTAAAAGATGAAAACCCAAAAATGATCATATTTTAAAGTGTATTTGTAAACAGAATTACAAAAATTTTATTGCATGAAATAATTGTGTAAATGAAATGAAAGCAGCGTATACAATAAGTAAACTTATAGAACATAACTTTACAGTTAAAAAAGAAACAGTTTTGAAAGTTTATGTCAAAAGATTAAATTGTAATTGGATGAATTGTAATTGGATGAAATTTCAGAAAATCTTAGATGTGTCAAATTTTTAAACTATCTGAAAGAAAGGATGGGATGAAATAACAAGAAAAAGAAAGGAAAAACAAAATAATCCATTCAATCAGTGATAAATTCCTGTTCACAAATATTATGATTAAAGATAATACAACTCCCAAGGAGATCAATAAACTGAGAATACAAATAATAGTAGCAATGATGATTGTAGTAAACATATTGCCTATGATTAATTAATTAAGTACTTAATTATAAGGTATCCTAATTGTTGCAGTGATAATACATGGAAATGAATAATACAGATAGTTGATATTTCTCCTTGCGTTGTATGAAAAATGGAAAAAATTTCGTTTGCATTAAATGCTTAAAATTTCAATTTTAGTTTCGAATGATAGTGTTTGTCTTTCTGATAACAAATGATATTTTTTACTAGCGAAACATGAATTATTGTATAATCGGGCAAAAAAGTGCTTAATTGATATCAAAAAGTATCTTTATTTCAAAAATTAAAAATTTTGATCAAGTTTTAAAAATTTTTCCAAGTTTTAAATTTCAAAATTATCCGGTATTCGCTTTTTTCGACTTTAAATAATTCAAAAACAGGAAAAAATGTTTTCATCTACTGAAATACAATTTCATTCCGGAAATTCTAAAAAAAGTGTTGTTTGTTACGAAAATTTTTCAATGCTTTAAGGTACTTTTAATAGACGAACTTTTTGCATTTATAATTTTCTTTTGATCATCCATGGATATATTTTTCATATATTTTTCATTTCCACTTTTGATTCGCTTGTCATCGGTATTGATTCGTCCATTATTTCCATCATTTCCTGTGTTGTTTGTGCTAAAATAAGTAAACTAAAATAAGTAAAATTTTATTTGTTTTAAGTTTATCTTAATTTCATTTATTATTTTAATTTAACTCTCCTCTAAGATTAAATTGAAATCGTTAATTTTACAAATTTTAGGAAAAAGCATAATGAACAAAATAGTCAAACCTTCTGAAGATGCTATTGGAAAATTATCAGAAGCTCGTTGTTCCATATTTTTATCAATTTCCTCAACAATCATATCATTCATCTCATTCGTACTTGTTTCAGATTGTATTTCATCTTGATTACGAACAACTGAAAAAAAGAAACTTCATTTTAAAAAATAACATTTTTTTATTAATATTTGGCAAATTATCATGCGTAGTTACACTTCCACTAAAAAAGATAACCTTCCAAACTATCATTATCATTATTTTGTTCCTTAATTGAATCATCACTTTCTGATTCGCCTTCTTGTTGTACTGATTGTGATTTTAATTCCAGTTCACTCTGTATTGATTCTATCCCTTCTGTTGTTGTTACATCAACTACTGTTAATTGTAATTCTTGTTTATCATTTCCATCATGAATCATTGATAATGTTGGAATTTGCTCAATACCTGATAATGATTATGATTTAAGTGGAAGAAAAAACTAACAATTGTTTTATTAAAATGGTAATTTAAAACATGTTATTTTCTTATTTTGTTTCGAAAAGATTCATTCTATTAAAATGACTATTCAAAAAAAAAAAGAGAGGAAAGTCATTTTATTTCACATATTCCTTTTTTTTGTGTTTATTACAATTATTAAAATACTTTATGAAGGCATGGTTAATTATTGAAGTAAAAACACTGCAAATTTTTACTCGACCACATTTATGCTACAATTTTATATTATGCAATATAAGGTATAATTAAATAAATTATATCCATCTATTTAATAACATTATGATTTAAAACTAAGAGGTTTCAATTTGAAATTAAAAAATAATGACATTTATTTAAGTTGAAAGCACTTGAAATTCCGACCTTTTTCACTATCATCAGCTTGTGCTGTAGATTCATCATGACTTCGATTTGGTATCATGTCAACTGAGGTGACACCACTGTCATTTAGAATGTCAACTTCTGACTGCTCAGATTGCATTTTATGCTTTGCTGGAAAAAAATATTGATAAAGGCTTTTTCTTAAATGATACAAATTATACAAAAAAAAACAAATGAAAGTTATTCAATCCAGGTCTGAAATTCTTAAAACTGTTTACTGACTGCATTATCTGGAATTTACTGGATAGTAATGATAATAAGTTATTACTACTTTGACCGTTCGTTTCAATTTCAAATGATTGGAACGGTAATAGTGTTGGTATTTGTGATACTGACATTGACATCGATGATGATATGTCGTATTTTTTTATTTTTTGAAGTAAGATTTTCATTTATAAAAATTAAAATTTAAATTCAACCCAAAAATCCTAATAGGAAATTCATAATTTATTTAAAAATTAAGAAAAAAAAAGAAAGCAGTAACCAGTAAATTGCTCAGGATGATTAATTGATTGTTTCATAATTGTCTTCATCGTTGCTGTTACTAATAATAAATCTGCATCCTAAAAAGAAAAAGCAACTAAGTAAGTAAGTAAAGAAAGGATAACGTGAATTATTAGTCCATATTTGCATATTAACTTAAAATAAAATTATTCAATATTAAAATTGAAAAAAAAGAACGAATTCATAAAATTAAATTTTTATAATATTTCAATGTTAAATAATACTTGAAAAAAAAAAGTGTTAGAAGAAAAAGTACCGATGAAGTTGCAATACTTTGTTTTAATAATTCTGTTCCTTTTCTTGCATTCATTTCTGCTTTTGGTGATTTTGTCATAAATGGCCGTTGCCTTTGAATAATAATTCCATCAGTGATTTCATGTGATCTGTGCTCTTTCTTATCCGTCTCACTCATTGATAACATTGTTCGATTGTTTTTGTTGTTGTTAATGCTCTTTGTTACACTATCACTTACTACCTTAAATAGTTGATAAATGTTCAATATCACTAATCAAATTATGTTTGCGAAGCAAACATTAATTCTGTTAATTAATACTTCAAAAATTTGATCACTGTTTTTTCGTTTCTTAAGTTATTATTTTTTATTATGTATAATAATAAAAATAATTTAATGGAAAATTTCTTACGTATTTTGTACATTTTTCACGTGTGTTATTTGTTTACTAAATCTTGTCACTTTCCACTACAACTTAAAAATTTTTTCTTATGTTCATTAGATAAAATATTATTAACTTTTAATTGCCTTCTTTTAATGAAGCTAATTAAAGTTAATTATTATTTTGCACTGTAGCTTTATGATTAAATTATTGCAAGATTTCTGATATATCAAAGTATGATTATGGAACTTTTCTCATAAAATAGGTTGCAGTAATTTTTCACTTATTTATAAATTTACTACAAATCACATGGAGCATACATGGAAATCAGGAAAAAGAGATTCCTGATTGTCAATTATTGATTCAGTTAATTAGTGTCAATTTTATTAATTACCATCTTAAGTAATCAATATATGTATGATAACTAAATCTGTATATAAAATAATTATCATGATTCTGCTTTTCTTTTATCATAATGATTGCAAAATCATAAATATTTAGCTCATATCGGATTCGACCATTAAAATGAATTGTTGATCTGATCAACAGGTATTAGCTATTGAAGTATGATAATTGGACAAAAGTAACTATGCAACATTCCACTTATTAGAATATGTTTCACGTGTAAGATAAAAAGAAAATGATGAAATGGAGTGATGAAGAAAAGTTAGTAATAATTCGTTTAATTGCGTGTAATAACAATTTCTAAAATAGCGTAAGTCTTTTCCGTTTTCTTTCTAAATTAAAGTCATATTATTGATAAAGTTACGTTTGGGTTATTTCTAACACTAACACAGACATTATAATGTACAATACAATTATTGATCACCAATCACTGATCACCGATTTAGGAAACGTAAATGAGTCATGGCCTGGAGCCCTTCTAGCTCAGTTGGTAGAGCATCAGACTTTTAATCTGAGGGTCGTGGGTTCGAGTCCCACGGAGGGCAACCACCTTTTTGATGAAGAAACTGTGCTCAGACAAATCTACGTGTTATGTACAACTGTGACAAATAATCACATTGTAAACAATTCAACAAATACAAAGTGATGGAGTTAAAGTTACTAATTGAAACTTTGAAATTTGCTTATAAAAATACTTTTAACGCATTTTTGAAAATAAATGAAAATGAAAGACAAAATGAAAGAGTTGGAAATGCGATGCTAATACTGTCATCAAATAAAGTGGGATCAATTTGATGAATGCATTATTGTATGCTATAGTTACCATTGTTTTATTGATAACAATATTTACTGCTATTATTACTAATTTATTATTATTATTACTCATTTACTAGTATCATTATTATTACTATCATTTATTATTATTACTATTGTTTGTTATTATTGTTATTAATTATTATTATTATTAATTATATTATTAGTTATTATTATTATTAATTATATTATTGTTATAACCTGAAAATATTGAAAACATGCTTCTAATAATCTAATAATAATTCACATTTCTAATTCCTACAATTATTTTCATTTCAGCGTATTATTTTTCCATTATTATGTCAATACATATATTCGTCATCCATTATGTAAATTTTTATCACTTTAATTAGAAGTAATTAATCACACCGATACCAAACGTCCATAAACATTAACATTTATTTAAAAAAGGCAAGCGCCTTTTTTAAAAAAAAAGCAAGCCATTCCAATGCACAGCATTACTCAAATATGTGACATGCAAAGAATGAAATAATTCGAAAATCTTAAATTTTCTGCATATTTCATTTCCATTATTTATCAATCCTACTGCGAATTATTACTATAACGATTAGTATTCATTATTATTATTTATTATTATTATCACTATTATGTTATTATTATTATTTGTTATTATTATTAATCATTATTATCATAATTATTATTATTTAGTTTCTTTTTCAATTCCTTAAATCTTTCGTATAACTGAAGAAAAATTAAAATTTACATCAGACTGTAGCTTAATTTCTTTTTCTGAAATAATAAAACCTTTATTGCTATCATTTTAATAAATTCTTAAAAAATATTGAAAACATACATTTAACTTTTGACGAAATGAACATATTGCCTTTTTTTTTTTAACTTACTTATTCCTTTGCTATTGTTCCTGCTATTGTTATTGTTGTTGTTATTATTGTTGTTACTGTTGTTATTTACTTTTTTTCTGTTACTTTTGCTGTAACTGTTCTTGATTTTTATCAAATGATGAAGGCAATGAAATGAATTGCTATTTTCTTACTTCTTCATTACTTTCACTGTGTGTACTATCTTGATCATTAGATTTGGTCGAATCATATGGCCGTTGCGAATTACGTTCCGTAACAAATCGTCGAATTTCATGTCTAAATAAATCATCGCTGAATAAAAACCGTAGGCAAAAGAAGTGCAAATAAAAAAAAAAGTAAGAAGAAAAAAAAAAAAAACAGTGATGAAATCACTGTATGAAAAGTACCTGAAATCAACAAGTTCACCAGGTGCTAAATCACCCGAACTGTCCACATCAACTTTTTTGAAAAATTGTCGCGTTATTATCCGGTCGATTTTATATTTTAATTCGATTAATTCTTCTAATTCATCAATTGTTACCGTTTTATCTTTGTTCATATCAAATTCCTAAGTAAAAAAAAAAAAAAGGAAGAAAAAAATAAAATATTTGCGATAAATTTACAAAATCTTAATAATTTGTCAGTTTTTTGTATAATAATTAATCAAAACCTTTTTGTTTAGCCTTTTTTTTTTAAATTTATAAAAAAAATTCGCAATTTGTCACTTTTTTGCATGATAATTGACTGAAACTTTAATTCATCACTTTTCAATTTGCATTCCAAATTCTTACTATTTAGCACTTTTTTTGCTTGGCAGTTTTTAAAATTTTTGACAATTTATCATTTTTTCATCACTAAAACTTTTGTCATTGTTAGAAATACTTAAAAAGAGCATTTGAAAAATATGTCGAAAATAAAAAACATACTTTAAAATGTTCAGTTGCAAATTTGATGGCACTTAATCGTACGAGGCGCAAAAAATCAGCTAATTCCACTTTGTCCAATTTTCCACTTTTATCCTAAAATATTTTAGCAATTATGATCATGCAAATGGTTAATGAATTATTGTTTGAAAAAAAAAACGCTTAAATAAGATTTATTAATTGAAAATATTTTTTAAAAAAGAGGGGAATATTTAGTAATTCAAAAAGTTATACCAGTTTTTAGCATGAAAAAAAAGTTGGTTTTGGAATTAAAACTAAACTCATAAAAATTAATTAAAATAGTGCGAATTATTTAAATTATTTGATGAAAAAAAGGAAGATAAATATTACCTGATCAGCAATAATAAACAAATTAAATGTTTCCTTAGGATCCATGTCATCTTGTCGTCGAGCCATTGCAACAGCTTCCGAATTATTAATGTAACCATCACCATCACTATCAATTTCCTAAAAAAAAAATACTCATAGTCACATGTTGTTTTAAAGTAGTAATTCAAATAAAAATAATAACTAAATTTTTGATTTAAAATTTCCAACAATTTCTAAATGCTTTAAAAATTAAAATTTTCTCTTTTGAAAATAACATATTTTATTGTTAATTTTCTCTTTTTGCCTAAATTAGAAATTTTTTAATAAAATATTATATAAAATCTGTTAGATATAGACTAAGAATTTATTATTATCTATGATTAATTAACCTGCATAATATCTAAAGCATTTTTGACAGCTTTACTACGTATAACTGATCGAAATCCGGCAAATTCAACCGGATCCAGTTGGCCATCTTCATTTTCATCCGCTTGAGCAAAAAATGGTCGAAGAATTTTTTCATCAAAACCATAATGATCAAATGCGATACGTTTTGCTTCGTCCATTGTTACAGTATCACTTCCATCACGATCAACTACCTAATTCATTCAAATTGAAAAGAAAAAAAAATTGATAATATTAAATTAATTTCAAATTAATAATTACTTGTTCATTTCTTATTTTTGTTTTATTTTTTCGATTTGTTCTAATTTTTAATTCTTTGTGATGAATGTAATAATTAGATGACTAGTAATAAATTAATGTCAATTAATGTCAGTATTAAATTAAGTATTAAATTAGTGTCATAAATGTAATAATTAGATGACTAGTAATAAATAACGAATTAAATTAATGCCATTTATTTTCTATTTTCATTCCTTTTTTAAAATTATTCAAAAATTTCAATTATACCTTTAATGCTTTTTTTGATGTATCAATAGCTCGTGAACGAATAATTCGTTCGAAATCAGCAAATTCTGGTGCATTTAATTCACCATCATTGTTATCATCAACAGACATTACCATTTCATTTACATCACCTGCACTGATACCTTCTTGCTCGAATGCTATCTTTTGTGCTTCTCTCTTATCAATATGTCCATCTTCATTTTTATCTGCATTCTTAAATAATAATAATAATAATTAATTCGGATAATTTTTATCACTTATTAATTTCAAAGTTGAGCCTAATTTTAAAATGTATTACAAAAGAAGAATGCAATTATAATATTCTAAATTTTGTTGTTAAATTTATTCCAAAATAAATTTGTTATTCAAATTCAACGTTTTAACCGAATTCTTTTATAATTTTCATTATTAATATGAAGCAAATTTAATACTTTGTTATTGTATATAAAATCGAAAGATAATTTTTTTTTTTTTTTGCAATATTTTAGAAAAATTAGACGAAAAGTTTTTCATGAGGAAAATAAAAAGGAACAAAATGTAAAAATTTAGAAAATACAAATGTAGAAAAAAAGGAAAAGAAAAAAGAACCTTCATAATTAGCCTAGCAAGCCGAATTGACATTGCTCGAATGCGTCGTCGAAGTTTGCTAAACATTGTAGCATCCATTTCAACATTTAAATTTGGTATCACTAAACGCCATATTCGTTCTACGTCACGATTTCCAATTCCATATTCTTTTAAAATATACTCTTGTGCTTCTTTTAGTGATAATAAACCATTATGATCTTTGTCAACTGTCTTAAAAAAAACAGAATTACTTTAATAAAATTAATTTGAAATTATAATGTTATTAATTAATTTTAAATATCAGCCTAAAAATTAATAATATATCATGATTAATTATAACTTTAATTTATATAGCCAATATTAATATAAAAACAATTGGAGAAAAAATATTACTAAAAAAAAGTTCTATATATATATATATATTAGAATTTTTAAAGTCGTTTTAGAAATTAAAAAATGAAATGAATGATTTTTAGTTTAAAATTACTTGCAAATAACGTTGTGCAGCACTTTCAGCTTTTGCAAGTACCAATGGTCGTATGTCATTGAATTCTATTGATGTTAAATAGCCATCACCATTTTTATCAACCTTATAGAAAGCAATAAATTTTAGTATAAATTGATTAAAAAATACACAATGATACAAAATTTTAATACACAATGAGAAAAGAAACAAAAAAAAAAAGTCAGAAAGCAAAAAAATGTACAATTAACGTTTGAATATCTAAATATTATATGAAACTAACAAATCGTAATGAAAATTTTTCCATGTAATTTATTGTTTGAAAATTTGCTTAAATTTATATTTTGAACTTAATTTTTATCAAGTTTTTTTTTTTTTTTTTTTTTAGAAAAAAAGGACTAATATTGTTAAATTTTGTTATCATTTCAAATTTTATACCTCATTGAAAAGACTTTCAATGACATTACTGGATAATCCATGATGTACAAATGCAGCATATTGTACTTCAGCAAGACTTAATGCGCCATCACCATCCAAATCAACGCTTTTATCCACGGGCGGTAATTGTCCGGTAGGTGCAGTACCAGGAAGATCGCCTTGAGAAGCATCAGCAACAGGAGGATTTAATTTTGACGATTCGGTTGAAATGAATTGATTTGAAGTTGATCCTACAATTAAATTATAATTTAGAACTTGCAATTTACTTGAAAATATTAAAATCTAAAATAAGTAAAGAATTCTGCTAGAAATTAGAATAAAAATTGAAATTTTGATTTCAATTTAATAAATTGATATTAAAAAGCAAAACTGAAAAATATAAAAATGTTTAATAAAATATTAATAAATAACTATTGTAAAAGAAAAATGAATTGTTTATACAAATATTTAACAAATCGTATTCAATCTCAATCTTTTTTTTTTTAAATAATTTTAAAGATTTCATTCTTCCGCACATTTCCTTCCAACTGTTTCATTTAAAAACTTTGCAGCATTTCGAAAATTTTCATTTAATTTCGTTTCACTATTACTTTTTTTTTTTCGTTTCACTATTATTTTTTTGCATTTCAATACTTTTCGTTTTCTTCAAATTTCTTACCTATTTTTTTTTTAATACAAACAAAGAAAAGGGTGCAATTTTTTTTTTGGCAATATTTCATTATTTAAATTCCTTTCTCAGGTGATACGAAATTTTCGATTGAAATTTTAACAATTTATAAAAAAGATTGAAGAGATGAAAAACAGCAGTAAAACAAAGAATTAAATAATAAGTGCTGTCCTACATTCTCATTTGTTTTTTTTTTTCTTTTTGTTTTGTGAAGAAAACAGGACAAATGGGAATCAAAAAATGAAGTAATTTAATTTCATTGTAAAAAAGAATTTCAATTCGATAATTTGGAATAATGTGAAATCTCCATTATCAACACAAAATATGATTAACAATTTCGATTTCGTAAACGAAAAGTGGAAAATATTTGTATGATTAATTAAGCGATCAATTATGTCTTAATTAATCGAAAGGTTTTTTCTTTGATTATTTTCCAAAATTTTCGATGAAAGAATTCAATGAAATAATATGAGGGAAGAAAAAATCATGAAATTAATATGTCAATTTAAAAATTTTGAAAAACTGCTAACAATAAGTGTACCCTGTTGAAGTCGTCGTAATGCTTCCATGCGAGCCATTAGTGTTGCATGAGCTGCAAGTGTCATTTATTAAAACTGATAATTTGTTAAATTTTATTTATTATGAATTATCAAATATTTTTTTTTGTTTTCTTTGAGACATTCAGTTTTCAAGATTTTCAAATATTTTAAGTAAAAGCTAATAAATCATAGACAGGAATAAAGAGAAATGATGAAATATGCAAAAGAAATAAATCAATTAATTGCAAAAACAAATAGCACATTATGGAATTTCAATTCTCATGGATAAAGTTGGTAAAGTTTACGAATTATCTTGTAATTGTGATTTTTGAGTATAAAATTTAAGAACTACTTTGTAATTTTGATTTTTTTCAAAATAAAATTTAGTAATTACTGAGAATTTTTAATTCTCAGAGATAAAACTTATGGATTATTTTATAAATTTGATTTCCTAGTGTACGATTTAAGAATTATTCCATAACTTTTGTTTGTTAAGTATCAAGAACGAAATTTAAAAATGATAAATTTTAATTTCCTGGGACAAAGTTTAAAAGTTAAATTATTTAAAATTTGGAAAAAAAAGATTTATAATGCAAATGACATTTTTAAATTTTCCCAATCACTAATGCATTTTTTTTACAATTATAATTAAATTATTGCAAAAATTTTGATCGCAAAAATATTTTAAATAATTATTGGACGGAGAAAAGACGGAATTATTTGTGCGAATAATTATTTTTTAATTTTCCATTTATTTTTTCAAACAAGGAAGAAATAGTGGAAAAGATAATTTGTTGTTAATGACCTGACTGTGTTGATTTATCACCATTGATCTGTTTTGCTGGACGAAAATTTGATGGTAATTGTTGTTGTTGTCGCCGCTGTTCTTGTTGTTGTTGTTGTTGCGGTAGTTGTTGTTGTTGTTGTTGCGGTAGTTGTTGTTGCAATAGTTGTTGTTGTTGTGGTAGCGTTATCGATGTTATTGTACTATCTGAAAGATTTATTCAGCTATTAATTAAAAAATTGATAATTTAAATATCTTTTCAAATTTTAATTTCTATTCTAATCTTAACATTAAAAATAATAATGCTTAAATGACAATTTCAACAATTAAGTTTTCTGACAGTAATTGTAAACTGATTTAAAAAAAAAATCCGCAATTTTAAACATATTTCAATACTACAATTAATAAAAGATTAATTGCTTCTTTTTTAAACTTTATAACTATTATACAGTTCAAGGATGAGCTTTATTTTTTCAAATTAAAAAATTCACTTATCAAGAAGTAATTTATTTACATTAGCAAGTAAAAAAAATAAGAAAAAGAAATATTTGAGTAAAATTATTACCTAATGGATGTCGATTATTACCTTGAGGCATTGCATAAGTTATGCATAGTATTAATAAGAAACGGATTAAATATAGCATGTTGCTGTATATATTCCTTCAATAAATTTTCAATTTAAATAAATAAATCAATTATATTTTGATTTTTATCAATGCATTTATCATTATCATTATTTCATATACAAATGTATTACTATGCATTAGTAATAACGATCAAATGATAATGAAATCATAAGTATTACTATGTATTAGCAGCAGTGATTAAGATGACGAAGAAATAATAATCATTATTTCATTAATGTGATTTATTAATAGTAATTAAAATGAGACACAGAAATGATAGAAATGATATCACATTATTTTGCATTAATAGTGATAATTTAAATATTAAAGGAATGATAAACCGATATTACTTCGTATAATTTATCAATAATAATAATAATAATTAAAATGACAGAATGTATTAACTAAGTTAATGTAACGAGTTAGTGTAATTAACATTTCAAATTACCATGCAAAATTTCGGATTAAATTTAATTTCACAAATTTAAAAAAAATATTCAATATTGTAGTTGAATAAAGTGAAATAATTAAGATAACAATAAATGCAAATGATAATAATTAGAATTGAAACGATGATAAAGTTTGAACTGATATGTATGGTTGGTAAGTGAGACGACAGATTGAATGAGTTTATCGGCCTTTGACAACAAAAAGGTCACCAACACAACATCTCAGTAGTAATAGTTGTAGTAATAGGAATACAATAATTATTTTGTATAAATAATGCATCATTATTATTAATCAATTTTTATTCTATTCTTTTAACAATTTTTTAATTTTTATTAAAAATTTATAATTTGATATTTTCTTTTTTTTTTCTTTCTCATCTTATATATTCTTAAAATTTAATAATAGTGCTGATGAATTATTCAATTAATATTTCTATTTCTAATTATTGAATATTTTTAGGAAAAAAGACTTGAAAAATTAATCAGAATTTATGAAAAACAAACATTTTAGATTTAAGATGTGATAAGAATAGATATAAATGTTAAATTAAAATGTTGAAATTTACACATATTCAAATATCATCTAAAAATATGCACATTGACATTAGTTTTTACTTATTTTAAAAATGATTCCTCACCTCCTGTTGCAATAGTTCTTACGAACATATGTCCAGCTGAACTAATAGAAATTTAATGAAAATTCAATTTGATAAAGATTACAATAGTTAATAAAATGATAAACTGAGAATATCATTGCTTAACAATTGATAAACCAATGTTTCAGCTTATCTTAAGCTGAATTATTATAAATTGTTGAAAGTTTAGGAAAAAAACTGTCTGATTTTTAAATAAAACGAAAATTAAAATGAAACGAATCAACTGATTACATTCCAATGAAGGGACATTGACCAAAAGACATTGATATGATAATTGTATTTGAACTGCAGTAAATAATATCTTTTCCTCTTTGTGTTATTGTTTTATTATAATTATTATTACTATTGCTATTGTTATTATTACTACTTTGTTGTTATCGTTGTTATTATCACTGCTATTACTATTATTATCATTATTATTACTATTAGTTTATTGAAATTTCTATTATTATGATTTAATCATACTATCATTCCGCTAAAATGGAACTATATGTCTCTTTACAAAAATAGGAAAAAAGTTCCAAGAATAATAAAGATATTAAAAAGAAAGAATAAATTACTGATTATTCTATTTTTAATTTTGATAATGGAATGCGATTGTTGTCCAAAAATGTGTTTCATATTTTTAAAAAGTTTAATTTGTTGCATTATTAATACCCAATTTATCATTCATTTATAAATTTTATTCATTATTAATTTGACGATTAGTAATTACTTTTCTTTCATTTTCAATAATAAATTCCAGCATATGTTGACAAATACTTGCTAATATGCAAAAAATTACAAGTAATTTCAATTTCTGTTCTTTCCTAAAATTTGTTAATTTTAATTTGATGATAAATCAGTAAAAGACAAAATAAGTAAGCAATTTGATTATTAAATAAATTTTAGAAATTATATTAGAAAATAGGAGAAAAGTAATAACAAAAAAAAAAAATAAAAAAAGCAACAAAAAGTGATATAAAAATGGATAAAGATGAAAATTTGTTGAAATAATCACTTGTGCATGACTTTAAGTAAAGTATGCCTGCACTTAATAATAATGAGCTTAATTCCAGGTAAGTAATTTTAATATTGAAGCTTTTGAAATCATTTTTAAAAGTATTGAACAATAATAAGCCTGAATTTCAACATTAAAATTTATCAGTTAGCTACTAAATGAAGCACAACAATTTTTATTTTATCCATACGAAAGCATTAGAGGATATTTTGAAGTGAAAAATTACTAACAACGCCAAATCATCAAATTACTAACAACGTCAGTTATTGTTGAATAAATGATGAAATTTTGAAGTAATTTAAATAATTTGAAAATAATTTCGGTCAAAGTAATGAAAATATCCACGAAAAAAATATATATTCATACATAATTGAATTTGAATTTTCTCAAAATTTCGGCCATCTCAGTTAACGCTAAAGGAAGAAAAAAAAACGATGAAAATAGAAGCAGAAAATTTATAAATTTAAATTAGATCTTTTAATGAATACTTCATGGAGAAATTTATAACAATAAATGCAATAAATAAAGAAAAGTTTTGAAGAAATAAAAAGTTGAAATTTTAGTGGCTAAAAATTCTTGCTTGAATACAAATATACTTTTATTTTTCTCATAGCAGTCAGAAATGAATTAAAATTAGCTAAAAATTATTTCGTTCCCTAGAGAAATCTAAATTTGATATACAAGAACTAAAAATTCCAGTTAATTTTTGAAATAAATTAGATCGAATAACATGTAACAAAAGATATTTAACCTTTTTTAATTTTCGATAATTTTATCTTATTTTTTGTTTACGTGAAACGTTTTTAGAAAGCTAACAAAAAAGTTATAAGTATTAAATTGAATTTGAATTAAATATACAGTAATAATTGTGATAAAGATATTACAGTGATATATTTAAATCATAGTTTTGAATAAAATATAACGGAAGCGACTTCTTTTTTCCTTTTTATTTACATAAATAACACTTAAAATGCATAATTTTTGAATAAGAAAATTAACTCAAAAGAAACACTTTAAAAAACAGAAATCGAATCAAATGTAAAATACTTTATTTAGAATAAATAAATATAAAGGCATGAAATTTTAAAAAAACAATAAAATTAAATCAAAAAAAGGAAATTTATCCTTCAGAGAGCATTGATCAAGATGAGAGATTATCATTACGAATAAATTTTTATTTTCTGGAAAAAAAATTGTTTACATGGAAGAATGAATTGGTTTTTCATTTGTCTAATGAAAAAAAGTATATTAAAATAATACTGAAATAATAATTTGGTATTAGTGCTTTAGTGATAGTAAGCTTATTGGTAATAATAATAATAATAATAATAATAATAATAATAATAATAATAATAATAATAATAATAATAACAACAATTAATAATAATAATAACAATTAATAATAATAAGAACCCAAAGTATAATTATTGTTGTAATAATGATTCAAGCATTTGAAATTCAATCAAAATTAATTGACGTATTAAAATAGCATTTTGTTAATTTTGTCATCAAATCAATAATTAAAATTTTTCTTCAAATTTAATCATTAAAATTTCTTCATTTAATTGAACGTTTTAAAATTAAAATCTTATTAATCTTCTTGAAGTAATATAAAACAATTGTTTCAAGTGTACTAATTGCTAAGTTAATAAAATATTATTCTACTTCCCACTTCAACTATCGTACTAGATTAAAATTGCTTCATTTAAAGTACCGTCAAATGACTATGCAATCAAATTTTGGAATACATTCATTAATTACAAATTTTGAAATTTTGAATTGTTACAATTCTAAGTTAAGAAGTATTTCTATAAATTCACTTTCAAATATAAGAAAAAATGGAAAAAAAATTGACTGACAAATTTTTGCAAGTTTTTTCATTTTATCTAAATTTATATTCACTAAATTCAAAAAAAAAAAAAATTTAATGTCATATAAAGAAGAAAAAAAAAACTAATTGTTTAATTATGGAAATTAAGATTGATGAAGAGGGAGAGAGAGAGAAAGAGAGAGAGAGAGGAAAAAATCCGCAAATGAATTTGTGAGGGAGTTGTTACTACTCTTTTCCTCTTCTCTTCCTCCTACTTTTCATTTTGTTGAAACATTCATTATGTTCAATTAAACGTGTTCCATGGTATTATTTATTAAATTTAGGTTACAATTGATTCTAATCTTTGTTATCTTTTCAAAAATAGGAATTTAAAAAAGGACAAAAATCTGTTCAAAATGGAATTAAAAAAAAATGCCTACATACTAATACTAATCTAATTTTGTGCTATTTATTTACTTAATCTTTTATTTGGATTGTTTAAAGTTTGAGAATAAATTATGAAAGATTTTGCAAAATTTTGAAATTTACTTTAAGAAAAAATAATTTAAAGAACAGTGGTAAATAGACTGGAAAATATTGGAAAAATTGCGAGAATTAGAAGAACAAGAGAAGAGAGAGTGCAACGAAAGAATTAATTTATTAATTAATCAAAATTTAATTTTATCTAATAAATTAATGGAATGATTTTCATTTTCTTTTTCTGTAATACACCCAATTTTCTCAAATAATTATTAAAATAAAATCATTTAACATTTAAATTCCTCATTATTATCTAACATCAAAAAGTCGTCAATTTTAAAAAGTTGATAGAAACTTAAAAATTTGATAAATTGATAAAAATTTAAAATTTTGCAGCATATTTTTGAAAAATAACCGCCACTTTTAATGGTGTTTAAATTTAAACTCAGATTAATTCCACTTGTAAATTTCAAATTTCAAATTTTACAGTTTTCAATATAAAAAATTTGAAAAATGGTTGCATGCTTGAAATGTGAAAAATGTTTGTCTTCGATGATTTATCTATGAAAAACTAAGCGAATTAATGTAAGAAGGAATTAATGTAATTGATCATCGAAATATTTAAATTAATAATTCAAATTTTAAACTAATTCCAAAAATTAATTATTTAAAATTCAGAATAAAAAGAGGTTTCACTCGAAAAAAATTTACATTTAAACCTAAAAGCACTTAGTGCAGCAAAACAAAGCAATTTCTTTTTTTTTTTTTAAATTTTCATAGAAAATTTTTAAAATTTTTGCATATTTCAAATTTCGACGAAGATCGCAAATGATAATTATCAGCAGCTTGCTGCAGTAGTCGAATACAGGTCATATTAACGACCGGTAATTTCATTTCTCTATTTTATGATAGAAATTTGAGATAAATTAGAACGAATATAATGAAATGGAAATTTCTGAGTGTTATAAAAAAACATGTACCAATAAATTAAAATTCATTCTAAAAATTTAAAAGACAACGGCTTCTTTTTTTTTTATTTTTTTGAAGGGAAACTAAAATACTTTAAATGATCGATGATTTCAACAATTAAAATGATTTTAAGATGTAATCAACTAGTTAAAAAGACCCAATTAATTTTCCATTTATCAACAACATAATCTGAATTATTTATTTATTAAATTTATTTAATAAGTAAATAATTTTTTTTAAAAAAACGACAATGTATCGGAAATAAATACTAGAAGACCGGAAAAGATTTACTCATTTAACAAATTTAATAAATAATTTAGACTTTAGTTGTATTTAATGTATAACAAAAAAGCATATAGAAATATTTCATCTAAAATAAATGATCTAAATTTTATTTTAAAAATACATCTAAAATATTTCATAATTTGCATATTAGTGATAACATTAAGTCTAATTAAATGAGCGTAATTAGCAATTACTCTTAAGAAAATTTTTGCACATCATTCATATTTTTAATTATGACTTAAAATTTTTAAATTTGAAAAAAAAAGACTTCCCAGATTTTACTGATACAATTATTGGTAAGAATTTAAAAATTTTCTAAAACGATAAATTGAAACAGATGAAATATGATAAAATTTAATACATCAATTAAAAAAATTTTTTTTTTGAATATATCTATGTATAAAGCAGCTATTAATAATTAATGATAAATTTTAGTACAGAACATTTTTATGCAAAATTTCTTTTTATTCTTCTTTTCTTCATTTTTTTTTTTTTTTTTTGATTTTTAATTCTACCATTTTAAATAAAACTGGAATATATAACAAGTTTGGCAAAATAACCAAAAAAAAAATTTGAAAATTCGACAAATTTTATAGTGTAGCAAGTTATCTTCTTCGGCCTCTTTCTATCATATCATTTATTTAATGATTTTTACTTATTTTAATATTTTTCAAGCTATAATTAAGAAAAGAATGTGAAAAGAATTTTATAAATTTGTTCTCGTTTATTTATTATTTTTTTCTTTTCTTTTCATGTTTTTTCTTTTAATGATAATTTTATGAATTAATCAAAACACTATTAATTTCTTTTTTAATTAACTTTTCTTACTCGTAAAATTTTTTTTTTTTAGCATAAATATTAGTATTTAACTACTAAATTTACAGAAAAAGAAAAAAAAATAGCAAAAATATACAAATCAATCTATGTGATTGGTATTAATGATAAATTTATTACTTATCAATAAAATTACTTCAATTAAAAATGTTCTTTAATTTCTTTTTTAATTAACTAGAATTTTATAAAATTGCTCAAATAAATTATACAAAATTTTATGGATGGTAAATTATGATTAGTATTATTACTATTATAACTATAATTACCAGTTATTGTTGTTACTATTATAATAAATGTAATTACTATTCATTAAAACGAAGTTACTTCTTCAGTTTTCTTTCTTTTCTTCCTTTCCTTTCTTCTTTTGACTTTTTCATCTTTTACAATTTTATCTAATTACATCCATTTTCAACGTAATTCTTTTTTCTTTTATTTTAATATTGTATAAAAGAAGTAGAAAGAAGATTTTTGAAAAAATTAAAATAATATTTCAAAATTTATATGAAATTTTCAAGCAATGAGTAATAATTTATTTATTGATTTAAAAAAATAGAAATAAAAAAACACAACTTAAATACTGCATATTTTTTTATGTTAGTTAAAATACATTTGAATATTATTTTGCGGAGAAATTTAAGTTAATATTAATTAATTAATTAATTAAGAATATCCCATTTTTTCTTTGTTATAAAAAGAAAAGACAAAAAATTCTTCAATACACACAATGGTTTTTCTTTTTTTTTCCTTTCCAAACATTTAGTGTAATCTTAATGAGAAATGATTTACTGAATAAAATGTATCAATTTTTACAAACTTGTTTAAAAAAAAAAAGTAATCCACCAATCTCTCACAAAAATAATTCATCAAAAAAGAAAGATTAAAATTTGATTAATTAAAAAAATGTGATTAATTTATAAATAATTCTATTTAACTTTGCGTAATTTCATTTAAGAAATTGTATAAAACATTTGCCATATTTGATTGGAAAAAAATGTGAAAATCGTTGAAAGCTATAATTGTTACTAATCAAACTTTCAGAATTGATTTTAATTAAACAATGATTGTATTATAAAGTTTCGCTCTTTTTTTATTGACTATAAAAATTAAAAAAAAAAAGTGTTCTAAAATGTCAACCAAAATTACATTACTTTTTTAACAATTATTGTAATTAAAAGCAATTTTACAAATATCAAATTTTTGCATTGCTAATAATTGCCAAAATTAAAATATTTAATAATTATCAAAATTTTTATCAAATATAAAATAAAAACATTTGTGATTTTTTAACATTAATTGCTGTTAGATTTTAAAATATTCCTTCATGTTTATGAAAATTAGGATAGATTTCTACAAATTATAAAAATTAAAATTAATTTCAAGTTTTTAAACACTAATTGCTCTTTAATTCATGATGAATACTAGAAGTTAAAAAAAAATTAAAGAAGTATACTAATATTATTTCATCTTTCTATTAATTATAAAATTATCAAAATTTTCAATTTCTAAAATACTATTTGCTTTTAAACCATTTAAAAAAATAGGCGTAGAAAATTACTTTAATTTATTATTCATTATGTGATACATATTTACATTGAAAATTTTCATTTAAAATTATTCATTCAAAAAAAAAAAAAATTCATCCAAGAAAAAAAAATCGAAATTTCATTGACGACCAATTTCCAAAACAAATAGTCAATCTTACAGAAATTAGTTACACTCATCGTAAACAGAATAATTGAGAAATGTAAAAATAGAAGGAAATAAAAACTAAAATTAAAATTTAAAAAAAAAAAATGAGAAGAAATGAAATAATTTATGCCAAGGTCATTTTAATTGGTAATTTTCCTTCTCTTTTTTCCATCTTATCACATTTTATTTTCTTCTTTCTCTCTCTCTCCTTTTTTTTGGATTTTATTTCATTTCATTACTGGAAAGAAGAGATTTCGATCATAATGATTCTTGAAATCTTTAATTTTATCATTTTTTAAACAAATGAAAGAATAATGCATGAATGTATGTTTTAGTTGATTAATTTTCAAATATCAAAAAAAGAAAATAATCAATTATTAGTGAAATTAATTGAATTGAATTTTATCACTTCTTTTTTTTTATCAACAAAAGGAATTAAATGAAAGACACAAATTAATCAATTAACAATGACATTCATTGTAAATAACAATTTTTTTTTTAAAAAAGATCTATACAATTTGATGACATTAAATTAAAAAAAAAAAGAAGAGAGGGAGAGAGAAAAAAAGAAAAGAGGTCATTTACATCGTTCCGCTTCAATAGTTTATTATCAATAATGATAGCGAAAGAAAAATAATTGGCCAATTTAAATTGACGAAAGAGAAAGTTTGTTTTCTTGGCCTAAAATGATTTGAGAGGAAAGGGAAAAATTAGAAAAGAATAATTAAGTCAACATTAATTAGTTGTTATAAACTATTATAAGTTTTATGCGCATTGTAACTTTTTTTATTTCTTATCTCTTTTTTCTTTTAGATTTAAAAAGTTTCTCTTTAAAAAATAAAAAATAAAAAAATATATTCTTTAAAAAGGAAAAAAAAACCTTTTTATTTTAAATTTATATTAACAATAAAAGATTAAATGGACAAGAATTATAAAATGATAAATGATTAGAATTATGTATAATTTATTTCAATGCGTAGTATCAAATGTTTTACGTCTTCAGGCGTTTTTAAACTAATTAATATTAAATTAATTAATGTTAACAAAAGAGTTAGAATTGAAGAAAAAAGTTAAAACTGATAGGAATAGTATTATTCCAATATTTTATGTTGGAATAATATAATATATTTCTTTTTCTTAATATATCTGTAATGGTTTTTTACGAAATTTTTAACTATATACGATAATTAATTAAATTATAATAAATATCAAAAGAACATTAACTTTTTTTCTTCTATTTCAAATAATTTTAAGTATTATAGACTATTTCATTCTATGTGATTTTGTTTTATAAATGATCAAATCATAGATATTATGAAATGCAAAATAAGATTTTACATTGATTACTTTAAAATTACTTAAATCATTTCACGCATGACACTTTTCTTTTTTGAATAATAATTAATGATTAAAGTTAATACCTAACAAAAAAATTGAGAAGAAAAAATTGTTAGAAAAAAATTTCTTAGAAAGAATTGCATTACCTATTTCCTGTTTTTTTTTTTCGGTACAAATTTTATCCATGAAAAGCATAAATTTCACATAGTTGAAAAGTTTGAAATGAAATTTTAGGCAAATTACAAGGACACTGATGAGAAATTTATATCGTTTTCTTAATAATATTTCAGCTGGGAAAATCATAAAGTTTAATATTCCATAACTGAATGCATCGTCCTTCGGGTAAATTAACCAAGAAAAAAAAAAAGAAGAAAGAAAGAAAAGCAATGACCTCAATGACCTTGACGACTTAAATGAGAGTGGAAAGGAAAGAGAAGTAAATGAATGATTAAGAATATTTATCACATTTAGTCCTAAAGAAACAAAAAAAAAAAAAAAAAAGAGAAAGTAAATGGATTATCTGACTAACTAATTAATTAAAGTTTGATAAAAATATCAAAATTTATTAAAATAGTATTATATTAAAAATTCTTAGCATACTTGTAAAAGGATTTTTGCATAATTAACTTAAACTAAATTACATTTTTTAAATAGTTTCCTTTACTCGAACAAATATAAAGTTAAATTTTTGAATTTGCTAATAATATTGCATAATTAATTATAATTTTAAAGTTGATAAAGAATGACTGATAAAATTGTTAATATTATAAATATAACTGATATAATTCCATTATTACTACTTGTAAAATTTACTTAAATTTTTTCTGAACTGATTTTTTTTCCTAATTAAAAAATGCATAAAATATTTAAAAACAAAATGAAATTTTAATCATTTAGATATAATTTCAAAATTGCTATCACAAATTATGCGACATCATTTGATTGTTACTGTTAATTAATTAAACCTGTTTAATTATCCTATTAATTACGAAACAACGATATTTTGGTGATAACAATAGTTGTTGCAATATAATTGATTAAGCAATATGATTTCTAGAAATAATTTTTAATTAAAACAAAAAGCTGATTAATTATGAATTAATGAGCCAATTAATTAATTATAAGCTGTATGTACTTATCATTTCTCTGATACCAGTTTTAATATGAGATTTTATGCACAATCACTATTTTCAATTTATCAATGAAAGAAAAAAAGAAGGAAGAAATTCATATATCAAACTTATTTCTTCTTCTCTCTCTCTCTTTTTTCTTCTATCTCTTATTTCTTCATTTTTTACAAATGAAAATGTAAATAAATTTAAAAAAAGACATGAAATAAAATAATTGCTTGGGTTTTTTTTCCTTTATTTTTTTTAAAAAAGATCAAGTTTTCTATAGTTGGAAATAATTTAAAATTTTTCTTGTGTTATAAAAAGAAAAAGAATGTCAGAAAAAAAAAACTTTTTAATTTCTTTTTTTTCTTAATTTTTTTGTTCGCTTATTTTGCCGTTGGCGCAATTGGCGGAGCGCAATCTTTTTCATTGCTTCAATGGATTAAAATGAATGAAAAAATGCTTTTTTTTTCATTCATTTTACGCATTTGTTGATATTTTACAAAACTATTTATTCTTCATACAATCGAAATAAATTTTTTCTCCGAAAATTTATATTTTTGAATTTCAATAAAATAAGGATTTTTTTTGTTTTAATTTATAGGAATTTGTGCAATTGTTAGATTTAAATGGAATTATTGAGATATTTGTGTAAAATTAATGAAATTAAAATTTTTCAGTAATATAAGAACAGCATAGATAATCTGAAAGTCTAATATTAGAGTTTCATCTATTTGTCATATTTTAAGAAAACAAAATTTTAATAATTTTTTTTTCTAAATTTTTTTGCATTATATCAATAGCAAAAAGCAACGAATAAATGTAGATAATATTGGGAGCAAAATTTAAAGCAAAATTTAATCTGAAATTTTTGTTCTTAAAATACTGATTATTGAGTTGTGATTTATAACAATTTCAACTACTTTTTTTTTAATCTTTTAATGAATGTTTTCTTTTCACTTTTTTTTTAAAATATATATTCAATTACAAAATCTCAGTAACATTTCAGATTGTGCAACTTTCCAAATGTTTTTCTGTTTTATCATATTTTATATTTTACAAAATGTTGTGGCGCAAAATGTAAACACTGGTATTTTTCTTTTCTTTTCAAATCCAAATAAGTGAAAAAAGAAATTAATAACTGGAAATAGAAATGTGTAATTAAATTTTTGATCCGAATGATATACCGTAAAAATTTATCATAATATCATACTATTTGGTTTTATCAGAATGATATTTTGATAATATAACTCATTCAATATTAAATATCAGAATTACATTTAGGATTAATCAGGAAAAAAATTTTTTTAATGTTTCTTTTTGTGTTTTACAAAATTTAAACCATATAAAATTTTTAACTTTATTTGTTTGTGAATTTATGCCGTCTGTTTAATGTATTGTTTAATTTATTTATGAACTAATTGAAATAAGATGAATTATTTAGAATTAAATGATTAAAAATAAAATAATATAATGTTTAAAATTAACTTATTTGAAAAAAAAATTTTTCCTTTTTAAATTTTATCATTCTAAATATGATTCATTGATTTGCAGTTGTACGTTTTGATGAAATTGATAAGGACGGTGATAGACGCATAACATTCGATGAAATGAAAAGTTGGCATAAAATGAATCATATAATTAAGAATGATAAGGAATTAAAAGAAATGATTAAATCAAAAGATCGAAATAATGATGAAATGTTAAATATAGCAGAATTTGTAACATTGTTATTAACTCGGAAATCGATCAATTATAATGAACAAATTTTTAAGGTAAAAACAAAATTATTTAAATTTAAAAAAAAAAAAAGATTTGAATGATTTACTTTTGTCAACGAATAAGTTATTAAATAAGTTTCAAAAGTTTATTTATTATTATTTTTTTTATTTAAAGGTTTTTCGATGTCTTTTCTTTTCTTCTTTTTGTTTATTTAACAAATTTTACTGTTATTTTTTATTGATTTATTTATAAAATCTTTAGCTAGCTTATTTGAATATTCTTTTTTTATTAATTTAATTAAATCAATAAATTTGTTTTCATCATAGCGAATTGATAAAAATGGTGATGGTGTGATAACGCCAGCTGAAGCTATGCAATCGAGAGATAATGGAATTAATGAAAAAATTATACATGAAATTTTCCAGGTATGCTTAGTTTAAATAATTTCAGGAAATATAAAATTAAACAATTTAACGGTAAAATTTACAATTTTGATTAATTACTATTAGTAAAAAATAAACATAAATGTGGACAATTTCTTTTTTTTACTGTTTTTCTTTTAGTTAGTTGATTTTAACGGTGATAGTAAAATTACCATCGATGAATTTACATCTGCTATGAATGGCAATCA
This sequence comes from Wuchereria bancrofti, assembly GCA_005281725.1. Classification (NCBI taxonomy): domain Eukaryota; kingdom Metazoa; phylum Nematoda; class Chromadorea; order Rhabditida; family Onchocercidae; genus Wuchereria; species Wuchereria bancrofti. The sequence goes on along the minus strand of SSBO01000001.1, from coordinate 12,247,162 downwards.
GCAAAACCCTAATATACAGGTAAATAAATATTATTTTGATAACAGTGCAAAACAAAGCATAAATTCTCTTTTTATTTTGCTCTGATTCAAATAGTTTTTAATTAATTCAGTTTAAATATGCATATTATTACTATTATGTTGTTATTATTTATTATTATTATTATTACTATGTTATTATTTTGTTGTTTAATTATTATTATTATTGTTATCATTAAGTTTACACTCTAAAGATCGATTTTTAAAATCTTCATTTAATTTGAATATTTCAGGCAGGAAGAAATCAGAATTTAGCTTATCAATTGATGACACTTATTGATCAAAATTTAGATCATAAATTATCTGTTCAAGAAGTATATAATTTTGCTCGAGCAAATACCAAAGTAAGCAATAGAATGAATTAATTATCCGATCCCTATTAATTAACAATAACACTAATTAATACTTCAAAAGCTATCATTAATTGAAATTTATAGAATAATGATATAATTTAAATAATCAATTTTTTTAATTTCATAATAATATAAGAATGAGTATTGCAATTTTAGTTTTACATATTTAACAAAGCTCCATTTTTGATACATTTAATAAATAATTTTAGAATTGAGCAAATATATATAAGATATTTCTCATTGTAACTCATTTCACAATTAAATTTAGGAAGGAAACTTTTTAAAAAAAGTGAACTTAAAGCATCCAATTATTTACCTATGATAACTGTCAAATATTCTTAGTTTCTCTTTTTTTTTTGCAATTAATGATAGCTGAAAAATTTTTTCAGAAGAATAAAACTGAAATAATCGAAGCATTCGGTCATATCGATTCTAATCACGATGGCTTTTTAACAATTAATGAAATAATAGCACAGTCGGAAAAAATTGTCGCATTAGTACATTTCCAGGAGCCACCACCAGTTGTTAATAATTAGAAATGAAAATATTTGCATTTAATTTATCCTATTATTTTTATTATAATTAATACTTAAATTAAATTCAAATATAAAAAAAAGTTTTTGAAAAACTAAAATTGTCTTATGCATTATTATTTTTGTAATGATTGCGCTTGCTCAGTTACAATATCACTTCTAGCATTTTCTAACAAAAGATTTTACATTTAACGATTAATTGAATATTTTAAACATTTAAAATGTCACTCAAAAATTTTTCGAACATTTCAAAGTATTTCTTTAAATGGTATCAATTTCATTGAAGTTTTAATCATTGAAGTATGATTACTGATTAGTTATTGAGTGATCTCATAAGTTATTTGTTAGAAATGATGAAAAATGATTCAATAGCAAAAAAAAAATGAATTTTTCAAAATTTCCGACTAAATCCTTTACAAATTATACGAAATGTAAAATTTACATACAATTAATAAAGATTGTACTTAATCAAATAAATAATATTTGACAAATAAAAGTTTACTTCTTGTTCTAATTTCATAACACTTATTTAGAATTAAGCAATTATAGGAAATTAATGAGTACATTTAATAAATACAATTTGTTATTCTGTGAACATAATACCAAAATATGATTCAGAATCTGAATATAATACTTGAAATTCTTAAACAAAGAATTGAAATAAATTAGAATCATTTATTATTGACGATGAATAATTGTTAAATTGATTTGATTCTTATCAAAATATACTTCTACTGTAATTGAATCATTTTTTAATTGATCAATTAACAGAAAAAGTGAGTGAAAATAAGATTGTCAAGAAAAAAAATCCAATACGTTTGTTTACTTTTCAGATTTAAAATTAATTAATGATAGCAGAAAAAAAGAATTATTTAAGAGGTATACATCGTTCCTCATCTAATATCATTTCAAATACACAATGTATTCATACTGTAATAAGTATTTCAAAATTAATTTTGTTAATTTACTAAAACGATAGCTACAAATTTTAGTAACAACGAAAGAATGTTGTTAATTATAGGATGATAAGAATGATACCATCTTTTAAGTTTACTTTGTGTATTGATACTGAATTATATTTACTAAATAGTAATCTGATTATCTTTGAAAGCTTAAATAATGATTGATTTGGTTTTTTGAGAAATTTAAATTTGCAATTTCTTATCTGATTTTGAATTAGATGATTTCTTCCACTATGATTGGTGTTTGATGTCAAAAATGAAATCCTAGGAATGTAGAAAATTTCAAAGATGATTTTAAATTAAATTCTTTGTCTAATTCAAATTGGTTATCAAGTTGAACTGTTTAATTCAAGCAAATAATATCAAATATTGACTGTTAGAATGAATGGATATCGGTTGAATATGAATTATGTTATTAATTATATCATTATGATCAGTGCCAGTGAAAAATTATAATTTATTTATGGTCAATTCAATTAAATATATAAAATTGTTCACTTTTTTTCTTTTCCATAATGAATATTAACTAAATTTATCATTTATTACCTAATTTGAAATTTGCTCAATAATTTAGCATTCATTGCTTATTTTAAACAATAAGTTAAATAGGAAATAATGCAATCAAATCTTAGAATGTAATTTTATGACTGGAATAAATTTTGAAAAGAGTGAATGATCGTATTATTTATATTACTCATTATTTATTACTCAATAAAAACACAAATTATTTCAAATATAATAATGAATTTAGGGATAGATTTATTGTTCGATTTATCAAATTTTTAAAACACTGTCGAAATCTTCATTTAATACTTTCAAGAATTTGACACACACACACACACATACACACACACACACATACATAAATTTCGGGTTATTCTTATGCAACCCAAAAGAATTAATCTCATCAATACATTTACCTCTTAATATTTAATCTCAAAAATAAATGAATTGAAAGTGGAAATCGGAAGATTTGATAGATTTAATACATCCGTTTTTTAAACAAAAAAAAAAAGCGGAATATTATCAATAATTCGGAACAATACCGATAAATTATTTATTGCTAACTTTAATGTTTGTTGATTTATTAAATCATAAGGATTAAGTAATTGTAATTATTACTTATTATTTCACCGTGATATCACTATTATCATCGGTCATCAGAAAAGAAAAATCTGATTAGATCTATTCATAGTTTGTGTTCTTTTTTTCATAATTTCTTTTTCAAATTGTAAGATTATAAGTTACTGATAGCTAAGAAAAACTAATAAAGTGATTAGATATGTTATCACTGAAAGTACAAACAGCACCTTTGATAATTGCAATGTTACTTCCTATGAATATTATCAGTAATATCTATCATACCGATGGTGAAATAAAATGATATTAGATATAACAGCGAATAATATTGGTCCCTGACGTGCCTCACGTGACTCCACGTCATAATCACGTTCACAACAGGGTTGGGACAATGAAACACATCTCGCATTGAAGAAAATGCTAAGCTACTCTTGTTCACCATTCTCTCTAACTGTTTCATAATGTCTCTTCTCTAACAGTTTTCTTTTTTATTCCTATTCACTATCTTGTCTAACTGTCCTCTTCCCTCTCCTCTTTGCATATCATGTCGTAAAAATCTTATCAATCTCTCTCCTCTCTTTTAAAAAATTATTTTTCTTTTTTTACTTTTCTTCAAATAATCTCATCTCGTGTTATTCGATAAAGTTTCACTTATCTCATCAAATATCATGTGCTCTTTTATCAATCTCATCAATCGCTACTCTCTCTCAAATAACTATGCTATTTTCGCCTATTTTAACTATTTTAGTCTTCCCAATCTCTACTATTTCTCATCTACGACAAGAATGAACGATAGACAGTGGTCAAATTACTGATAATTATTGGTGAAAAAGTTAAAATTGAAATCAGTAAGTTGAATTTACTCTTTAATTTTATGATAATTTTATTTTTTTACTTCTCTCTCTTGTTCCCCTCTTCTTCTCTTATCTCTACTGCTCTTTTTTCCTATCTCATACATGTCGTTCATTTTCATCTCTCTCCCTTCCTCTTCCTCTCTCTCTCCCTCTCTCTCTCTCTCCTAAATCTCTTCTCATCATTTATCACAATAACAATATGTTATGCAATAAATAAATGTGGCACGAATATTTTAACAATTGTTAATATTCCTGGGTGAATGAATAGTGTGCAATATAAATAGATTGTTTCAGTATTATTTGATATCATTTCTATCCATCAATTATTCATTAGAAATCATTTAGTGATATTTATTGATTAAAATTTGTTAAAAGGTATATTATGTGGCTTACACTACCACTACTATTCTTACTGAAATTCACCGTGGTATTCACATGGACAACAGAAGAACTTTTCATCTACGATTTAGTAGAAGAAGTGGGCGAAAATTTTTACGATCTTTATGGAATTTCAAAGGTAAAACTTTTTATATATTTTTGGTGCAACTGATATATTTAACTCATCATTTATCTCTTAACTTTTTCCTCTTAAAAAAATTACTAAAAATTGATTTTTTTCCCCTAAAAATTACTTAAAAACTTATCTTTTAGGATTTTAAGATTTAAAGCTTTGAGATTTTTAAATAACTTGATTGTACAACATATAATGGTGGAATAACGGAATACTTATTTTTATCTTATTAGTGGTGATCGAGGATGATCAACTAATAAAATTAAAATTTAATTAGAAGTGGAACTTGTGATCAGTAGACGGATGATGAAGTTGAGTGAAGCTGGAATATTATAACGACTAATTCAATATATTATTAGCTGACACATTTTATCTTCGTTTATGGAGAAATGTTTTAAGCATACATAACTAGCAGAATTGAAAATTTTAATTTTCTATTTTATCTTTATTAACCATTGTTAGGCTGTTGAAGTATTTGCTTGCTTTATGTTCTTTGTTGCATCCTCTTTTAGACGGTAATTTTTTAGGATGCCGACATTTCAAGTGTCAAAAAAGCATATCGTCGATTGAGCATGGAGTGGCATCCGGATCGTAATTCAGATGAAAAAGCAGAAGAGCAATTCAGAAAGGTTTCATTTTTATTTTATCTTATATTTTTCTTTTCATTCCTTCATTCTTTCATTTATATAATTGAAAATATTATATTCTGTATGGATGACAAATGTCCTCCTTCTAGATTGCTGCCATTTATGAAGTTTTGAAATCGCATGATTTAAGAGAGGAATACGACCGTATTTTAGAAAATGGTCTTCCCGACTGGAGACAGCCTATCTTTTATTATCGGTTGGTTTTTTTTTACACTATCAGATTTTTTTTCTATATTTGTCAAAAAGCTATTTCGGAGACGCAGTGTGGTGTTGAATTTAATCTTGAATTAATGTAAAACAGCAGTGCATCTCTTTTTTTTTGCACAACTTTTCCCGAAGTTTTTTTAGCCTCAATTTTTTGGAACTCTTCTTTAGTCAAGTTCTAAGGATTGTAGTAATAACTAAATAATTAAATGGTCACTAATCATTCATCCTAAATTGGATAATAATTCTGGTTTTTTCAGGCGTGCACGAAAATTATCCTGGTTTGAAGGAGTGGTCATACTTGTAATAATTTCTTCGATTGGTCATTATTTTATGCTATGGGGTGCTTATATAGATAAGTATTTGACATTGGTTCGTTCTAAATTCCAAATTAAAATTGAAACATCGATTTTTTAAATGGATAATTTTTTATTTTACATTCACAGTTGTTAAACACTACTGAGAATACTAATGTGGATTGTTTGTGGATGCGAAAAAAAGTTAGTAGAAGTAGAAAATCAATCATTTCTTGTTCGATGCTTTGTTGCACAATGATTTGGCAAATCCAATTTTTCATAGAGAAAGTTTCAGTTAGAAGTTTTTGACATTCTTCCAATCAGGACTACTCATTATTTGCTATGTAGTCATTTATTTGTCTCCAAAAATATAGTGAATTAATATGCTTTATCGATCACTGATATGCTATTTTGCAGTCTTCAACTCGTAACAAATTACGTAAAAAGGAAATTCGACAACTGAAAAAAATTGGAAGTGATGCTGAGACTTTATATGAAGCAGAAATAGCTAAAATGTTATCTGATGTTTGTCCATCCTGGCGAAATTCTTTACCTGCATTGATCGTGTCACTTCTTTATAATGTTGCTATTTCACTACCAGATTTTGTTCGTGCTCACATTACAGTGTGTCAATCTGAAGTTGAAAAATCTGAGATAAGCACATTTCTTTTTTCCTGATTTAATTCTCACTGTAAGCTAAGCGTCTTCTTTGGAGCAAAAGCTTTTTTCTTTTTTTTAAAAAAAATTTTATCATTATAAACTAACAGACAATAAAAATTAGGGAAAATTGATTTTCCTGTCCAGTAATTTTGGATTCGATTAGCTATGTTAGCTTTTTCAGACGGTAAAGAAGGATAAAGGTGACGAGGTCTCTTCACGTCGTTATATCGCAAAGCGACAGCCTGTTTATGAATATGCTGTAGCTTCAGATATAAAACCAGTCCTTTCCTGTGTTTTTAGTGAAGATTCTGATAAGAAATCTGATTCACAAAGTGATGGTAATTTTCGAATTGATTTTAGCATATGAGCTTGGTTTTTAAAAGTCTCTAAAGAAGATTAGAACTATGACATGGAATCACATTTTTCATTTCAAATCCCCATTAAATATTTTAACATATTTATAGCTAGTTAATCATTTCAATATTGACGTGGTAATATGTAGTAAGATATTAAAAAGTTTTTTTATACACCCAAAGTAGTTGCTATGCTACGTCTTAAAAGCCAATATATAACTAAAAGCTAATATATGAATTGAAACCATTTTTATTGATAAAAATTCTGTTGGAGATTTCTCTCACACTGATTTTCAGATGTTTCACACAATAACTCATGGACTAGTGAAGAATTGGCACTGCTTGTTAGGCTGAGCACCGAGAAATATCCTGCTGGCACACCTAACAGGTTATGCTAGATTTACTTTTGATTGATTCAATGAAATTAGGAAGATGTACAGTCTTTTGATATTTATACTGAACTACTTTTCAGATGGGAATTATTGGCAAAAGTACTGGATCGATCACCGCAAAGTATAACTTTTATGGTTGGTAAATTAAAACAGATGAAGAGGGTTCGTCATCAGACTTAATGTTTAAATATTTCGAAGTCTGAAATTTTTGTAACTATTTTTAATGTCCTTTTGTTTTTTGCGATAGGAATAGGTTTTGATACTAAAAAGTTAGTTCAGAAACTGTTCAAACACCTCAACTATTTGTTTTTAAAATTCTTGCTGTAGTTCATTTGTTTTTCACTTCAATCATTTGTATTTATTTTGATGTCTTGTACTACAAGTTTTAATGTTACTTTTTGTAGGACGAGTATGCGAATTTATTACGTAATTCGCAATCAAGTGCTATCGTGCAGAATGTTACAGAAATAACGTCGCAGAATCAATCAAACCAAATTTTTGAGGAGACATCAAGTAATTGGGATACTTCAAGGGAAAATAGCGACAGTGAAGAAGAGAATATCTCAGTGATATGGTCAGATTATGATCAAAGGTTGTTTGAAACAGCACTTCAAGAATTTCCGAAAGGCACTGTTGGCCGGTAAGATTTTTTTTTTTTGGTTTAACACCACCTATTAAAAATTAACAGTATTTATAGATAATTATTTATTTATATTTATGTTTATAGTATGTATATTATAGGTATTTATAGATAATTATAGATAGAGAAGAAAATTAAAGAAACGTTTTTGTCAGCATACATCCAATTAGTTCTATCAAATATTTGATCTCTCTAACATTACCATCATCATTTTATCAGAATTATCGGATTGCAGATTAATTTACTGCAATGCTTATCATACTAGTAACATGCGTAAATCTTTTGGGACATTTCTTAAATCTGTTCATTTTGAACTGATGCTAGTCATACTGCGATGGTAATGTTATTTTTTTTACATGGTTTCAAATATATTGCTTTTTTTTGCTTTCTAAAATGTAAGTAAATGTCATTTCTTTTCCTGTCGTTTTGTTCTTTTATCTCTGCCAAGTATTAATTAATGATCAACTTGAAATGGATTTTTTGGTCACTGTTTTTAGATGGGACAAAATTGCTAATTGTGTGTCGAGTAAAACTAAGCAGCAGTGCATCGAACGATTCAAATATTTATCGGAAATGGTTCGACAAAGGAAATCACATCACAAAAATAAAAAGTAGATTTTTCAAAGTTGCTGTGTCATTTTTTAGTTTATAATGAGTCATAAAAATACAGAATTGATCATAGCAATATGGTCTCTAAAAATTGTTTACTCTCTCAGGATTTTGTGTAAGCAGAAGCTTCAAATATTTATTGTGATTAAATCAGTTGCTAAATGGAGGAAAATAAGGAAATAAGTATGAAGACAATAATTATGCTCATTATTTTGGATTTTTCCATAATTATTATTCTCAATAATTCTGAATCTTTTAGTTTTAACATTTTCTATTCTATAATTATTCCGAATTTTTTAGTAGAATCATGGACTTCAAATTTAAATCTCATTTATTCGTTTTAATAATTGCAGGAAGTAGTATATGGATATTTATGCAGTGATGATAAGCGGTGATTGCTTTTTTTTGATTATGTAGAGTATGTGTTTCCAAAATTGTAACTTAAAGTTCATATTTAAAGTTCATCACTCTTCATTCAGCGCCACAAATGAATTATTTTAATATATCAGTCTGAATTACGTATATCTGTCAACCGAGTAACTGTACTTATATCTGATATGTCAAGCGAAGCTATAGTAGATGTAATCAGTATTATCTGTACTTTACTTGTTAAGAAGGTGAAATAGTTGTGTTATATTGCAAAAGCATAATGAAATTTATCCAAAATATCGTAATTGAGTTACATCTATCTTTAGTAAACTTTTTTTTTTTTTTTTTTAGCACTTGTTTTTCCTTGAGAGCTATTTAAATTTACATTACCAAAATCCAAATGTAAATTGTAAGAGTGTGGGCTTTCAGAAATGCTTCGAGGTTTCGCTTGTAATATTTCCTCACATATCTTTCATATCATGAAAATAATGTTTTCAAGATAAAATTTCCGTTTTTTACTTTCTTCGATGGCTAACTATATTTCGAGGATTTTTAATGTTTCATTTTTGTCCTAAGCTGTTATTGTGTAAATTAAATTATGCTTTAATTTGCTACATAATTTATCACTTCCACTAAATAGGTTAGACCAAATAAAAGTTACGAAATTATAGTAATAGAATCGTGAAATTTATCTTAGTCCGATCAATTAATATGAATAAAAAATATAAATAAAATTCGAAAAGTCAAATTTTTATCAAGTTTTTCTTTCAAACATCGATTGATGCTTTGATCTGTTTAATTATTGCTTAACTGGCGTCGTCTCCTTGGCTGTAACTATGCTATAACGGATCATATTTTTATATTTTTGAAAGGTATATTCCAAAGTTTAAATGCTTACCAATATTTTCAATATTAAAAAAGCAAACTTGCTGGAAACGGAAGCAGTTTCATTTTGACCGTTGATAAGCAAATTTATCGTAAATGGTAACTTTAGACCATCAAACTATAAATGTAAGATTGAGTATGGTGGAAGTAACAGTGTTGTTCATTATATTTGAATTTTTTCAAATTTTGAAATTTCTCACTGTTTAGAAAAGATATCCTAACTCTCTAAATTCATCCTTCAATAGATTAAACAAAAGTTTGAAATATATCAAACAATATAAGAAAAATTGTGCTGTTAAAGTAGCCATTATTATGGTTAATATTAATTGAATTTTTCAAGAGTACAAAGCTGACTGACTAATTACCATGTCAGCTTTAAATTCTTTATATTCGCTTTGAGGTGGTGTAGATTTTTCTTCTTTCACTTCTCTTAACTTTTGCTTAATATTGTCTAAAATAAGACTAGAATTGTGCAAATTGAGCTCATACAACCGCATGGATTTGTTGATTGAATGGTAATAAAGTTTAATGTTATTGTCATTTCTTATTGTAGTGAAATGCACAGACACATTTGTAGTTAATGACAAAAATGCAAAATTGGTTGAAAAAAATTGTTAAATTCCAAAAAATTTGAGTGAAAATGACTTAGTTACATAAAAGGAGCACTTTCTGCTTTTCGTAAATATTTTAGTTAATCATTTAAATTAGTATAAATTTCAGCAAATATACTATCTTAAAGGATAATCCGATGATAAAATGAATAAATTTTTTAGCTTAAGTAAAGTTTATATTATGCTAAAATGGATTTTTCTCTAAAAATTAGTATTACAGAAGAAGTCATTTCATGATCGCCTATAATTAATTATAATTCAAAATTTACGTACATAAAGTTTCTATTTTTTAAAACTAATTTTTGCAAAATGAAATTAAATTGAAACAGTAACTTAAAATATTTTATAAAAATATAACATAGCTCTCACTAAATTTCACCATACATTCAATATTTAAACATTAAATCAATTAAATAGCCCTAAATGATATAATTTGAAATACTTGTGTCACATCTTATTTATATCAAAGCAATTTTATCCTTATTTTTCTTTTTTAGTGTATCCAATATAAAAAGAAAGAAAAAAGAATTGAACAAAAAGCAACGATAAAAGAGAAAAGAAAAAAAAAGACTAGTCTGAATTACATAGATCAATTTAACTAATTTCACACAAATATTTAAGTAATTTACATTTAAGTTATGAAGAAAATGATAATAATGATAATAGAAAACATTATTTTCAATAAACAATACAAAATGCATTAATGTCATACATATTACATTGTAAAAAGCACCAAATACAATTTCAGAATTCTATATAATTTCATAAAATATAACATTTAGATTATTATGTTACTTTCAGAAATTTAAATTTCTTTAATTCAAATGAAAATTTTTGAAAATTTTCATTTTTATTTTTCTATTAAGAAATTATTTCAGATTAGAAATCGTTTTTTTTTTCATTCATGCACAAAAAAAGCATTTTCTACATATTTTTTCTTTTCAATTTCTCTACGAAATTAACGGAAGAAAAAATGAGAGACAAAGAGGGAAAAAAAAGTAATTCCTGTTTAATAATAATAATAATAGTTCTTTGGTAATATTAAATTTAAAATAATTAAATTATAATTCAAAAGTTAGGTTATATGAAATGACAAGGTGTTAATTTTATAATGAAACTTTTTTCCATATAGAAAGTAAATTTCATTTAAAGAGAAAAGTAGCTCACGAATTTGGTTTAAATTCAAATTAAATTCAAGCATTTTTTTTCCTTCGATTGCAAATATCAGTGGACTTCGCTATATCTCTCAAAAAATCTGAATGATATTTGAAAAAAAAAAAAAGAAAAAACTTTTTTCTTTTTTGCTGCAAAAAGATATTTGCTGGATAATTGGAGAAATGGCAGTATAATATGGAAGCATTGCATATTTATTAATGAATTTAAGGCACATAAATATACAATCAAACGGATAATATCGTTTAATCTTTCTTGGAAATAATTTTAAAAAATACAAAAGAATAAAATTTTTTTTTTAACTTTTTTACTATTACTAAGATTAAAGGATTAATTTCAGTATCATTTTTAAATCGTTTATTTCAACAATCAAAAGTTTGAAATTTATTTTGTTTTTTTTTGAAATTCCCACAGCAGATTATGGCAAGAATTCGTCAATTGAGCAAAAAAAAAAAACACTGCACAAATATTGCAAAGAACTTATCTTTACTTACTTACTTACTTACTTATACTCGAATACCGTGTCGCTCCTCTGAGTACATATGAGGATGCGCAAATCGAACTTGACTATCTGCATACATATCTGTATTTTTGGAATTTGTATTGTAAGTAGCTTGTTCAGTTGGTGGCCTATGACGTTTGAAGAAGCCACACTGAAACAAAATTTTAATTAAATTTTAAAGTTTGTTTGAATTTGATTAAAGGATGGATTAAATTTCTTGTTATTTCAAAAAATATTTCTTTTTTTTTTGTTGATCAAATTTTGTACTTTAATAATATAATGATGAAATATTAGTTTATACTTATTCATTCTGAAGCATTTCGATATTGAAAACATTAATTTTAACTGAACAATAAAACATTCACAAAGTATGTCAAATTGTTAAAAAAAAAAACGGTTTTGTAGAATTAAAGAATTTGTTAAGATGTGAAATCGGTAATGAATAATTAGTAATACTTTTTTAGCATGTGACAAATCTATCCAAATCTTTTAATTTTAAAATTCTTTTTTGAAACGAATAAATACATAATAAATAAATAAGGTTGTTACGTATAAATTAGTCTTTTTTTAAATCCTTTTTTTCATCTTTTTTATTTTAAAATTTCACTTTTAAAAAGATTACCCTCCAAAGACATAAGATAAGAAGTGCCAAAATAACTAATCCAATAAGAATTGCAATTAGATATAACCACCATGGTACACCACGTTTCGATTGTTCTGGATCTGTTGGATTCACATCTGTTGTTACCTGAAAATAATTTTTTTTTTTTTTTTTTAAAAAGTCATTTCAATTCTCTTTTTGCAAATATACCATAAGCTTTATAATTTTTCTTTTTTTTCGAAACTAACTTCAACCATACTTTTTATCCGTAAAATATAATCACTTTATAAGAAAAAAAAAAGAAATTTCATTTATTTTTAGAAAATACAAAAGAAAAGAAAGAAAAAAGAAAAATACCGCAACAAGTTGCGCTGGTGGATTATAACGTGGCGCACTTGGTAATGCTGATATTTTTGCTATACCAATTGATGAGATATCTGCTTCATAAATATTATTATCAATTAAAGTATTTACAGCTAAACGAGCATAAATTTCCACCAAAACAAATTCATCCTCATTAAGTCGACGAATATCACATTCAATATGTGTGCAATTATCCATATTACAACCCTAAAAAAATAAAATATGAAAATATGAATTGAGTAATTTTAATTCGAAAACTACAATTAATACATATATATGGCTTTAAGAAAAATTTATAAATTAATAAAAAATTAATTTTAAAAGTATGAAAAAGATGAGAATAGTTTAACTTTTTAATCTTTATTAAAAAGATTAATTCATTCATTTTTCAAATTTGTTCATTTTTTTCTGTTTATCTAACTAATAGTTACTACAAATTATTATTTAATTATTATCTAACTTAAAATTTATATTAGAAATCAAAAATTCATTCATATCAAAAGGAAAAAAAAAAGAACTTAAAATGTTAGCTCGATTGAGAGGTCCTCTATATTCGATAGCTTTTCCAGCTGCTTTAGCCATTTTAACTGCTTGTTTCATACTATCTTTAGCTTGAACAACTCGAATTCTACGTTGATCAGTTAACATTTGTTGTTGTGATCGTTTGATCTTTGGTCTACGAATCATATGTTCGGATCGAATTTGCATTCGACGTCGTCTCAACTTATAATCATCATACATTTCTCGTACGTGTTCCTCACGTTCATAATGCTGCACAGGTATTTGATCATCGTAAATGATAGCTGATGGTGTCGGAATGTGTTCATTTGAGATCTAAAAACATTCATTCATTTAATTTTATACAAAAAGAAGACAACTAAATTCTTCTGTAACGGCTTTCTACGTGATGTTACACGCAAGTAACCCTTATCAGGAATGAAATTATAACTTGCATAGTACCACCACCACAACAATTATCAAATGATAAATAAAATCAATCAAATTTTTTTGAATAGGAAACTAAGGAGTAACTAAACTTATATGTAATCTAATTATTGTTTATGGAACTTGTACTCAACCTGATTGTTTACTTGTAAACTGAACTTGTACTCAGCTTGGTTGTTTCTAAGTTAAGGCTAATAAGGAAGAAAAGCCTGACCAAACAAATCAAATATATATATATTTGAAAATTTTATGAAAAACTCTTCCTGCATCAAAATTATTTGGCACTTTCAACAAAACGTGGAATGATTAAGAATTCGTAGTAAATTTGTTGAAGTCTATTCTTCTAATGGTTTTAAATATTTTCAAATACTGAAAAAATTATCACCGTTAAACTATCTGGATTGATATTTTGCGCTTGTTTCACGCGACATTTTACTTTGTCAGCATCGTTCACTTGTGGCTCATCAATCAAATACAGCAAATGTTTTCCATTTTCAGCAAAACTTGGCCAAATGATATCTAATGAAGCACCACTAATGGCACTTGGACCACGATTTATAACCTAAATTTTTTTAAAAAAATTTTAAAAATTGAATAAATTTTTGACAGTGAAAAAAAAAGAAGAAGTTCTTCATAGATAAATTTCTATTTTGAATAAATTATTTACGCCAATTTATTTTGAAAGCGAAAATTTAAGCAAATATTAAGTGCACTATCTACCTGATATAAATGACTGACAACGGGACCAATTTCGGAGTCAAAAATTGGATCACTTGGAGTTCGATTCCGAATTGAGTAATCCAGTTGTTCTGGTGTTGATCGGCCAACCAATGAAAGCTGAGCTTTAATTTCAACTGGAACTCGTACAGTTAATTCATTATCATAATCGCGATCGTAAGCTTCTTCATTGCTACTAAAATTAACAATATAATTAACTAATAGTCTTCGTTAACAAAAAAATAATCTTAATTAATTGCTATAGTCTTAGCAAAAAGAAAAAAAAAATAATCGAAGATTTTTTTGTTGATTTTAAATCATATAATTCATTTTTTTTTCGTTGACTTTGTATTGTCGTTTAATTTGTATGATCAATATTTCATTTAATTTAGAATGTATTATTCCAAATATTTTCATCGCTCATTAAATTCATCTTTCAAAATTTACATTCAATCTTAAATTTATTAATGTATGTCATCAAATAGATGACTAAACAAAGACATTTAATTCATTACCTATTGACAGACATTTTAATTTCGATTGCTTCATCTGTTACATCCACTTTAGTGCCTGTTAAACGAAATCCAAATTTTGCTTCACTATTACCTGCTAATGGATTACCAATATCACATACAAATACATATTCTTCATCTTTTCCACTTTTAGATTGCGGTGAGCAACTAATTGGTCGCTAAAATATAGTAAAATTAGAATGCTATATGAAATTTTTTTAATTTAAAAATTCTGATATAATTTTATCAATTTCATAAAATTGCACCCATTTTATAAGATTTGGAAATTTTTTGAAAATTTTTAATAATTATTTATTAAAATGATATCGGTATTATACAATTTGGTTTATATAACTTGAATTTTTAGCTCTATCTCATAGTGATCTTAGCATATTCACAATCTTTTTGACAGTAATAATTAATATGTAAAATCTTTTCATCTTTCCGACCATCTTTATCAAATCTTGATGAAATGATCAATTATCAAATATTTGTACAAACCTGTGTGGCATAATTCTCAACACCACCATATTCGAAGCCCGGTGGTATTGTAATAAAAAATTGCGACTCATGCGAATCCTCTCCATGATTTGCGACCGTTACATTAACAATTAGCGATTGATCAGCTGCACCAATGGTGAATTTCTTCTTGCTCCTTAATTCATTAACAATTAACCAAGAGACTGATAAAGCTGTAATATTTTAGAAATTTCAAATTTATTGTTTTTTTTAAATTTTTTTAAAAAATAAAAAAAAAAAATTTTTTTAAATTCCTTAAACAGAAAGTTATAGTGTAATAAAATATTGATTGCTTATCAATCATTACATTTCCACTGATTATCATTTTGATAAATGCTCTAGCAATGATCAAAAAAAAGTATGAGAAAGAGAAAAATTTTTAATTCAGTAAAATATATTCTAGCACTTAAAATCATTAACAAAAAAAAAAAAAAAAAACTGAATTATATGATTTATAAACAAAATGTTTTTACGGAAATTTGAAGGGTGAAATATTACGAAGATAACTTACGAAATAGCATGTACTTGTAAATCCGGAACGCATTTCTCATCTGGACCACAATTTTTATCTATTGGAAGCTAAAAATTATCACCTTGCAAGTTTAAAATATTAAAGTTAGCATTGTATTTAATTTCGATGAAAAAAAAAAAAGAAACATGTAAGCTTCAATGTAATTATTTCTTAATTTAATGAATTTGATATTTGACCTCAACTTCAAATGACAATGGTACGGTGGTATCTAGTGCCGGTTCAAGATGACCTGATGTTGATACACCGGATGTACGCTCTTCATAACTGTAATTTGCCATGATATGTATCGGATTTAATTTATCACGTATTGTATCCTGTAATGAAACATTTTAAAATAACGAATAATAATTTTAACTTTTTTCTATTGTATTTTCAATATCGTATCAAATTTTTAATTCTTAATGGAATCTATGAATTGAAATGTATTTCATTTTAAAATGACAAATTTTGTAAAGAATTTCGAATTTTTAAATTTAAAAATAATCTTACAGGAACATAAATATTATATGTTTCACAATATTCATGTCCTTTTCGGAAATGCATTATTTGCTCGATTATATCCGGTTGATCACGTGATGCCGCTTTTTTGTGAACTTTTGTATTCCGTTTACTATTCTGAAAAACAATAATAACAATTCAGAATAGCATTAAAGATATTTAATATGGTCAAAATTTTCAAATGTTTAGGATATTTTCCAAAAAAAAAAAACAAAAAACAAAAATAACAAATTTGCTAACTTAGTGAATTTAACTTTGGTTTGAATAGTTCGTAGAAATCTAGCATAATAAATGTGAAAATTAACAACAACAAGAAAAAAATAATAGTAAACAAAAATAAAAGTAATGAATGATTAAACTTATTAAAATGCAATATTTGCATGTTTGATAAAGTAAATTAATTTTTCTTTTTTTAATAATTTTAATTTGATAATAAAAACAGAAAATATTCCTTCTGCTGCATTTCTACATTTATAGAATTTAAATCTCAGTTTATGATGATATTTTCTTAAGAAACCGAAAATTTTTTTTTTTTTTGTTATATTACTCTTTTTTTTCTTTTCCTACGTTGTTTAGTATCCGATTTGGTCATCTAATGGTCACTGTCCAGTTTCTACTAACAAATAAATATGCTTGAAGTCTTCGTTCATCTCTGCAATTGTTCAATTTCGAGTTATCATTAATAAAATTTACCAAATCTCTTCGTCTGAAAAATGCTCGTGGTGTAATCGTTTTCTTAGAATCAAGTTGAAAGAGAAGTTTCAGATCAATATCTGGTGGTGATTGACCTTTACCCTCGTACTGCATACAAAGCTTCATATGCTCACTGAAATTATATCAATAATCTAATGTAAGCATTGAATAATAATGCTGCATTTTAAAATTAACTTAAAATTTAAAACAACATCAAAATTTGTATATGAAAAAAGTAAACATTAAAATATAATAAATAATTTGCAAAATTTTTGGATAAAAAATCAAAAAAAAAAAAGAAAGAAAAGAGAGGGAGAGAAAGAAATTCTTAAAACTTTTATTTACTTACAGAAATAAAAAATAAAATTTAATATAATAATTAGATATTTTAATATAACAAATAGTATGCACCATGCCATCATTCCAAATTCAGTTGAGCAAGTTTTATCTTCAAGATTAATTGAATTCTTGGCTGAAGTTAATGAACCTGTTACTGTTACCACTGGTTTCGTTTTGAAAACCACCGCATGAGCACTTTGATAAGCACCAACCGCAATATCTAAATGAAATTCATATCAATTAATTAATTAATTAAATAATTACTACAACTTTTAAATTCAATTCAAACAACAATTAGCATTATTTAATTGAACAAACAATTCAATATTTTCTAACCTGGATATTGATTTTTATCGATATCTTTGCCACCAGCAAGCGAAAATCCAAATGCTTTTAAATCAGCGTTTACTTTTCGTGCTTCAATTTTTTGCGTTGGTTCTTTACGTACGCCATTTTTAGCTCCATGATACACGTATACGGCACCTCGATGATCATCACCATCATATGGCGCACCAACGATAAAATCTGTAAAACAAAGTGTTATTAACTTGAAAATAATGCATTGAAGGAACAGTAATGTTATAAAGAGGTATATTGTAAACAACAATATTTACGAATAAACAAAAACAAAAAAAAAGTAGGAGAAAGGAACGAAATATAAAATAAATACGTAAATACTCAAAGAAAGAAAAAATGAGCTCAAAATGAGATAGTAATTCTATGTTTTAGTAAAAATATTTCACTCAAATTTAGTGTTTTTTTTCGAATTAGATTGAATTAAAATTTTAAAATTACCATTATAACCATCTTGATTTAAATCACCAGTTGCTGCGATAGAATAACCAAATCGTGACCATTCGGTATGTCCCAGTAATGATTCCCATTTTGGAAAATCATGCTGTAAATATTTAATTTCAATTAATTAAAAAATGAAAATGAGTAAAATACTGGAAAAAGCATTTGAGTAAATATCATTTTTTGAAAGTTTCATTTCAATAATAACATGCATTGAATGAAATTACAAATTCTTGAAGTAAACATTCATATAAAAAATTATTATACAAAAAGTCAATATTTTTGATAAAAAAATTTTTCATTAGAAGTATTGAATTTGTAAATGCATAACCAAACATTTCCATATGATTCAACTTATAAATTTCAAAAATTCGAAATTTATTTAAAAAAAAAAAAGATTGAAAATGGGGTTTACATCTGTTCCTTGGAAGAAAACCATAACTTTGCCAATATCATAACGAGGCTTATGTTCTTGAGTTTTTACATCCATTACTGTCTTGTAATCAGTGTAAAATGGCGATCCAACGATAATATCGTCGTAACTGAAGAAAAAATTAAGAAAACAATTACATATAATTTTCTTCACTTAATTTTAATTAATTAACTAAACCAATCAACAATTAATAATTCAATTCCTCTTAAATAATTCCTTATATTAACTTTGGCTCTAAAACAAAATTCATGATTAAATCTAAAAAATTTGCTAACATTTACTAACCCATCATTATTTAAATCGGTAACTGCTACAGCAGCACCAAAGAATTGACCTTTTTGGCCATTCATGTCAGTTAAATTTTTCAATGATATTAGTTTGTGATTGAAAATATAAACCTGAAAAATTAATTCTGAAATTTAAATAAAGTAGGAAAAAAACAAAATATAAGAAAAAAAATTGCAGAAATACGAGAAATTTTTAACTGAAAAATTGTTTTCAAATTGAATAAAAAATAAAAAAAACAAAGCATTCTTTTCTGCTTTTTAAAATTTCAACTAGTATTTATGAATAGTTATTATTTCAGCAAATGAATTTTTTTAAAAAAAAAAGAATCACTTATAAAATGAGATAACTTACAGCACCAACAAGTTCATTACCACGTGGTACTCCAGTAACTACATCTTCTAAACCATCACCATCAAAATCACCTGCTGCTAATGAATAACCTATAATTTATCATATGAGTAAATTATTAAGCATTTAATGAATTAATTTATTTCTCGATTTATTAAATTTAGCTTTGAAAATAAAACTGATTTAAATTTACATCAAAATTTGACAAAAATAAAGATTAAAATTAAAATTATAAATGAAATATAGCAAAATAGATGAAAAAAAAATCGAAAAGTTTAATTTGTAGATTTTTTTTTTAACTCACCAAGATTGTAATTATCATGATGTGCTGGACCATCACGCGTATTTGGTCGATCTAATTGATTGCGAATATTTTGCGCAAAAATTGTACCTTGCCAGTAATATGCACCAGGTGCACCGATATACAACCTCTCATTACCATCATCTGGGATTGTTGCACTAAAACCACACATTCCATATCCAAAACGATGATGACCATGACGAGCAGCTGAAATTTAAAATTAATTTAGAAATTGATTTAAAATTAATCTAAAATAAAATTATGGTCAAAAATTTTCAAGTTAATGAAAATACTAAATTTTTAAACGTACGTTCTTGACGGCATGAAGCAAATTCCTCAATATTTTCAAAACCATTTGTTGCATAAAAACATGTTCCAACAGGTTCAATAACTTCAAATTTTGAGAAGAAATATTTGTAATGTGGTGCGCAAACCTGTAAAATAAATATAATTGATAAATTTTCTTGAAAAAGATGAATTATTATTAATTTAATAAGTATAAAAATAAGATAATGACAAAATTTTAATTTAAAACCAACCACAACAGAATTGCCTTTTTTGGATACTCTAACGGTAGCACCTAGCATTTGACCTGATTTCTCTTCAATTTGTAACAAATGAGATCCATTGAGTCGTTTCTCGTTACCTGCAATAATATATATAAATTTTAATCGAAAAATGTTCAAACTGACCAGAAAAAAAAGTCTTAGTTAATTAATTGGCTAAGATTACGAACTTTCAAACTTTGGCTAGAAGGAAGATCCATGGTCTATTAATTTAACTACGGCTACGAATTTTCAAACTGATCGAAATTCATTAATTAATTGACTTACTAATTAATTAAATTTGCAATCTATTAATTGACTGGATAAAACTTCAAAATGTGCCATAGTTTATAAATTGGCTAAAGCTATAAATTCATTGGTAAACGCATTTGAGCACATTTTTCTGCATTTTAATTAGAAAAGACTCAACTGTTTTCCTTTCAAATTTAAAAGATTTCACGAAGAATTCGTTTTTTTCTTTTCCTTTGAAAAAAACATTCCTTGCGATTGCACACTTTTTTTAAATTCAAGTTCATCAATTTATTAAATTTATTGTTTTTGATGGGAAATCCATTGGTGTGTTTTTTCACCAAATAATGACCACCCGCGGGTTTCTTTTGCCAAACTTTTATACTACATTCTATTTCTCTGCTAAAAAATTTTGAGAATTTTTAGTGTTTAGTAGTTTAACTGATAGAATTCCTAAATTTAATCGTCATATCATAATGATTGTGATATGATAAGATATGCTTCAAGTAATGGAGAAGAAAATATTATGAGTTTATTATGAAAGTTAAAATAATCGATAGTTTAGATTAAATTATTCATACCATATCAATATTCTATTAATCGGACACACTTATCAATTAGACAAATTTCAATTGAAATTGAAAAGACAAAATGTCCTGCGCATTAATCACATCTACGGCATCTGATAAGTGTGTCTCATTAACAGTGACCCTTTATCTTTCATTATAACATTCACTGATTGACACTGGATGCTAACATAACGAGTAGTTACATTTTGGGAATTTGCAGTTTTCAAAGAGAATAATTTATCTAAAGTAAATATTTTCAAAAAAAATTTCAAAAGTTTTCGTAACGGCTACACCGTTCATTTTTTATTTTTCCGGAATTCCGTTATATCTGACATTTTCAACATAGCCTAATCAGTCTTATGTTGTCATTTTCTATTCCATCATATCAGTAACTACTTTTGAAATGGTTACTGATATGATAGAAGCGGTATTAGACAGCAATGCCAGATAATTTAATAATAAAATTTTCTGAATTCACCATGCTGTAAGTGGTAGCAGAAGAAAAAAAAAATGGATAGATTAAAAACTTTTTCAGGTTAGCCTACTTTAGTTTCAGGAAAAGTCTGCAAAGAACTATCAAATAAAGAAACTATAAATATTATCAGATCAAGCAATAATTCATTGATATTATTATTTCGAACAAAAAAAAAAATTGAGATTTAAATTATTAAATTTAAATTATTAAAAATTTAAGCGAATTTTACAAAATCTATCCGAGAATTCCAATCGGAATACTTTCCTAAAATGGTATTTCGTTTAATTCAGTTCTTGTTTTTATAATAAATTTATCAGTTAGTTGATAAATTGATGTCATTATGCTCATATTTCATTTGAAACTATTAATGCTTTTGATTTATACGAATGAATAAATAGGAATGCAATGCATTTTATGTGAAAATCTTATGGCTTAGATTGATTTAGCTATTGCACTCAAAATTCTGGCCGAAAATCCCTTCTGTCCATTGTCCTTAAGCTAAATATGCTAATAATCCGATGGTAATAAATTAGTTTAAAGAAAGAAATTTAAAAGAACTAAAATGTGCACTTAGTATCTTTAATCCTCTACGGAAAACAAAAAACAGGAAAATATTTATATTTTTATGCATCTTTAGTCCTTCACGGAACACGTGTGTCCCAATTGGAATATTTTAAATCCATAAAAAAATACTAAGCAGAAGCGGAAAAAAAAAAACATCCGAAAAAAAAAACAGAACACATACTATGAATAAATGACTAATTGATAGATTAATTTGTTAATGCAATTATTGCGGCAAACAATTGCTTAAAACTAATTCATAAGTGAAAAAATTCAACAATGATAAATGTGCGCGAATTTTTGCAGTTAATTTTATGAGTGATTTGAATGAGAGTACAGTATCTCAGGAAGATGAAGAATAGAATTTTTCACGGAAATGAAAAAAAAGCAAAAAGCAGAAAAACGGAAGGAAATGATAGATAGTTAAGTTATATTTAACAAAGGTAAGAGATAAATTAAGCTTACGAAACAATGATAAATAAAATTTTGAACAACAGAAAAGTAAGAATTTATAATATTTGATTAAATTTTCAAAAAACAAAAAAAAGATTCATATCATTTTGGAAGCATTACTAGCTACTTTCTTTGAATTTTCGTTCCCTAATTCCATATATTCGAATTTTTTGCAAATTTTAATTATCATTTTTGCATATCTTAAAGAATAGGAGAAACACGAGATTTTTCCAGGTAACATATTTTCCATGAAAAAATAAGACAGATTTCTCAGCTTTGATTACTATTAAATGCAGAAAAAAAAAATGTAAGCTTTTGGAGAAGAATGAATTTTGTATGCAAATTTATTTTGCTTATAGCAATCAAACATATCATCTTGTACTGTTGGAATTTCATTTTTCATTAAAAAATTTAAAATTTGATTTTTTTTTTTTTTTTTGAAAAAAAGTGTTACCTTTTCGATCGAGAAAAATTTCAGAGCAGAGTGGTTTTTCCACAGAACATCGAAATACAGCACCACCATTTGTGACACCTGGTTGTTTGGCACCACTGTTTGCCTTTGGTGAACCAACAAGTAAACTGTAATGTTTTTATCAGTAATTGAATGTGTAAATAATGAATTAGTCTGAGAACTGATTAATTCTAAAATCATTTAGAATTAAAATCCAGATTAGTATTTTTTTACCATTTTAAATTTTGACAGAAAAAAATGACGAAGTTTTTTTTTTTCACTAAAAGTAAAATCATTTCATAGTTTCTTTTCATAAATCTATTATTATTATGTTATGTAATTTAAATTTTATGATTGGAATGATTTAAAATTAAATTTTAAATTAGTCTAGGATTTTGCAACTGTCATCAGAATTTAGATCAATTTAGAGTAAATACTATACTGCAACTAGTAGATGAAAAATCTTAAGTTTTTTGGAAGAACTGATGAAATGGATAGAATTTATTTTCTCAAATGCACTTTTAGCAATAATTTAAAGTTTAAATTGCTAAAAATTTCGAAAAATTAATCGCCAGATATATTCCGTGTACAATTCATTTTATTGCTAATAGAATCGGATATTAAGTAAAGATCGTAAATCGGTTGACAATGATAGTCTCTTAATTGTCGCCTAATTTAATCAAATTGCTTGATATGAATAATGAGATTGTCTACTTTTTTTTTTTTTAAAAATATGCAATGCTGAAAATGTTTCTTTCCGGTTTTTATCCTCATTCATTTGATATATTATTTTTGCTTGTTTTCCGGTCTATATTGCGAGAGAAAAAAAAAACGGATCCTATGATATTTTCAACTTAGATTTATTAATATCCATTAATCAACAATTCCATCTAATTGTTAAGTTTAAGACAGATTAATCATATTTTTTTAGAAAAAGCTTTAGGAAATTTGAAATTTTTACTTCAAGAGAAGTATTTAAAAAAATGAGAATTATAGCAAACAAAATGGAAAAACCGGAATACAAATGACGAATAAACAACTAATAGATTGAAAAAGAAATGTCCAAATTTTTTTTTAACATTTTTGAATGTTACTTTTTTTTGCAAATACTTACTTTTACTTAGAGATAAATAGTAAATAATTAGGAAGTGCTATGAGAATGGCCAATAATGATATGTCCTTTAGTTAAACTTTAATTTTGAAAGCCTTTTTATTATCAAACATTTCAATCAAAATTCAATGACACAATTAATTATTTGGAGAGCAGTTTTTTCTTTGCAAAAGTAAAAATGGCACAAATTTGATTATAAATTAATTAGATTAATGAATATAAACTATCCAATTGTTTTTTTTTCTTTGATATTAATTAAATCATTTTTTTCTTTGATGAATCATGTAATGGCCTTAATTTACTTCTACTAAAAAAATTTTTTTTTAACTTTATCATCAATTCTTAACTTATTTACTTGCTAAATCTTGCTCCAATTCTAAAATCAAAAATTAAAGAGAGAAATTTTCCTAAAGTTTCGAACATCAAAATGTGCACTTCAAATTTTCAAATTAACTAATCATCCATCTTTCTGTTCATTCATTCAAAATTATATTTAAGTTGAAATTAATTTAATTGCAATGAAATATAAATATATGATTAAACATTGTGATAATTAATCAAAGTGATAAAAGGAGTAATACTTACAGTGTCATTCCTTCATGCTGATAAAAATCAATTGAATAACCAAACATAGAATTAGCACTGCTTCGATGAATTACTGGGTGTCTAACATCAATGTTGAAGGAAACAATGATTGTTATTAGATTTAGTAAATAAATTAAATTAGAAAGGAAACCAAAAGATAGCTGTTGAAGTTTAAAATCGAACATTTTTTTAATGGCTTTTTACCTGAAATTAATCAATTTCAATCTTTTTTTTATTCCACTTTTGTTTTGTTTTTTCTTTTAATAGAAAATAAAAAATGAAATAAAAAGTGAATGTGAAATGATGAAATTTTTAAATCAATGTTCGTTTATAGAAATATCTAAAATTTCAATGATCAATTTTAGCTTATGATAAATGTTAGCTTGCATATATCATTAGCATAAAATGAATCATTTTCAAATGAGAAAAAAAAAATAATTTCTATCAAATTTCACACCCTAAAATCTCTTAGAAATATACTTCAATTCTTCCGGTTACCACATCTGCAACAATTGTATTATCAATCAGTTGCAATATTATTTCAGTAAGGAGAGAAAGTAAGAGAGAGGGAGGGAGAGAGGGAGAGAGAGGGAGAGGGAGAGAGAATATGATTCACAGTGTGACACAGTAAGAATGATGTTTGAAATTTGTTTATGAATGAATGATACACTGATATTTCAACTTCATTACCGCAAATCAATATTTAACAATTGCGAAATTCGTTTTTACGTTCAAAGTTTATTCCAAAAAATAGATGATAAAATTATCGGAATGCTATTAATGATCAAATGAAATGAAATTTTGTTAAATGTTTTTAATGAAATGCTACCTGGACATATAGCAATGTTAATACAAAGCATCAGGTAAAGCATCCTATCTTTAACGAATTTAAAAAGATTTAAACTTGTTTATTCGTTATTTTTCTCATTTTTTTCTTTGAAATATTTTTGAGATGAATTATTCTTTTCATCATATTACAATGTATCAGATGAAATTTACTTTTATCTATTTCATTTTTTATCATACGATAAACAACTCCAGTAGATTTTATTCCTAAATTTGCATTATAGCATTTTTAAATTTATATTTTATGGAGAAATTTTTGAATAGTAAAAATGAAAGGATAAAATTGGATAAAATTGTTCTAACATCTATGTGTATTCAGTTTCCGATTTTTCATTAAATTCATTGTGAAATGAGATCTTTTCCTTCCTATTTATGCTAAATGGTCTAAAGAATAATAAAATATTCGTGGAAAAAAGATGAAATACCACTAAATATTTGACTATATTTTATATTCACCAAATAAAATACGAAGAAAATAATATCTTGAAAGTATTATCAATTCTAAATGATTCATTCAGTGA
This sequence comes from Wuchereria bancrofti, assembly GCA_005281725.1. Lineage (NCBI taxonomy): Eukaryota > Metazoa > Nematoda > Chromadorea > Rhabditida > Onchocercidae > Wuchereria > Wuchereria bancrofti. The sequence continues at coordinate 12,221,242 of SSBO01000001.1, read as the reverse complement.
TAATAAATAATTCAATTTTAATTAAATTGTATTTAATTAAATTATCTTTGCAATAAATTATCCCAATTTGCAAATCAATCAAAAGAATGGTAATCCTTTTTAAAATTAATTCCACTAAATAAAATGATCAAAAAAATATTAATAATAATAATTCCGAGTTTAACGAAAAACTCAAATACGGAAATTTTGATGATATCAGCAATAAGGCAACAAAAAAAGGAACAATGATGCAAGAAATGACTCATAGCAACCGTAATGGAAAGGATATAAAGAAGATGTTTGATGTCGGATTAGATTCTTTCATCCATCCTTTCCGGTTTTTATTTCCGTGTAAATCTTTCTTTTCTTTTCTTTTTTTATTTCTTTCTTTTTTTTTCCCAAAAAGCATTAAATGTAATTTTTGAGAAAAGAAATATAAATGATTAGTTAGTGTGGGCGGGTATGGTGCGACAGAAGCACTCTTTAAACTAACACTCTGCGCCTGCTTGAGCTATCGATCCATTTCTAAAATACTCTGCTGTTTGCACTTTCCACATCATTTATTGAGGGGAACGAGAGAAATACAATTTAAAAAAAAAAAGGTATCCGTGAAATATTTGAATTTAATTGTAGGAAGTGATTAAATCTTCTCAAAATGAGAAATGACAATATCGATAATTGAATAAATGTAAAAAGTAAAATGATAATTCCTAATTAATAGTGCAAATTATGGTAAATTAATTATACTCAATGAAAAAAAATTGGTACTTTTATTCAAAATTTCTTATAATTTTTTGAGGAAAATTATTGGAATTATTCCAAAATAATTTTGGAAATTAATTATTAAGGTTTTTAAAAGTTCATTTATTTAGTAAATTCTTTTGGAATGATTTAAAGATATAAGAAGAATAAAAGATAGGATTGATATATGTTCAAATGTCATTAAATTCCTTATTTAATCGTCCAAAAATATACATTTCTATTTTTTTAATTATTAAATAATTTAAGGCTTCTCTTTATTTTTAGCGCAAATAAATTAAATGATAAACTGAATTAGCCATCATTATGTTACATTTATTAAGGTTTATTTATACTTATTTATACTTAACTTACTTATACTTCCCTAAACGTACTTATACTTTATCTTTCTGTTACACTTTTTTGAGCAATACCATTAGTGCGAGCCTAAAATGCCCAGCGACATTCCAATATACTTTCATCATTAAATAACAAAAAGTTTTCTCTTTTTCAATCGATAATTGTAAAAAAAATGAAATTCTGCAAAAATTTTACATTGTACATTGTTTGTTGTAAAAGCCTTAATTAGTAGCTGTAATTAATGAAAATGAAAGAAACGAATGAATGAATTGAATAATTGATACGAATGGACAAGTAAAAGTGATAAAAAATAAATGCGAATCACTCAAAATTAACAACAAAAATCTCGAATTCAAAATGATTCATATGACATTTCAAAGTTTTGAATCAATAGAAAAGTTGAGTTTTTCCTTCGTTTTTTTTTTCTGCCAAGAAAATAAAAACATGAAAATCTTTCAAACATTTACTTTTAAAAATTACAGCAGAAAAAAAAAGAAAAAAAAAAACGAAACCAAATGAATAAGAATAAATTGAAATAAAACTAATTGATTAATTTGAAAATAAATTGATAATTAATTAAACAATTATTTGATAAATAAAACGTAAAATAGAGTAAAATATGAAATTAAACTTTGCATATGTGTAGTTGAAAAGTTTTCTCGTTTAAGTCAATCATTTATCCATTTATCCTATTTAATCTTTCATTGTATATCGGACATTAGCGCTCTCAATTTCTTGCTATCTAATTTTGCAAAATAGAATAATGAATGGTGCAAAAGATTAGTTCTGGTTAAGTCTTCTAGATAAAATGATAAACTTTTTGGAACAGATTAGCAAAAAAAAAAGATTAGTAAACAAATAAAAGAGATCAATTGAATGTAATATTAAAATTAACAAATTCTAACTCTTCCGAAAAGTTACTATAAAGAGAGTAAATATCGTTTTACATCCAACAAATACCAATTGATGATATCTATTTGCTTATCCTTTAATGAATCCTACAAAATACCGCCCGCCATTTGTTACACAGTATTTTAGAGATTAGAGTGAAAGATGATGCTAACAATGAGATAGCAAAATGAAAAAGTATTAAAAGTTAAGTTGAACTAATCGTTGAGCAGAAAAATGATTAGAGGAAAGAACGATCAGTTAGTGAAGCAGAATGAATTGATTGGATCGGGTCGGATTATTTAGCACTTGAACAGCTGTTCATCACAATGAATGCAATATGCATTCACTATAAATACTCTCTGTTAGCTTTTGGAAAATAATATTTTACTATAATAAATAATATTAACTAAGTTTGATCATATTTGATAGTATTAAAAAATGAAGCAAAAAAAAAAAAACAAGTTTGAAAAGATAAATTTTGTCCTTTTTTTTTTTTTCATTGAAATATTTGAAGAACAGTGGTTTTTAATGCGCTAAAACAATCTGATTTTTATGATTTGCATTTCATTTAATTTTCATAGCAGTAATAATTAGTAATAATAATAATAAATAAATAATTATATGTTTCAATAATATTTTTTTTAAATATTTTTTTTTTTGTTACGATTGAAGAGTTTAATTTCAAAAATTTATTCGGTATGATTCATATTTGTAATAATAGTTTGTACAGAAAGCAATTGAAATTTATTGGAAGATTTTTTCCTTTCAACTTTATGTCACGATGTTTTATTATGATTGCAACTATAATCAGTTCGTTTTCTATCTTTTTCATTACTCGTGACAAATTATAATTAGTGAAAAATAGATTTGATTTATTAAAAAATCAATGAGTTCAGTTTTTTATAATAAAGTTCATTTGTTAAATGTGTAAAATTTGCAGTGAAATTTGAACGGTAATACATTAATTTGTTCTTTGTTTTTTTTTTTTTTGCTTATTTATTTATTGATGAATAAATAATTTTAAAATTCATAAAAAAAAATTAGGAATATTGCTTTGCAATTTTTAAAATCCAGAAATGATATCGTCTTTCTAATGATTGGCAATATTAGATCTCATTAAACTAACTGAACATTCTTCGTCTTTTACAAGTTAGTTTTAAAATATTTCTAATTACTAATATTTTTGAAATAAAAAATGCTACTAGTTAATTGAAGCCGAAAATAAATTTTAAACAATTATGAAACAATAAACAAATAATAAAATTAGCAAGTAGAGAGGATGATAAATGAAAAAATAAAATAGTTTAATTTAATTAAATGAAAGGCATTTTAGAATTTTGAATTGAAAAAATAAATTGCTGATAAAATGTGAACAAAAAGATAACGTGATGATAAAAATTTATATTTTAATTTCAATTTTTTTTTTTTAGAAAAAGTGAATGGCAGTGCAGAGAATAGAAAAAAATGAAATGAACAGAGATGGAAAAGTATGGGTGAAATGATCGGATGCTCAGAGTTATGATTCAACGAGAAAAATCATTTCTGCCCATCGAAAATTTTGAAATATTTTAACTAAAATAAAAAAATTCATTAGCGATATTTGACAAAACATTTAATTTTCATCAACTTAAATGAGTAAATTAATTTTAAATTTTAGCTAATATTACCTAATAATGAATGGTATTTAGTATATGAAATTATTTTAAACTTAGCATATTTTACTACAATTAATGCTGGATTCTGAGTAATATTGTAGGAATAAATTAAAATTCTATAATTTAAAATAATTTAGTCTTTTCGATATAATCAACTATATGTAATAATGTAGCATACTATGAATTTGAAATGCTAATTGTGCTAATTAGCTAATTAGTTGCATTATTTTGAACAAAAATAATATCAAATAAAGTTGAAATTTAAATTTCATTAGAATTTATCAAACAGATGGTATATGAAATATTATCTAAATGAATGAATGGAACATGTAATCAGGAAAGGAGATATAGGCAATGATAAACAGATAATGAGGACAACATGTTTCTCGTGTAAATTTAAAATGGAAATTTTGAATAATACATCAAGGCCATTTATCAGGCCTTTTCTTAAATTAATAATTCAGTTGAAAGAAGCGCCTCTGTACAATTTAACAATCCCATGAAAGAGTAATAAGTTCGGTGCAAAATGTCTTTTAACTGATGTATAAGAATTGGATAATGACATTTAAATGAGCCATAAAAGAAACATTAAATAGTTAATTAATAAATTTCTTCATCAATTAACTAAAATTAAAATGAATTGAGCAAATTTAAATGAATGAAAATAGTCAATGTTGTGTTGGTTATTGACTATTAACTAATTCATTTACTGAATTATAAATTTCATGCAATGTTTCAGTTTCATTAGAAAGAAGAAATTAAATTTTCTTTTTCCAAAGAAAGAAAAATGTGAAAAAGAAGAAAAGGCCAAAAATAAAAATGAAAAGAAAATAAAAAGCAATAAGCTTTATACTCAGATATTTTTAAAATATCTCATAAAACCTTAACTAATATTATGCAATGTTTGATGAAAATAAATGCATATTAATTTGAATTTCAATTTTAACAAACTAAAATATAACTCTTTAAAATGGAAACACATAAAATATATTAAAGCATATATTAAAATTTAAATTACTTAAAATTTTACTATATAGTATTATGTATTACTGACGTCTCTTCTTTTTTGTCTCTTTTTTTTTTGACGTCTCTTCATTACTGACGCTTATAATTCTGCTTTTTTGTTTTTATTTAACTTAATTTCATATTAGCATTAGATTAAAATGGCAACTTTCCAATCAAAATTTTAAAAATATGTGACAGTAACTTGAATTAACTTGAAAAAGTAACTTGAAAAAGTGTTTATGTGACATATAAAATCTCACATACTTTCCGGAAATCCTTAAATTCAAACAAAAAAAAAAAAAAAAAAATGCGTAATCCTAAAAAAAAATCCTTACTATTTTTCTAACAAATTGTTCGTTATTACATAACTTTCATTTGAATATACCGCCATGATATTCGAAATTCCGTCTATTGCGCTGATTTTTCCGCCTATTTTAGCAAACAACTGTTTGTTGACCTTTACTCTTTCTTATCTATCGTTTCCTTCACGAGATTTATGGCAACTTACAGTATTTGTTCAAAAATGAATACCGTGTATAACTCAATTTTTAATCCTTTTTTTCTTCATTATTTCTTGTAAAAGAAATCAATAAGAAGTTTGACAGTGAGAAAAGACAAAATTAGTTGAAATTTAATCGAAATAAGATTGATTTAATATCACTAAAAGATGCAAATAATAGCGGTAAAATGGAATAATTTAATGGAAGAAAAAACTTTTATAATTTATTAATTAAATTGAAATGAATTTATTGTTACTGAAAAAAATGATGATGATGTATGAGAAAATTCAATTATTTTTCGCTCTTTTTTTTTTAAAGCTGTTTGATATGAAAATATTTGATATTATCAATTTAATTGTCAATCAATGCAAAATGATTGGTGGTAATGTGCACATTTTTGATAAATTATTGTCACAGTAAGCTATCAAATAATTTCTTTTTCTTATAAATTCATTTCATAATAATTTATATTCTGTTATCAATAATACTTATCCTATTATCATTGAAAAATAAAAAAAAATTAAATATCGAATAATAAATCGATAGCAAAAAAAAATACATCTAATTTCAATAGAGAACATTATTTAAAGGACACACGCACAGAGAGAGAGAGAGAGAGAGAGAGAGAGAGACATTTTTTTCCATTTAAACAAGTCCTGCAAGAATATCCGGAATTTAATTTATTGCAGTAGCAATAATAAATAAAATAATACTTCAAAATATAAGCACATAACGAGAGGGACTTCATTTTTTTTTAATATTTCCGAAGTTTCAAGTAAAGTATAGTATATGTCCGGTTAAGACGTATAGTATATTTATTGTAGATGTCCGGTTAATCATTATTTTGATTTGATTAAAAATCATTATTTTCATTATTTTGTTTGATTAAAAATTTTTTATTTCGATTAAAAAGCATTTTTTTTTTTTGATGGCTACAATATGATATTGAAATCAATTTGTTTCAAAGTGATAACATTAAATGTATGAACTAAATTTATCGCATTCTCTAATTGAATTACAGTTTACTAATGAGGTACAATTTAAATGGTTAAAGTTAAAGTTAAAGTTAGCAATCAACTTGCTTGTCCAATTGGTCATTTTCATTTAAATAAATCAGATGGAATGTGTTCATTTCTCAAATATCATTATAATATGAAATTTAAATTGTATAGACAACCTCTCTCTTCCATATTATACATTCTCAAAAAATCAGAACAAAATAGATAGTATTACTGAAAAGTTTTAAATTTAAATTTAATTGAAAAAATCTAATATTTATTCATGTCTGAACATTATTCCAACATTATTCTTTTTTTCTTTCAACATTGATAAAATTTTATCAAAATTTTATTTCTTTTTCTTTTCTCTCCACTTCATTGAATTAATTGTCTCTTATATTTTATCGTTTTTTTTTGGTCCTTCCCTAAAAACTTGTGTTTATTTCCAGACAGAATAATAATTTAACATTTATATTTAAAATAATAAAATTTCAATCAATCAAATAACTTTCCAAAAGTTAAAGTAAAATTGAGATTAATTAAAGTTATAATGTAATAATAACAGTATTACTTAGTTATTTATATAATTTTGAGCAATCTTTGCATTATTTGTTTCATTTATTTCATTTAAAATTAACCATTTAAATTTAAATCTTCCAAAATGTTCTATGATAATGGATGATATAATGATAAAAATGAAATTTATTTTATTAAACAATACAAACATTCGTCTTACGTTTTTCTGATTTCTTACGTAAAACTACGTAAATCTTTTAGTATAATTATACTGTTAAACACAGTTATTGATTTCCACTTATTTTCATTAAAATTAAGTGTTAGATTTTTTTGTTTGTTGAATAAATAACACTAATTAATATGCATAGTCTTATTACTCGAATCAAAGTTAGCAATCTCACTGATTATTCTTACAATAAGAAAAGCTCAAACAATTAGAAAAAAAAATCTTTTTTAGAATTTTCCAATGAATTAAGAAAACATTTGATGTGCTAATTAATCTGCTAAAAAAATAATTTTACGTTAGAAATCAAAAAAACGTAAGAAGAATGTTTGCATTGTTTAATAAAATGAAATTCATTTCTATTGTTATATCGTTCATTATCAAAGAACATTTTGAAAGATTTTAAATTTAAATGGTTAATTTTAAATGAAATAAATAAAACAAATAATGCAAAGATTGCTCAAAATTATATAAATAACTAAGTAATACTGTTACTATTACATTATAACTTTAATTAATCTCAATTTTACTTTAACTTTTGGAAAGTTTTTGCGTTATTTGGTTGATTGGAATTTTAAATATAAGTGTTAAATTATTATTCTGTCTGGAAATAAATACAAGTTTTTAGAGAAGGACCAAAAAAAAAACGATATAAGCGACAATTAATTCAATGAAGTGGAAAGGAAAGAAAAAGAAACAAAATTTTGTTAAAATTTTATCAATGTTGAAAAAAAAGGATAATGTTGAAATAATATTCAGATATGAATAAATATTATAATTTTTCAATTAAATTTAAATTTAGAACTTTTCAATAATACTATTTATTTTGTTCTGATTTTTTGAGAATGTATAATATGGAAGAGAGAGGTTGTCTATACAATTTAAATTTCATATCATAATGATATTTGAGAAATGAACACATTCCATCTGATGAAAATGACCAATTGGACAAGCAAGTTGATTACTAACTTTAACTTTAACCATTAAAATTGTACCTCATTAGTAAACTGTAATTAAATCAGAGAATGCGACAAATTTAGTTATTTATCAGCTTTTATCTCCCTTTTTCTTTTTTCTCAAATTCAATGACTTTAGTAGCCGTTGGTCATTACTGTATGATTATCCTAGCATTTGATTGATGTATATACTAAGATAAATAGAATTGCTTGCTTATTTGCTTAATGATAAGCTAAAAGTGTGATGCATTTGCTTTCAATCATTGCAATTTAAAAAAACTTAAATAAAATTTATAAAAAAATTTCCTTGTGAACAATTTTTGATTCACAAACATTTGCGCTCAATGCAACTTTTTCAAATATTAATCAATAAAGGAATTAAAATGTTTGATTTTATGATTCGTAGCCAAAAATAAAAAACTTATTTTTCGAAGTTAAAGAAAACTTTCTTCTTTTAAAATTTTTCTAAAAAAATTTAAAGTTTTAAAATTTCTAAAAATAAAAACGCCTGAATTTGCATATAATTTTATATGATAAATTCTTCGTTTATTTTTTCCACTTGAAATTGACGCATTTACTTTGGAATTTCTCGAATGTTCTAATATGTTAGCAATTAAACGCTACAAAATTATACCATTAGAAATTTCTAGAAGAAATATACACGGATTACGTGAATATTAATGAGCTTTATTGTATTTAATCTTGTTCTCCTAAGATTATCCAGCATACTTCTCTCTACTTTGCTACTTTGCCAATTAATTAATTAATTAATTAACTAATTAATCCATTTTTAAAAAACTGTAATAAAAGGTCTCTACTTTTAGAGTTAATTCTTTTCTCTCCCTCTATCCCACCCGTACCTTTCACTTCTAAATTATAGTATATTAATAATTTTTAAGTGAAAATTGGAAGAGATAAGAAATGATAAGAGATAAACAATCAATGCTAATAATCAGACAATAATGTCACCCAACGAGATGTGTCACATTGAAGAGATTAGGATAAAGTAAAAAAAAACGGAATAAAAATTAAATCAAAAAAAGTAATAGTTGATTAAGATATTAATGAAAATACTTTATAAGTATCATTTTTTTCATGAATACAAGTATATTCAACGTATGTTATTTTCTTAATTACTATTTACGTGAAATATCACGTTTTTCTGCACGCATAATCTCATCTTCATATACCTTACTTACGTCTATTATTGATTTGCACTTTCAAATAAATTATTTCTTCTGCAATTATTGGATTGATTATGAAATGAAAAAAAAAAATGAAGTTTCTATCACTCAATAAACATTTAAATCTCATCAAATGAGTTCATTATACTTAAATTTGTAACTAAAAATTTTATTAACTTTGTTTAAATTAAATAAATTAAGATTGTTATCAATTAAAAAATAAGAAAAAACAAAAATACTACTCATATGGATTAGCTTGTATAACTATTGATTGAGCGAACTTAAATTAGTAATCATATAATAACAATTAAATAATCATATGATAACAATTAAAAAATCATATAATAATTAACTTAAGTAAGGATTTTTTTCATAAATACAAATATTTTTAAATTAAAGACTTAATTTATTTACTTAGAATTAAGTACGATTGAATGTTATAATGAAACGTTAACTTTTACATATGCAAAATATGTTGAATTCATCAGTGATGAACATTTTCTAATGAAACAGTCTATTGTTGCAAGCAAAAATTGTTTGAATAAATATATGTGATTTATTTTTAAGCGCAAATTTCTCCCACTTTTACAATTTGAAGTCTGTATATATGGAACAATTGGATTTGAGTGGAAACACAACATTGTTATTAAAAAATCGGTAAATTTTCATTTTAAATTTATGAAATGTAATTTGTATGATGAGTGTGTTGACCCTGTGGCCTAATGGATAAGGCGTCTGACTTCTAATCAGAAGATTGCAGGTTCGACCCCTGCCAGGGTCGATTAATGTTGACTGCTCCAAAATTTGCGGTGATTTTTGAGAAAATTCTATATGTGCAGAAGCAGTCAATTTTCATTACCATTTCTTACTTAAATACTCTAAATATGATTTCAGATTCAAGCATATTACTTGTGTCACTGTGCAAATTTACAAACTTGAAGGAAATACCTGGCTTGAATTGACGAAAGACTTTGTCCTCTTGCATATGTATTATGATAAAGAAGATAATGCAGCAAAATTGATTGCTATTGATGGCATTAAGGTAGTAAACTTTTTTTTTTTTAATTATAGTAAGCATTTTACTCTAAAACATTTAATGGATGTCATTTTTATATGCTTTTTTTTGTCAAAAAGTTTTTTTCTAAATAATTTACTGACACTATATTAAAAGTTACATTGAACTAGTTAGATAAATTGTCTATTAAGTTAGGTAGATGTGATAATATCTGTTTGTCACAATTATCAATCAAGTTCTTACCTTATTGAAGACAAAATGGAGTAAAAAAATGTTTATAAAAATTATGAAAAATTACAGCTAATTGTAAGAGGATTTGTAATTTCTTCTACACTTCAATTGGTAAGACCTACAAAAAAATTTGTGCATTTTATTAGCTCCAAGCAAGGAAGATCAGAGATGTATGGTTTTGGTTTCTATCAGGTTTATGAAGTGGAACAGGTTTGTTATCTTATTTAAACTTCTTGAAAAATCAGTACATCAAGAATATATGGTATAAGAAATGAAAAAGTATCTTTTATGATTAATTAAAATTTTCATTGTAAATCTTGTGTATAACAATAAATAGATGAAGAAATGAATCTTTCATTTCTTTCAGTAATGTTCTGAATATAAAATTTATTGGTGTAAAAATCCAAAAAAAAATTTATATTGCGCACATTGCTATTTTTTCTAGCTCTCTCTCTCCTTCTTTCTCTCTCTCCCTTTTTCTCTCTTCATGTAATTTATTTTTATTTGAAAGGTTTTCAGATTAGATTTTAGTTTAGCAGCAATAAATGAAATTCAAATTAAAATATTTCTTCCGTTTATTACAGTTTTTGCGATCATTCAACATTGTGTACAGAAAATTATATTTGTCATCCAGAAATGTAATTCAAAATGAATTTGAATATAACAAAAGACATCCATCAATTTCATCGACAAAAACAGAATCGTCATGTCACACATCTTTGACAACAACAAGTAACAAGTTTTCAAGAGTACTTTTTTCGATCATTTATGCTTAGCATAAATCATACAAACATAATTTTGAATGATTCAATCTAATTTATGATCAGATTTTATGCAAAATAATTTTAGTAAAAGAAAAAAAATTCATACAGAGTATGTAAGACATAATTTTATCAATTAAAATGATAAGATAGCAATAGTTTTCAGCTTCTAAAAAAGATACGCGCACTATTCCTTCACTCTTTTCCACTAAAAATTCGCCATGTCGAGAGCAGGTATTTGCTGTTGATGTAAAGTATACTGAAAAAGAACTGCAAAAACTATCTTTTGCTTCTGCTACAAGCTCAACACTCACTTTGGTAAGCAAAAAAAAAAAAAAATTAAATCAATATTTGCTAAATAAGTCAAATTAGAATTAATTTGATCAGTTCCATTTTTTTACAAATAATTTTGAATTTTGTAAACATTATCATAATCTTCTACATTAATTGCTTTGATCATATCTATATTGCAATGTGAATGATATAGTTAAAAGTGATAAGTTATCATTGCATATTTTTGAAAATTAAACTTTTAGTATCGTTCATGAGATATTCAGTAATGAATTAAGCAGTGAACAAAATAAATGATCCATACAGTTTAGCTAGGTTTTCAGATGCCTTCCTTGTTGACACAAACTTCCGTAAACGCAAGAAATGGTTTGTATTGCAGTAACTCTGCTACACTCGGTAAGCAACACGTAACGTACGCTTTCATTTCTCATTAACATGTTTTTGTTATCATCTTTTAAAGAATATTATCTGATATTTTCCTTTTTCAGAAAATACTAGATTTCTCACTTTTTTATGTTAACTACAGTTTAGAAGAAGTAAACAGTTAACTGAAAAATTATCAAATTGTATGATTATTTTTTTTAATCTTTGAATTTTCTGAATTTTTTATTTTTTTTAATTTTTAAATTTTTTCAATTTTTAATTTTTGAAAACCGTTTAAGAATTTTTGAATTATAATTGAGATTTTTAACAAATTCTTTGTTTCAGATGCTAACTCAGATGTTTCTCGATCAGTTGAGCAAAAGCAGTATCAGCTATGGGATGCTACCCCATGGAATACTTTACTCGAACAAGAAGTTTGCAGTAATCAAGAAAGTATCACTTCCACGTGGAATTCACTTTTAAACCGTTAAAATAATATTCTAGGCTGAATATAGTATTTCTGTGTATTGTAAAGATATTTCCATTGATTTGCGTGGAACTGTAAATATTTCAAATAATTATTTTCTTCTATTTTTAATGGCTAATGATACATTTGTTCTTTTCACTCTTTCCATTTCAATTAAGCAAATTGTGTTTTATCTTTTTTGACACTATTTCTTGTTTAAAATTGCTTTAAAAAAAAGCCAAAATTTATTTAAATCAAAATTTTTCTTGTTTTATAATTATAACAAATATTGTCTGAACCAATAACTTTTCATTGTCAAGATGAATATCAAATAAAATCTTTAAAATCCAAGAAAATGTTCAACACTATACTCAAAACTTCGAAGGAAGTGAGAATCTTTTTTTATTCAAAAAACTTTGGTTTATTGATTTCCGAAAATAAAAACAGTATTAAAATTGTTCCTTGCTCAAATAATAATTATGAATGATTTGCATTACATTTTATCAAAGTGATTAGGAAAAATCAATATTCTTCCAATTCTTGATCAAATTTCAAGTTTGATAACTTTTTTGATCATATGTTTTTTAAATAAATAATTTCTTCATTACAACTGATTATACAATACTCACATGAAGCAACCATTTTAATTTTTGATGCTATATCTATATCCATCCTATCACCACTATTTTCTTTTGTCAAAATATTTTTAATCTTAAAATTTGAAACAGAGAAAAAGGGAGAGAAAGAGAGAGAGAGAGAGAGAGAGGAAGGGAAAGATTTTTCACAAATAGTAAAAGGATTCTTTCATTTCAGCAATTTCAGAAAAATTTTTTGTTATTGCTCGGTTTTCCAAATTAATTAAACAAATGAGACTAATTTATTCATTCAAATGGGATTAAATTTTATAATTAAATTTAAATTATACATTTTATTAATTTCAAATATTCAAATGTTCGTTTCTTAGAAGTAATATTAAGTGAGATATCATTTGAAACTCATATTCTGTTGCTAGGCAACTGAATAACTACATTCTACAATTCCTTTCCCTCTTGCTTATTAATCAAAAAAAAAAGGAAAAATGTTAAAATTTACAAAAAAAATAAAAAAACTTTTTGTCTTCACATTGTTTTTGACTTCCTTTTGAGTTTTTCTACATAAAAGATCGAATTAAATTTTAAATTTGATTACTTTTAAATTTACCTTATGCATTTTTCTTATAATTTATGTATATCCATCATCACATTTATTCCATAATTTCATTCAACTATTTCTTTCATTTATAAATAATTTGCATTCTATTTTTTCTACTAATTAAGCATTACATTCTCTACAAGTATCGTATTCATATCTTTTTCAAAAAAATTTATTAAACCATTTGGAAAAAAAAAAACTAAATATCTTATTCTTTACTTTTCCTAACCAATATTTAATCACTGTATATGTTAAGTAATTATTTTTTAATAATAACACTTTCTTCACTATTTCTGACCATTATTAATATAAAAAAAAAACTCTTTTTACCCTTTAAAAATAACTTTTGCTTTTTCCCTGTTTCTTTTCTGCTTTTTTTTCCGTTTCCCATCAATTCTCATATTTAATTGATAGAAATAATTTGCAATCAAAAAAAAAAAAGATCGACATAAATTATTAATTTAAATATTTTAACTAATATTAATTGAACGATTTGAATTAATATTAGAACAAAATTGCCTATCTAAACTTTAAAATATAATTAAAATCTTCTTTCTTGCTTTATAACCAGAAATAACTAAGTAACTATGTTTTATGAATTTACTACTTTTTGCTTTACAGAAAATAGAATGAAAAATTTTCGAAATGGCAACAAACAAAGAGGTCAAAGAGCTTGACTGGTTACTTTACTGCAATATACTTTATCATCTTCAAGAAGGATATTATGGGACAGCTTTGACAATTTGTGATGAGGAATTATGCAGAGCAAATAATTCTCATCAACTTATACTATTTCGATCAATTGCTATGATTAAATATGGTTTAATTTTTTTATTTTACATCTTTTTTTTTCTCTTTCTCTCTCTTCTTTCAATTATTTTTCATATAAAAGATCAATTTATTATTTTTACTTAACTTTTTTTTTTGTCATTCAATTGTTAAACATTTAAAGAATCTTATATATCTTTCATTTCTTTCTATTATTTCTATAAATTCTTTAATAAATTTATTAGTTTAAGGTTAATTCTTTAATAAATTTATCAGTTTAAGGTCAATTCTTTAATAAATATATTAATTTAAGGTCAATATGTTGAAGTAGTACGATTACTTCATCAGTTTCATCATGATACAATTATTGGCTTTGCAGCATCAGTAATTCTTCGAACAGCGCATGCTTTACTCAAAAATCCAGGTTTCTGTGCTAATATATTAAGCTTTTATGATTGATAACAAAATGATTAATTTAAAATTAATTGTAATAGAAAGTTTTGCAAAAAAAAAAAATGCAAAAAAATTTTATATCTTTTACAAATCAAAGGATTAATTAGTGTAATTATGAGCTTAATTATGAGCTTTAATTTAATTATAAATAAAGATTTAACTGTTTAATTATTATCATAGATCGAGAAGAAATATCAGAATTGGATCAAATTATCAATGAAGCATATATTAATGCAAACGATGATGCTAGATATAATGCAGCAACTGCTTATATGTTACTTGATAACAATGATAAGGCTCATTCAATAATTGAATCAACCAATTCTAGCAATATTCAAGTATTCCATTATATTACTAAAAGTTTTTTCACATATTTATAAATATAATTTAAATTGAAATTACATTAATATTGATGGAATGATTTTCAGTTTATTGTTTTGAAAGCTTGGATTGAGTTAAATCGTGGCAAAGATATAAATATTGCGCAAAAACTTTTTAAAAAAGGCATTGCAGCAGGTTTATTTGTTTACTTTTTTTTAAAATATTTATTCGTTATAAAATTTAAATATATAAATTTTTTGCATATTTTATATTTAAAAAACATAAGAAATTTATCACAAAATTTTTCATCGAAAATTAATAGGCTAATTTTAAAAAGCTGCAAGAGTTATGAAGCTTAACTTTAAAGAATTACATAGTTAATGATAAAAACTAACCTGTAATTATTAGAAATTTCAATTTTCTCTATTTATTGCACTAAGAAAGCTGTTTAGTAAAATTTTCTTGAATGAAGTCTTAACAGTAATATAAATTTAATCATTTTATAGTTTCAAAAAAAAAAAAAAAATAAATAAAAGTAAAAACAAAAAAATAATTAGAATATCCAAATGCATACATTGGAATGATACGTTTATTGGAGAGACGACGAAATTTGACAGAATTACGTCAAATTCTTCAAATTTTAATGAAAAAAGCTCCAACGTTTCTTCCGGGTTATATTGAATATTGCAAAGTATATTTAATGTGCTATGACTGGGAACATTGCATGGAACAAATACAACGAGCGCTACTTTTACAGGTATTAATTACAAATATAAAATGTTAATATTATTATCAAAATTAGCTTAATATTTTTTTTTAATTTCACAAATTTTTAATATGTTTTTTTTTTTTTTTGGAAATTTTTACTAACATTTCAAAAATTTTAATTCTAAAAATAGTTTTGTATTTATTTAAATTTTAGGCAAAAAGAAAAAATATTGTTAGCATTTAGGAATGTAATTTAAATTAAAAATAATGAATTTATTATTGAAATTTTCTTTTTTTTTTAGAATGATTGTTTGCAAGTTCTTTGGTTAGAAGTGATACATGAATTAATTATAAAAGGTCAAATAACAGAAATGGAAAATATTTTGCAAAATTTTGCTGAAGTAATCGAGAAAAATGAATCAAAGAATTATCAGTTGCATCATAAAATTGCACAACTTATCATTCGAATTACTACATTTGATCATCCAGCAGCTAAATTTGCCAGGTTTTTTTTTCCTCTTCATTAAATCTAATTATTTATTTACAAAAAAAAGAGCTGTAGAAGTGAAAATAAGCATAATTAAAGCTTAATAAAATATAAATTAGTTATTTCATTTCACAATTCAGTATTTCCTTTTTTGGTATTTTTTTTTTTCAATGAATTAAACTGAGCTTTTTTAGCACTTTTAAACTAGTCGTTATATTTTAATTTAATTATGTGATTTTTTTATTATTTAAAATGAAACATAACAGAATAAATGATCACTGCTCATTAAATTTATAGAAATTTATCAGTTAAATTAGTTAGATTATTAATTTTTAAAAGTCTTCTTTACATTCATATATTTTCATGTTGTCTGTTTACTTTGTCATCAAATTAAATTATATTTACTAGTCAGAAATTAATTACTTCTAGAAAGCTACTTGATAGAGTAATTTCGATGACAAAAAATCAGGATTGTTTGTATGAACAGATGAGATTACTGTTGCAAGGTGGAGATTTTAAAGCAGCTGAAGCAATTACATTTGAAGCATTAAAAGATGATGTTACCACTTCAAATGAATTAATATTAATTGGTAATAATTTTTTTTTATCTTATCTTTATCAATCATAAACTTTCTTTTTTTTTTTTTTGAATTGTTTATTATTTAATAAATATTTTTATGAATGAAAATGAGATTGTTTTATAGGTATAGCACAATGTTTTATTGCAAAAGGTCATATAAATGATGCAATAACTCAAATGGAATTTGTAAAAGTAACACATCCAAATATCTGTCAAACAAGTGTAAGATTAATTTATACTTATTCACATATTTGATAAATTATTATTTCAATTGTTTTTTAAATTTTTAAAAATTTCAGTTATATATGTATGTGATGGCAGTGTTAGATAAAGAACAACATAAACCATTTGAACAATTCCTTCAAAAAATACAAAATGCAATAGATTTACATTTATCAATGTTGCAGGTTTACTTTCTTTTTTTTCTTGTTTACTTTGTTTTTTTTCTTGTTTACTTTCTTTTTTTTTCTTGTTAAAATTACTTATTCTTACTTATTCACTTCTCTCATTTCTCTTCTATTCTTATCATTTTAGCAATTACAATGCTTCAATAAATTCTAACTGACACTTCATTAAACAATTTTTTATGTCTAAAATAATCGAAGTTAATTTAACTCTAACTTACTTTTTTGAATAAATAAAAAATGTTATTTGTAAAAGAAAAAAAAATAGAAATTCAAAAAAAAGTTTTTTTTTTCAGAGTGTTGTTTTTGGTCCAGAATATTTGACATTACTTGATCCAAACTTATTAATTGATATAGCACTGCAACTTTATGAATTTGCACCATTAACGGTAAATAATTTTGCAAATGCTAAGAGAAAAAAATATTTTAAAACTAACTGATTAAGTGATAATTTATCAAATTAGATTTAAAATAGAAATAATCAAATCAAGCTAAATATTCATAAATATGATATTAAAATATTTATACAAACTGTGAATTTATAGCCAACAAATTCAACTAATGTTGTACTCAAAGAAATTGATAGAGTTTTAACATTAGTTCAGAATCACTGTCCAGGTATGTACTTCTTCTCATTTATTTATTTATTTATTTTCTTGTCATATAAAATATAAAATTAAATTTCATATAGATATATTAAGCTTTGTTAACCACTGGAAACGTTTGTGTGTAATTAAAGAAATTAATCTAATTGTTAACAAATGAAAAAGCTATATGCAACTTAATTTTGCCCATTCAATTTGATCAGTTTGAAATTTGAAATTTTTCAATATTTGTTTTTATATATTTCAGCATTATTAATTGCTACATATCTCTTAGCTAAAGCAAAATACCTTTTAATGGATTTTACTGAAGCAAAACGATTATTAGAAAGTTGCATTGATAGAAATGATGCACCACCAGAAGCTCATTTACTTATGGCACAGGTATTATGTTAATATTTTAGGAATTAAATTATAATAAATGCTTTTTCAAATTTTCCTTTTTATTTTATCAAATATTTTAGATTCATTTTCACAGAAATAATTATGAAGAAGCTGGCAAATGTTTGGATATTGGTTTAAGTAATAATTTTAAAGTTCGCGAACATCCACTTTATCATCTTATCAGAGCTAAATTACAAAAGAACTCAAAACAAATTGCTGCATCGATACAAACATTACAGAAAGCAATCGAATTACCCTCATTTAAAGATAGTGCGTTTTTTTTATTTTTTTTAGCGCAAAACTTAAAAAAAAAAGCAAAAATTATTATTAACATTTATGTTCCTTCCAATTGTCTAAATTAAAAAGAGATTTTATCAGTATGATAACAGATAAAGATCTTATATCTTTCTTTTAGCATTTCCATCAAATCAATCGAAGAGCCTAGTTTGATTTTAAAAATAGTCTGAATGAATGTGTAATTTTTTAATTCTTTACTTATTGTTTCATTATAATGAAAATCATTTTAACCAAAATTTTTACCTCAAAAAATTTTTTCTCATTTTTCCTTTATCTTTTCTATGATTTAATTTTAAATGCAAAACAATAGCTCAAATTTAGCAAAAATAGAATTATTTAATGCTTTAAGATGAAAAAAAAAAGGAAAAGAAAATAGGATTATATAATTCATAAGAGAGAAGAAAGAAAAAAAAAATGAGAAAAAGTTTTTTGTGATAAAAAATTTTTAGTTAAAATAGTTTTAAAGTTATAAAATTATTAAATGATTTTATTTTGAAGATCAAACGAGAAAACGTGAGAATTTAGAGGTTGTTGATGCGGATCGTATTGCAATCTATTTGGAATTAATGGATTCTTATCAACAACTTGGACAACTTGTATGCTTCATTTTTTTTTAATTGATTGTTTTCTTCTTTTTTTTTTATTTTAATTGTAAATATTTATTTAATTTATATTTTAAAGGCAGAAGTTGACGCAGTGATGAGAGAAGCACGTAAACGTTGGACTGATAAGACGGAACAGCAACAATTTGTGCTAATGGAAGCAAATTTGAAATTACAGCGCAAAGATATTAATGGCGCATTAGAGAAGCTTTCATCTGTGCCAACAACCGATGCTAATTATCAAATTGCTCGTATTAAAATGGCTGAAATTTATTTAAATGAGAAAAAAGATAAACGAAAATTTGCTATGTGCTTCAAGTATATTTACTATTTCTATTTTATTAATTAGAAAAAATAAATAATTTCAAGGTTAATTTTTATAGTGACTTCTCTTTTAGCAAAAATTATTGTAATAATATTTTAAATGGAGAAAAAAATTTTAATATTACACTGATACTGATATTATTTTCATTTTTTTCCAAATATTTTCAAATATTAATTAAAATGATGGTTTTAATTATGGGACTTTTAAATAACTGAATAAGACTAAAAAAATCAGGTGGAGATTTCTTTTATTAATTTAGCTTGTAATTAATATTTACAATAAACATTAAAATACCTTACATAGATTTATTGTATTAAAAATTAATTAATTAATGATTTGTGTCACAAAAAACAAAACAAAAAAAATAAATTTGTTATGCGCAATGGATTTAATTTACCTATTAAATGTAATAATAATGATGAAATTTTGATGTGACATTTGTGCCTAATTACTTAAACATAAAATAATTAGGCATCTGAGTTATTGTCCATAAAATTTAATTCACAATTGAAATTAACTTTAAATTCATTTTTTAATTTTCAATTGCATTTACGATTGTATTTTCAGGGAGATTGCACAAAATAATCCATCACCAATGGCATATGTATTACTTGGTGATGCTTACATGAGCATACAAGAGGTTTACTAATTTTTGTAACTTTATTCATTTAAAAAATAAAATAGAAAAAAAAAATTTAATTTCAACAAATTTATTTTAGCCTGCACAAGCAATTGAAGTATATGAAACAGCGCTGAAAATTAATCCAAAAGATGATGCTTTAGCTGAAAAAATAGGCCAAGCATATGTTCAGTGTCATTTTTATACGAAGGTATTTTAATTTGATTAATTTCATCTTCATTTATAACAGTAGGAAAGATTTACTAAATTTGAAATTGGTTTAAAAATAATCAGTGGAAGATGATAATTGTATCATTGCTATATTTTGATAACATTAAATGGCATTAGATGTCTAATAAAAATTTGAATTTAAAGATTTAAAAAGTATAATACCATTCATGGACAGCATGCAAACAAAAGTTTATTTGTAATTTATTAAATTTAATGATTGATAAAATCAATGTTTTCAAAAAAAGAAAATATTTTAATTCTCAGGCAATTAATTACTATGAAGCGGCATTGAAAAGTGGACGTAAACCAGTGATGAGAATGCGCTTGGCGGAATTGTTATTTCAGCTAGAATACTATGAAAAATGTGAAAAAGTATTACGTCAAGCACTTGATGCAGATCAAAATCCTGTCGGTAAATTGATCAATCATTTTGTAGCAATTCAAAATTTATAACTAAAAAGAACATTTTACTTGTTAAACATCCGTATTCAATTTTTTATGTGCGATTAATGATAAATGGATTTGTTAAATTTAAACTTAATAATTTTATTTTATTCGAATTAACTTTTAAAATTAAGTAGTTTAAAATTAAAAAAAAATTATACAGTTATTACGGTATTTCTTAGTTTAATTTTTGAAGAATCAAATTCTAGGAGCGTTTTTTTAGACATTGACCGAATGAGTGACCATGTATCTTATTGGTCTTTACTATCAAAATTATATTTTGAAAATGGTAATTGGAAAGAAGCAATAACAGCTCTGGAACGTGCACGTGAAATTCAACTATCTATAATTTCAAAACCACCAGGCGAAGTTGCAAATCTTGTTGAAGAGAAAAAACTTGCTGCAAAGTATGTCTTTCTTCTTAATCTTCAATTTTTCACATTTTCAAATTTTTAGATTTTTGACATATAAAATTGATAAGAAAGTATGATTACTTTTAAATGTTAAATTTATTAAAAAAAAAATTAAAAGATTAGACAGAATTTAGATCATAAAAAAAATTATACACTAAGTGAAATTTCGATTTTAAGAAATGGATTTCACGGAAAGTTCAAGAATGCAAATATTTTTAGGATATGTTGTCAGCTAGCAGAATTACATTGGAATCGACGAGATGCTAATAAAGCGATTGACCTTTATCAGGAAGCCATTTTTTTCAATAATACAGATATTAAGGTAAGAATTTCAGGTAAAAAGAAAAAAGAATTGAATATAGTAAAGTGAAAAAAGTGATAAAGTTGTAAAAATAAAACATTTTGAAAGTTATTTCAATAGAATATACAATCACAGTAAGCTGATATATTATCATGAAATAAAAGTATGAAATGGAATTATATTCCTAAAATTAATAATATAGTAATAAATTTTTTTTTCTACAATTATTTAAAATCATTTACTCCTTCTTTAATCGTTATTAAAGGCATGTGTTTATGTTAAATACAAATTATAGTTTTATTTCATGATCAATTTTTTTCCTTGATTTAATTTTTTTCTATTTTTAAGTGCAAATTATAAGTAATATTTAAAATTAAAAATATAGATAATGACAGCACTTGCAAATTTATACCTTTCACTTGGCAAATTGGATGCTTGCAATACACAATGTCAATTAATTTTAAACATTGATCGGAATAACGATGATGCAACATTGGTATGTTAAATTTTATCATGATTACTGTACATACATATTTTTATGTGTTATTTTAAAAAATTTATTGAAATTTCTTTTTTCTATAGATGATGGCTGATTTATTGTATCAATCTAATGAAGCTGGGAAAGCAACTATTCATTTTACACAATTACTCAATAGAAATCCAAGTATGTATAGTTGAATAATTAAAAAAAAAAAATTTTTCTATTTTCATATTATTTTGTTTAATTAAGATGTATTATTGTAATGATTGTTAGAAATATCGTGAAATTTTTTTTTCTAAATTTCCTAAAATTAAATAATAAATAAAGCTAAAAATTTATGGGATAAACATATATTTTATTCCTCTTTTTTTTAATATGAATTATTTAAGATCAATATCATGCGCTAGCAAGATGCATAGAATTAAGTTGGCGGAGAGGTAATGTGGAACAAGCGGAAAAATATCTCAGAAATGCTCTTAATATGAATCCACGTGCTACACTTGACGCTGGTTTCAATTACTGCAAAGGACTTAATGAATGGTAAATGAAATCGTTGTTTTTCTTAAAAAATAAACA
This sequence comes from Wuchereria bancrofti, assembly GCA_005281725.1. Taxonomy (NCBI): domain Eukaryota; kingdom Metazoa; phylum Nematoda; class Chromadorea; order Rhabditida; family Onchocercidae; genus Wuchereria; species Wuchereria bancrofti. The sequence goes on along the minus strand of SSBO01000001.1, from coordinate 12,198,923 downwards.
AATTTTTCATCTCTTATTAAAATAAATTAAATGATAGTCTTAAAATTTAATTTCAAATTTCTTTAAGAATATAAGTATATATCATTTGGAAATTATCGTAAAAATATTAGATCATATTCTTTTTTTTTTTAAAAGCAAATTCAAAATTTAAATGAAATTTTGATCTAAAATTTTAAGGTATACTGGTGATCCAAATGCAGCACTGCAAGCATTCAATCGTGCACGACGTGATCTGGAATGGGGTGAACGAGCTACTTATAATATGATTGAAATATGTTTAAATCCAGATAATGAAATAATTGGAGGAGGAACGCTTGATTATAGTCAAGATTGCAATACGTTTGTTTTTGAAAAAATTTTTTCTTTCTTTTAGGATATATACATAATCAAAGTTAAATTTAGCTTTAGACTTTTAAAATATTATCCAAAGAAAAAAAAAGTTATAGTTAATAAGATAGTTCAAGAAAATGCTACAATTATATAATTTTTTCATTCTCTTTTTTTCTTTTGTTTTTTCAATTTTTCTACTAAACTTTTTCTAGAAACAATGGAAATGATCGAGGAGTGGGTACAAAGATAGCGGAAGGATTTCTGAAGGTAAGATTCAACTTCTTTATAACGATCATTTTTATGTTTATATAAATTCAAATTATAAGTTTATATATAAAATAACATTTAAAAAAAAATAATAATTGCTCAGCAATTGCTCGGAGATCACTGAAAAAAAGTAAAAAAATTTATTTTATTAAATTAGTGTATCACTTATCATTTTTAACTTTTTTAAAGAAACTCAACCTTTATTAACTCTTTAAACACTGAATGATTAAAAGAAAGTTTAACATTTCATTTTTCCAGCAGAGGAATTTAATAAAAATTTCTAAAACATTCCCAATGCATCAATCTTTTTTTCTCCATACCTTCACCACATTTCTATCATTTCACTAAATCTATGAACTGTATTCACCCTGTCACCATGTCCTATTATATTTAAAATAAAAACTTGTCCATAATGTCAACCTTTCGATCATTGTACATGCTTTGGTAAACTTTTGGCTTTATTGATAATAAACAATCGAAGATGTTATTTAAAATAAAACAATTCAATATTTATTTAAAATAAAGCAGTTCAAATAAAAAAAGTTAAAGCTTTTCTCCTCAACGATTAAACATTGAAAATTGAACAAAACTTATAACTAATATTTTTACAGGAATTACAAAACAGGCCTGGATTGGACCATAAGTATCGACTAATGGAAAATTTCATCATGTTGATGAGCGGTAATCGAACAAATGTGCAACAGGCATTGACAAATTTTCTTAGTATGGCAGAAACTGAAGATTCGGTCCTTTTTTGCATTACTCAATTAAAATATACGAGCATCAATTAAATGAATTCTTTAATAACTTAAAAGAAATTCATTTTTTAGGGAATGACAAGCGTTGGTGCACTTCTTGGCTCAGCTCGAGCTTATGTAATGCTAAAACAAATACCAAAAGCAAAAGCTCAGTTAAAACGTGTACTTGGCCATACATGGACATTAGAGGATGCTGATAACTTGGAGAAATGTACCTTCTTTCACAGTTTCATTAACCTTTCTTTAAATTGAAATTTGAGGATGAAGCCTTGATTAGTTATATCGTCTAATAAAAAGCGTTTGGCAAATTTATTTAACTTTAAATTTCAATATGACATAGTACGAGTTATATTACATTGGGGACATTTTTGTATCTGCTTATAGCGAATCAAGGAATTGTTGGAAATCACATAAATAATGAACCAACGAATTATTAATTTTGCAAAATTTGGTATTTAGCTAGCAAAATTAAGAGAACAAATTGTCCAACAGTCTAATTTCTTTTTTCTTCTTAATCAATCATTGCATCATTAAGTGATCATTTTAAAATTGAAATAATTTCTAGTAGTTATATAGGTTGGTTATTATTAGCCGATCTCTACATCAATCAAGGCAAACATGATCAAGCTTCCGATATATTGCGAACTGTTTTACAGCATAATGCGGTGATTTGATTTTTGAAAATTGAAATATAAGAATTGATTCACAAAAACAAAAACAAATAATTTTTTACCATCGATAATCATTGCTAAATGCGAAGCGATTAGCATTTGTAAAGAAGATATCCAATATTTGAAATGCTATTTGAGTAGGAGTAGAAAATGCTAAATCCCGAAACTAAAAAATGAAACTATAAAATAATGAAGTTTTCAGAGCTCAATTAAAGCACTTGAATACAAAGGCTATATTTGTGAAAGAGAGCAGAAATGGGATGAAGCAGCCGCAAATTATGAAGTGGCTTGGCGTCTAAGCAAATGCAAGAATCCAACTATCGGTAAGATTTTTTGATAAGTAATGAATAATTAAATTAAAAGAAAAGCACTTATGGGAGTTAAGTTGTGACATATTCATAATAATTTATGAATTACTCATCAGTTTTGTCTAATTAGAAATGCAAAAATAAATACAGGTTACAAACTTGCTTATAATTATTTGAAATGTCGAAAGCTGTTCGAATGCATCGAAATATGCCATCGCGTACTGGAACTTTATCCAAATTATCCGCGAATCAAACGTGAAATTATGGACAAAGCAAGAGCGAACATACGTACATGATTAATTCAGAAAAGCTTCGATAGCCGTTATGTGATGCAGCAAGTTATCTGTGCTATGTTTTTTTTTAGTTTCTATTCAAAAAAATAATGATAGTTCATCTTGCAATTTCGGGGAATTCAACAATAAATTAAATTGACATAAATTAAACAATAAATTAAAAATCAACAATAAATTACATTCATTACATTTAACAATAAATAAGAATTTATCACAGTCGACAATAGACGGAAAATATTAAAGTTATGACTTTCAAATCCACCCTGTTCACGTAGATCAGTAACGTTACAGCTCTATGTGTTACTGTCACTTCATCTTAACAGCTTTTGAAGCATAAAATCAGCAGAAAAACTGGTCATCGTAAGATAAAAAGTGGATCGATTTAGTATAAGGGCATTCTCAAACTATTCATTTCCAAATAGCTTTAAAAAAATACTATTCTCCCTATAAAGAGTGGTTATTCTCAAGCTATTTAAATATAGATCACATTTTTTTTTTTTTTTTAAAGTTAAAGCAGTGAAAATACGCTCAATTAACACTGAAGATTCTTCTACAAGCATATCTAGAAAAGAAACAGCACTGAAAATCTTGCCACGATTAGCTAGAATCTTCATAGGTGATATGTCTTTCCAATCCAGTACTTTTTTGAAAGGTCGTACACGTCTTCCCAATTTCCCTACTTCTTTTGACCTAGAAATATAACTTTATTAGTGCATAACTTCAAAGATCATTCCAAAACTTTACTTTAGTATCAAAGTAAGCTTTATGACACTGCCATACATCTGAAACCTACTCTTAATCTGCCTTACTTGACATCAGCATGTCAAGCTTCTTTCCCAGGCGATCAGTGAATCATATAACATTTATTTTCTTAACACTTAGAAATTCCATTTTCTTTGTTATAACTCTAAGCATTAAACAGAGTACGCCATCATACAGTATATTAGAAAGATCCTGATTGCTCTGTGAAAAAAAAAAAGAATCTAACTTATAAACTTGACTGAATCTCTTAATTTGCATTAATGACATGATCCAGATGTCGATATAATTAAATATATTACTGCCAACAAACTTTTAAAAGTGCTTTACATCTTTGATGAATGTAAATTACAAAGTGCAATATATTTTGATGCCTTTCTCCCTACCCCCTCTCTCCCCCCCCCCCCCAAAAAAAAAAAAAAAATTCAATAAAAAAAAAACTTCATAATATTAACGCAGACACAAAAAGTTCTCACCTTCACTTTTGTAAGTGGATCCCACGAATAGGATAACGTATTTCCACCGCTGCACTCATTAACCACGCGAAATGCAACGCGCTTGATACAATCAACTTCATCTAATAGAAGCGACCGACAACAAGATATAAATCTGAAAGTAATACATAAAATACGGAAAGTTAGACTTTCAATATTTTTGATTACAAGATTGCTAACTCCAATTACATAAGTATGCAAAATCTAAAGATGTAGGATTAAATATTTGCGAATTGGTCAACCAATATCCATTTGTAACTTTTTTTTCAAAGCTTCCGGAAATATATAATAGAATGCCTCGATCTTCCATAACTGTCATAAGTTTCTTAATAACTCACTGAATTCATTCTGAAGATAATTTGCTTTATTTCATAAGATTTCCAACTAAAAATTAACCTGTATCTATAACAAGGAGAATCAGTCAGCACGGTATGTGAAGTACGAGAAACCATGATTAAAGCATGCGCTGCATGCAACCTCCACAATTCTTTTGATGAATAAGCATGCTTCTCAATTTCCGTAAGTAAAGCTCCAAAGTGTTCAAAAGAAACAAAACGGTTATCAGTTAGCATTTTGTGGGTTTTTTGAATCAAACTGGGTAATAAAGCAGTGGAATGTGAACCGAAAGAATGGAATGAATCAGATGGCGAATCCAGGAACTCCATTCTGAAATGATTCAATGTATAATAAAATGACAGCAACATTATCACCAATCAATTTCATAAAATTAAAGGTTGCAAACTTCATCGCATCACATGGCAGCATGTTTGATGGGGAGGAAGCATTAGTTAAAACTAGAAAAAAACTTATCATAAGTGAGAGAAATTCAACTTACGCTTCTAATTCTGAGATAGCATAGTTCAAAGAATTTTTAATATTCAGTGGCAATTTACGTTCCACAATACTTTTCAGTCGATGTATTAATTTTCTTCTACAAGATACCAAACGCAACAAGGAAGATACTAGTAAATGATTGATTCGCATATTAGGACTCACCACGAGCAAAGAAACAAGTTTGTTCACCAACGATTGCAGATGTCTACAACAAAAATTTCATTCTATCGTATTATTTCAATTCTTACCATTGTATAATATGATATTCAGAAAATAGAAACTTGTTATAATCATTAACTTAATGACTAAGATAATTAAGCAAATAACGTATATAAGACCCACTTCTTCAGATTGGCCAATCTGTTTTGCAAATGCAGAAAACAAGAAAATTTTCTCTATCACTAATCATGAAATAAAACTTAGCAACTGAAAGTATTTCATCCTCTTTTAAATGACAATTTGTCAGTGATAATTATCATAATCTTAATCAATCTAGGCATTTTCGCCTCAAATTTCCAAACATAACATAGGTTCATTAATTTAATCACCTATTCTTTCAGTAATGAATTTATTTAAAAATAGTTACCCTTCAAAATTAAAGTGAAAAAATTACTTTAATTGAGTTATGGTGTAAAATGATGCGCTCACAAAGCGTAATTTCTCCAACAATGAAAGTAACAGTATTAAAGCTGGATCGTGCACCGTTGTCTGTTCCAGTTGTTGACAATATTCATTCCATAGTAAGTCGTGTTGTAAGGCAAACATGAAGAGAGGAGTCCCATAATCTATGTCATCTATGAGTTTGTGAAGTAATGCAGCTGAAAAAGCTCATGAATTTTCACCATCAAAAATTGTAAGCTTGAAGTTTAATATTTCTTAAAGCAGTAATGCATAAATTATTAGCACTTTTACCAATAAGCCTCTCTGTTTATGGAACTTAGTCTCTCTCTCTCTCCATTCTTAACAAAACAAAGTAAATTTTAACCATAGCAGTGGCATGTTGTGTTCCGTACCATACTGTTACCTGTTCGATAGAAATCCAAAACTGCTCTAAAGATTTTTATATCACAATAAGTCACATCTGAAATCACAAAAGTTTATATAAAAGAATTAGATTATGGTCTCGTCTTCTTTCCTTCCTGTTTCTAACATTTTCCTCCTGTCTCTATCTTATCATTTCATCTTTTTTTCCCCTATATTATTCCCTTAAAATAACTAATAAACAATAACAACAACGAGTATATTGCTATAAAAACTATTTCATTCCAAAATTCTAAAATACCTTCACGAAATAAGCTATTTTTGATATAGCTTATTAGTATAAAACTTCAGTTGTTAAACTTTATATATCTTTTATTGTGTAACAGAAGCATAACTGGCAATTAAAATGGGATCTAAATGATAAGTTACAATTTAGAAAAAATTCGACGTACCAAAACTTGTCACACATAGGAAAGTTTTTAGTACTTTCATTAATCGTACAGCTATCAGTGGTGTGCATAAGCCAAAGTGAACATTTTCAAACAGAAAGTCAATAACGCTGTTATCCGTACCCAATACTTCATGGAATATTTTAAACGTTAAGCAAAATCCCAAATTACGAGTGGTACATTCAAGATCCACGAACAACCTTTTTGTCTGAAATGCGGCAAAGTAGCATGAAATCTTCAAACTTTTATTCCTGTCCAAACAATAACACAAATTTTCTGCAGTTTTCTGTTAAGACTTTGTGATATCAGTTCGTTAATTTTGTTGAAACGCCTACTTTTTCTTAATCATTAATTTTGTTGAAAAACTTAGCTAAGAGTTTAAACACTGAATCATTGAGACACCAAGTATAGAAGCAAATTATTCTGTTCAGTACGTTTGTTAAAAGTAATGATTCAAGTCCTTCTCCCCTCTTCTTCCTCCCCATTCAACAGGATTTCTTAGAGATACACAAAATTTCTGTTGAGGAATCCGTGAACTTCACTATTACCCGAACCAATACTGTTACAGTGATAACAGATCCAAAGCAACATAAGAAATAAAACGGATTTGTCAAAAGATGGCAAATTATCATTCTACAACACTAAAATCACTAAATTAGTAATCATCACTGAAAAATAAGCTAATATTTTCAGTTATGATATCGTAGTTATGATATAAGTTCTTTTTTAACAACATTGCCAAAAATGTAACTTAATGCAAATTTTTTTAAAAGTAATGAATATTATAAAAAAACAGGAAGTCTTACTTTCTCGAAATATTGGTATATTACATCACGTAAACCATTCGTCATACAACAAGCTGTTATTCTACTGAAACAGATAGCACAATCATCGATCACACCTTTATGACGGCTTCGCATCAATACATTCCATACCGAATCGTATGCGCCAGTAATAATATTCTTTGTTCCTATCGTTTCGCATAAAGACGCCAACATTTCGCAGTTTACCTAGAATATTCCGCAGAGATATTTTGAAAGAGTAAAAATTCAGAATACAGTGCAACTGATTTAGTATCACCAACTAACTTGGTCCAAATTTTTTTGCACCGATTCTTTTAGGGAAGCGAGTCATAATCAGACAAGATGAACGGAATTCTTTCATTTCCTAGGATATAAATAAGAAATTAAAATGCAGACCAACGTTTGCAGAATGAGCTACATTGCCATCAAATTAAGTAATAATTTCTGGCAACGAAGATTAATGAAAAATTAAGCTGAATCGAAATTTAGATTTTACTCACCTCGATTACTAGAAATATGCATTTAACCATGAAAATTATTTTAATGAAATCCAAAAGAAACAAAAAAGGGATAAAAAATAACTAACCTTTAAGGTATGATAATACTTGTCGACTGCCTTACGCTGTTTATCATTTATCATCAATGTTGGAGAAGTTAAGGGATACAGTCTTCTATACAGTTCAGGAAGTGATGAGCATTGACCACTATGCTCACTGCCACTGGATAAAATCAAATCAACATTGGATTTAATACAAACGTCCATCCAAAAACAAGGATCAGGAATGGACTGAGCAGTAAAATTCTCTAATAGTGAAGTAAGCGCAATTTTCACACCTGAAAAAGTACTGACTAAAAAAATCTTGCAAACTTAATAAACACTGAAGAAAAATTAAATATAATTTTGCTAAAGGCCTAAACCAAAACATTTTACCAAAGGATTAAACCTTACCTTTCATCTGCTATTCTCAACCACTATTTCCAGTACACATTTTAAGCTCATTTTACATATGCATTCGGCTTATTTTGTTAGAATTATCCGAAAACCAAACTTACTGTTCGAATTTTTGTGTTTATATTCCTTCACTAAATCCAAAATTTCTTTCGGATCTTTAAATCGCAACATTATTTTCACAAGACAACTTAAACCATCTATGCTATCACCATTGAGCATTTCCATAAATTTATTGGTAAGAAAAATCTGTGAATCGGACTCCGCAACAGATAAACACATAAGTACTTTTGTCCTGTAATTTAATGATATATATATCGATAGAATCTGAGTGAATTTCATTTCACTTCGTTAAACCACATTATAAAAAGTAAAATAGAAAGCAAAATAATATAAAACTAAGCATAATTATCACAACAATTTGGACTGTATCATTTTGCCGTGGTGAATCTTTTTTTATAATTCTTTGTCATATAAAATTAAATCGAATATCACTGTCCAAATAGCGCATCTGAACTAAACTCACAACTCTGTGATCTGAACTAACTTCTAAAATATCGAGGAGATGCAAGATTTTATACCTACTGTAATCTGAATTCTTTTCCTTAACAGATAGTTATGATAGTTATGAGAAAAAAAAGCAAAAAAAAACATCACAATTGTATAACTTTGTCACCACACATGTCCCACCCATTAAAAGCATGAATAGACTGTAGGTATTTCACCCATTCCGTTGCAATATTAACTTTATTCACATGTTTTCAGTTTGCTAACACAATAAATTTAGAAAAACGCAAACAATGCACTTACTTTATCTCCGTAATATCACTGTTAAAAATTGAATCCATCAACTGTGTATCAGCCAACCATCTGTCAAAACCGCACTGTTTGAGAAGTTCCAAAATAAATATAGTTTGATATGATCGATTCCGATCATTCCAGATCCTTTCAAGTTCTTCAAGTAAAGCTATTTCCAAACGTTTACGTGTTTTTGCACTCGAGATATGCACCAAATGTATGAGTGCAGCGCCGAAATTAGCATCGGTAGTATCCAAGTTTTGAAGCACAAAGGATTTGACACTTCCTAGTTGACGAGACCAGTCGAACTGAATAAGGGAGAAATATTTCGCTATGATGAATTGTGCACAAAAATGATAAAAGGCCAGCAGCAAATAAACCAACTAGTATGGACATCGTACCATATTACCACCATTTAAATTTTTTAGTCAAACTGCAAACTAAGTTAAGCAAGCATTTTGCGGTATATTATTTTCTGGGGACTTTTCAAACACCTATGATCATATTCATATCTCTAAGAGAAATCGAAATGTGTGTGTTAACTTATGAGAGTGAATTAATATCTAATCTTTGCATATTGTTTAATAATAATTGGCACTACCTAAAGCATTACATTTTTAATCAGTTTTGAAGAATTCACCAGTTTCTTATTTATCAGTTTGTTCAATAATTCAAGCGCATTTAGACGTAATAATGAATGATATGAAGTCAGACAACTGCTTATCAAATCAATTTCATTGTTCTCTAATGCACGAATGAAAAATTTTTGAACGGAAATCCATCCATATAAAAGACGATCATAGCGCATCCAAACTAATTCTTCCCTTTCCGGATTCCAGAAATAATCCATATATAACAAACCATACATTTCCTCTTCAGTAAGGCAGTAACCTTCATTGGTTTGCTCAAAAGGTCGATTTTCTGCCGAAATCATTTGCAAGATGACTTCAGCAGTTTCTTTCATTATCAATTTAGACTTGATATTAGTGTTCAGTTTCGCCAACCAAAACCGTGAGCTGTTTAAGCGACGCATTCTGAAATAACAGTTATATTTCCTCCGCTTTCAAGCAATTTCCTTAACTAATTTTTGTCACTTATCAGTTTTGTTATGAAATGTTTTTGCTGCAAGTTAAAAAAAAAATAAGGTAGTGGCAACAGCATTTCTTATTATGATATCAGCTCTAAATCAAAACCAAATGATAACTATTAGTCAGTATCTCGTCAGATGAAATAATACCAAAGTTTGTGTTCGACTACAGAATAACTCAATAGTCTTTCGTAATAAAGAAGATAAAGAGATCATTACGGAAATTTTCTGAGGATTTTAATTTTTATCCTCTAAAAAACATGGTGAAATGATCAACCGATACCGACAAAAACATGTTAATAAGCTGATTTACATAAATTTTTCGAATCTAACCGATTGGAAGATACTAAACAGTTTGCTAGAAATCGAGAACAGCCTTGACGATTATTGCTATCATTAATGAACCACGCAAGCAAACAGTCAGATGTCACGGAGCCACTAGAATGACGTGCTTGAGCTCTCCACAGAACTGACATCAGTATATTCTCACTAATATTTATCTGCAAAATTTATCTTCACTGTTTGTAATGAAAAGATCATTCAGTTGTGCTGGATAAGATCATATATCAGCGATCTATTTCTATCAAAATTTGATTAAATCCATTCGTAAACTTTCGGTGATACAAGCTATTTGATTTTCAGCAGTCAGGTTCATTGTATCTCATTTTGATATTGTCTCACCGTAATTACTATTAAACTTTGTTGAAGTTCAGTCAGAATTTGTAGAAGTTAAGTTTCGATATTTTACCATTTGCAAGAAATAATACCAAAAACCATTGTTTCAAGTTTCTAGAGAAATTAGCAAATGGACATTATCAAATTCATTCATCTTTTTTAATAAGTAATCAGGAATGAAAGTATGCAACTAAATGCTTAGTTATACGTTTACTGATTTAATACAAACAAGTAAAACGATTAAAAAGACATACTTCATCTAGTTTCAGTGCAGGTATTACTGATGCAAGCAAAGCCCATTTCTCTTTTAAAGCATTTGGTAGCATGCACAACCACATGAACTGCTTCAATAAAATAAACTTTTGAAAATAGAGGACAAAAACTGAAAGAGTTAAAAATATAGGAGAAAAAAAGAAAAGGGTACTTCCTGAAAGAGTGAACTGCACAGAATTTTATAAGGAATTATATTACAACATCGCAAGTGATATAATTCAAACCTGATATGCTGTGACATCAAGTTTCCTCTGCAACTTCAGTAGAGTTTTGAGAGTTTTTAGGTCTATACCTGATCGTTGCATGAATACACCACGAAAGCACTGCTTTATACATCGCTGCAATATTCCTTTCTTTTCTTGATCAATCAGATCAAATTCGTGAGCAGCTTTAAGTAAACGCTTTCCCACTGTTCCATAGATACTTCTATCCAATATTTTGTCTTTTAGAATGAACCATTCTGCTATCTCCCTGAACTTAAACAATTATTCTCATATTTAGAAATAATTTTAGCATAATGTTAACGAACTGTCATCATAATTAGTCGCTCCCCAATCGATGGCTAAAATCACAGGAGTGGCAAATGCCATATTAAAGAATTATGAGGGATGTCACCATATTAAAATATAAAGAAGTGAAAGATGGAATGCAATCTTTCGAAGCAAATCAATTTTTGCGCTTTATGACATGTGCTCATATAGCTTTTCTTCGAGATCCCATTGAGTAAATTACTAGAAGTGTTTAACATAAACTATCGTAAAAAAAAATCGGCTATAAACCATACTTACTTTACTATAAATGAACATACCATAAAGATAGTTTGGAAACAGCTCTGTGCAATAAAACATCTTTTTCACAAAGAACTAAACGACAATCTCCACCGATGTATGAATTGGATGCGGCTTTCTGAGAAGAAACTTCCAACTGAAACTCAGTTTAAATTGATTTTGCAATTCAAAAATTTTGAATTCGAAAGCTATATAAAATCCAGCATAAGTCTATGACAGAATTTCACGAAGATAGTGCAATAGAAAAGATTACTCGATATCAAAGCAGATTAAGCGTGTTTCTAAAAGTTTAAAAGAGATTGCAAAGATACAGGTTCGTACTAGCAAATTTAATCAGTGCGTGAATAACATATAACCATTTAAGAAGCTAAAACCATGATTCAGAAAACAGCGTTCAGGTATCCGAAATAAAACTGTAGCGTTACCAATGAAGATAATTCTAATTCTTTTAGTGAACAGAACAGTAAACAACATGGCAGGATGTTTCTCAATAATTTTATAGGCATGTTTTGAAAGATAATTATGGCTATTTTTTATCTTTTCTTAAAAAAAATTCGTCAAAGAAGAATAAAAAATGAAGAATTAACTCTGCGTACGAAGGAAGAACTTTGGAATTATGAAGATTTATCTCTCAAAAATTCCAGATAATTTTATTCAAAAATTTAATATTTCGAAAATTGATCATCGGCAGCATTCCATAATAAAGTTTTAGACCACACAGAACAGATTTCTCACTAGCTGAAGATCTCAAATACCGAAAAAAAAAATTTGCCACACCGGAACATTTCAAATTTAAATTTTATGTTTTTTAAAATTTTTTTTTTTAAAAAAAATTTAAAAATTCCATACTTTTGTTAAATCCATTGTTGAATAAGTCGCAAATATGCGGTCATCATTTATGGTTCACTTCTGTAATACAAAAATAACTTAACAATACAATATCAAATTTCAATTTGTGCAACTGATAAGAACGTTGTTTAACTGATAAAATAACTAAGGTAACCAATAAAATGGCTCTTACCTTCCGAAAAACTTCCATTGCTATAGAGAAAAAAAAAATCAGTGCTGCTATGCGTTGTGGAATAGCACTGTAAATTGCTGCTTTCTTCGTTGAAATTGAAATTTCGAAATAGACTTCTTGATTTTTGTGCAATTTATCGCCTCTATTTCATTTCTATAAATTATTTTTATATATTATCTTAATCAGATGGCGAAATTCTTTGCTCAGAATAATTTCGATAAAGAAATGATTAAAAATTTACGCGAACATATGTATCTTTAAGATAAAACATAAGGCTCTACGACATTTGCAATATGTCATTTTGCCACTTATCATTGTGTCATCCTTCCTTAATACCAATTCTTTGTTCAAATTTGTGAAAGATCAAATTTCAACTTTTCAGCTAGAAATGCTTACACAATAATAGCGGCCATAATAATAAGCCCAGAGAACTTCTAAAAAATAAGCCTAGTTCACTATAAAGTCAACGAGAAACTGAATAGCTGCATTGTACGTGAACCGGGTAACTGCCCGGGTACTTCTGCCCGTGCTTGATGATTTGCTGGAAGGGCGGTTTGTTTACTGGTAATTATGATAGGGGAAGCATTATCAGATTAAATAAAAAAGTAGCATAAAAATCAACCGCTTTCAGGAATTAATTTGCAAACTTATAAACCAATCAATCCATATTTACCTGTAATTTAATTAATATCAATTTCACCTGTAATATTTAGCTGTTTTCAATCTTATCCACTCATCATCATCATTTATAATGAAATATATTTCGTAGATCGTAGATTTAGTTTGTAGTCAATCATTTATTGAAAGAAGAAAAATTTTCAAACAATTACTTATATCATAAAAAAGTTATTTATATCTCAATAACAATTACTTCATAGATAATAATATATGAATAAATGCTAATATTTGAAGCGATTGGTATTCGATTTGTAAAATTAAATTATTCAAATATTTCATTGTATAGTTTTTGTGATAATTATATTTGTAGGAGTTGTTTTCTTCTTTTTTTTTTTTCATTTGATTAAACATAATAACAAATAACATTTACAGTAATAGAATAGATAACACCATCTATCATTTTGCAATTTTAACATAGAAAATAAGTGTAATGAAAGAAAAAAAAAAAGGACGAAAAACAGAAAACAAAAACAAAAAGAAAAAAGAATGATTGAAATATGAAATGGTAAAATGATGAATAAATAGAACGAAGAATATATTAGTATTATCATCTCAATAAATCATTTTCTAACATTCTTTTCACAATTTTCACCGGTGTAACCTAATTGACACATGCAAGTATAACTTGTCGATGTACCAATGCATAATCCTTTACCGTTACAATCTTTTGTTGAATCGCATGGAGCTGCAAATACAATAATTTTGATAAATTTAAAAGATAAAATAAAACTTTGTAAGATAAAATTTCTATGGTATAATTTGCTACAAACTAAATTTATCATATAGATAAGTATTCGTAGTATAGATATGAATATCGATTTAATTTTTATTTTAAATAGATTTAATTTTTGTTTTACTTTTTTTAAAAATCTTTTTCCACCATACTTTTAATTTTTTAATTCTTTCTTTTTCACTTTTTATTTTTTATTTTTAATGAACAAAATAGTAACATTTGCGACAATTGAAAAGGAAGAAGTAAGATGAGAAAAAAATTAATTAATAAAAAGTATTAATTAGTAAATTATAGAACTATATCGAATGAAAGTTTCAGATGAAAAGTTTTCGCAACATTAATTGTGATTCGATTGATAGTTAAAGAAAGATTAGAAAGTTAGAAATAATTTTGATTAATGATAATAGAAGAAATAAACAAACAATTTTCACAATGCATTCCAGTATAACCGAGCCTACAAATGCAAAAGTTCGTATCTTTATTGCCAATACATGTGCCTCGATTATTGCATAATTCATCTTCACAGATCTGAAATAATACAAATATTATTGAGATAAATCGATGAAATCAGTAAACTGTAACTGTAATAATTGAAATCAAAAAGAAAATTCAAAAATTCAAAAAAAAAGCAAATCAAAAATTAATGCAAGGAAAATATTATCGCTAAGAGATAGCTAAACTTCAGCTAATAATTAAAATCAGTAGCAATAACAATAATAATAGTAATAGTAATAATAATAATAATAATAGTAATAGTAATAATAATATAATAGTAATAAATTAATAATAATAATAATAAATTATAAACATTAATTGTCCAGATATAATATTTGTTTTATCTTTTATCTGTACATTTTATTTTCTTACTTTGATTTATGCTTATTTTATTTACAACACTAACCATATCGCATTATATTTCTCAGTTTAAAATGCTTTTTCACAATGTATGGTAAAATTTGTTAAAGATTTAAGGTAGAAATGTAATATGAGATATAAGTAAAATAATGATTGGAACAAAGGTGAAAGGTGAAACACAAAGGTAAAATTAGTTTAGAAAGTTGAATTAAAGAAAAATATTATAGTTAAAATGAATGACCATTTACCGCTTCTTCATCGGTTTTGATAAGACCAAAACTTCCTGATGGCTTCTGCAAAATGTTTTTACCATGTTAAATGTTTTATCATTTTCGTTATTATTCCGGATCAGGAGAGATTTTTTTTTTTTTTAAAGAAAAAAGATAAAAACTTAAACAGAAATATTTTGGAAATTTTTGCTTATTACCTCATCACTTGTCTTTGTTACAATTTTCTCCATTTCTTTCGAATCTTTTTGTGCATTTTCCTAGAATTATTAATCATTTATTATGATCAAAACTTAATTTTCACTGTAAAATTTCCTAATTGATAGTATTAATTACTAATTTAATTTCAAACTTAATTTAAATCCATTTTTAACTAACTATTTTTGTTTGCCAAAGCATTTTTTTCTGTAAGTTTCATAGAAGGTTTACATTTTAATACAAAAACTTACATGTGGGAATGCAGTTGTCAAATTGAAAAGGACAACAAATGTAATGAGAATTAAATAATACAGCATTGTTACTTTTGCTTCCATATACAAACAAAAAAAAAAAAAAATATAAACAAATACGGCTGAGATAATAATAATATTATTATTATTGTTCGATCTAAACTGTATTCTTGCTTTACCTAAATTTGAATTTCTTCCATAAATGTTAAAAAAAAAAAAAAACTCTTTCAACACTTATTTATTAGTTAAAAAAAAGTGATGGAAGAAATTTAATTCAAAAAAAAAAAATGTTATTAATTATAATTTAAAAAGAAAACAAAGCGCTACATTACATTGCCAAATATCACAAATATATGAAGTAGTAAATAGATTGTATCATCATGTTGTTGTGTGATTGACCTAGACAGGTATGATAATATATGATCGTATCACTTCTGGTTCATTAATCATTCATTCATTGATCTAAATCAATCATCAATGAGTACCGCCCTCATTTTTCATGAATGAACGGAAATCATTCTTCGTTCATCTTTTATTTCACATCTTTCTGTTTATTTTTTTTTTCTTTTTTTTTTTATCATTGCTATTGACCTTATTCTTTTAACATACACTTCATTTCAACTTTTAATAAAAATACCTCAAATTTGGGACATTTATTTATAAATGGTCATTTGAGCTGTACAAAAATATGCATTTTTACAGTTGACGTTGATGATAAATCATTCATTCACTCAATTATGTTCGAAATACAATTCTCAGAATATGAAATAGACGCTGTTATTTAGTATCGATTTTAATGTGAAATGGATTCTTTTCCTCTTTTTTTTGAAACAAAATTTAAAATTTCAAGTTATTCATTTAAAAAATTGCATTTGTGTCATGAAGAAAAATTCTGAACATCTTTTTACTAAGCTTTTGAAAGATGTGAAGTGTTTTTACTTTGAAAAGGATCAGAAAGAATAAATTTTTAACACTTTGGAAGTTCAAATTTCTGTAAATTCTTAAATTCTGCTATGCAGATGATGGATTCTTTCTTTCTTTTTTTTCTTCTTTTTTGGTTTAACTTGAGTTCATCAACATTCAGTACAGTTAGCATTGGCAATTTCAAAGTATTAAACTTTTTGCGCCAGAAAGTGTGTTTCAGTTAAAGTTATAAGTTGTTTCTTAATCACATATTTACTTCATTACATGAATGTTATCCAAATAAGCGGAAAAGAGAAAGTAAAGAAGAAATATGCATACAATCAAAATAAAAATTAAACTTTTACATAAAATGAAGAAAATTACACAAGCGAAATGGGAAAGATATTAGAACAAATATTCTTCAATTAATGAAAGAAATATTAAAATAAAAATACCTAAAACAATAATACATTAACACACGTTTAGGAAGAGTTTTGTGCAAAATAGCGCATTAAGAAAGTTTGAAAATATGCAAAAGATGAAAATAACAAAAATAAACATACGAATATCGCTCACAACAATTACAATAATCGTTTTAGAATGGTCAATTAAACAAATGGAAATTTTCAAAAAATGGAACAAAAAAAAAGAAACAATGAAAATGTAAAGCAATTTTGTATGATGAATTGATTTATGAGAAATAATGTTGAAGATATCATTTAATAATAAATAAATGAAATGGATAAGAAATTTTGTAAAAATGTTAGTAATGAAGTGGGAAAAAAAAGCATATCTTCAGAAATTGAGAGAAAGAATGACACAAAAATAAATAAAAATAAAAAAATTTAACATTCGGTATATTTCACCGATTTCTCGACAAGTGATAGCAATATTCTAAATTAATTTCACATAATTTTCATTTTAAATTAGTTAGAAGAGATTAATTTTATTTTAAAATTGAAAAGTAATAATAATAATAATAATACATTATCATATATATATGTATATTTTGCAAATGATTTCTTCATTTCGATTATCACTATCAACAGAAAAATTCATATGAAGTGAGCTGATATTTGTCGCATATCACAAAAAATTATTATCAATTTTTTTCTTATAAAATAAATTGAATCATTACAAGTATACTTATCACATAAGCATTTATATAACAGAAAAAGTTAGCACAAATAGATTCATAAATTCATCGCAATCTATTTACATTCACATCACAAAGAATCGATGAAAGAGAAAAAGCATGAAAAAAAAAGAAGACATTTTCAAGAAATTTCGAAAGACATTGAAATTATAGAGAAATTTTTAAAGAATTTAATAGCTAAAATATATTAATCAAAAAAGAAAAAGAGAAAGAAATGACGATGATTTCATATAAAATTAAAAAACTATTATTAAAAAAAGGGAAAATTTTGATAAAATTACTCCAATTAATTGTCACTAATAAATTTTGAAATTTACAAAGAAATCTTAGGCGAGAAAAAACAAAAGAATAAATGAAGAAATAAGCTCATAATTGTTCATCACCCGAAGAAGGTAAAACTTCACTTGGTGATGTGATGTCACCATTTGATCCAATTGATGATGAAACACTACCATCTGTTGATCTAACAATCTTTGGTATTATTGATGATGTCATCATTGTTATAGGTTTTTTATTGGTACCACAAGTGATACTATTATCTCTAATTTCTACTCTTTCACTTTCATTAGTATCATCATTTACAAATACAACTGAGGAATTCTTCATCCATTCAACAAATTTATTTACTTTAATACCAATATTTGAATGTGTATTTCCGGTTTGTGAGGTTGTTGATGCACTATTTTTACGTTTCGTTTCTTCTTTTAAAGTCTGAAATATTATTTTATCATGAATGTATGACAATTCTCTTATAAGTGATAGAAGTGATCATTTTTAGAATTTATCTCTTCAATGAATCTTTTCTTATTCAATAAATTTCCTTTGAAATGATAGCAAAAAAAAAAGAAAAGGTAAAAGGTCATTTACGGTGTAGTCAGGTGGTGAATATCTTAACTTTGCAACTTAACTTTAAAATAAACTTTTTACTAAAGTAACCTGACGAATGATATCCATATCACTAAGTGTATGTCTCCTCCATAACTCTCGCCGATCACTCATTTTAACATGTGCTTTTATTTTAGATCCATCAATAGATGGATTTTTCTCACAATACTGAATTGCCGGAATCGGCATAACATCTACCATTTCAGATTCCGAAATTGTCATATGAGATCGATGAAGCTAAAAAATTAAACACTGATATTTGTTTGTAACTTTGTTTAAAGTTTCCATTAAATTCAACATTTAAAATTGATTCAAATTTTGAAAAATTACTTCTTGTTTCAAATATTTCTTTATAATTCATTTTACTTTAATTCTGTCTTAAATTCAAATTTAGATAAATCATAATCTTTTGTCCGAATATAAAAATAAGAATGAAAATTATTATTTATACTGTGCTTTATAAATTATTTATATTATATAAATTATTATTTATAAATTATTATTTATACTGTAATATGATAATAAAAAATTGAATGAATTGATAAATTTTAATACCTTTGGCTGACTTTCTGAACGTTTCGTCTCAGTGATAAACAAATATTGACATGATAAAGGTATTCCAAGCATAGCATCTTCCGGATCCCTGGAACCACTATAGCAATCTTCGCTAGTAGATGATTGCATTCCTTGATCAGATCGTTTGAAATGATCAGAAATACCGGTGGAAAAATTAAGTTGTGTTACCTGAACAAATAAATCAAATGTTAAAAATGATACTTTTCTGCATATTAAAATTAAACAGAAAAAAAAAAGATTTAAATTCCAACATAGGAAAAAAAAAATTCTGATCGCAAATAAATGATATGATAAAAAAGAAAAAATTCTCTACTTGATGATATATTAAATAGTAAAATATAGTAATAATCTTAGTATTACAACATTTCTATTTCACTTTTTTTTTCCCCTTTTTTTTTTTCTATAAAAGTTAAAATTTTGTTTTTAAAATTACTTACTTCTAAATCAGGATGTCTAGGTGATGCACTAGCATTACGTGTATATGGTGACAAATCACTGGACGCATAATCGCTACTTGCAGCAGCCAAATGATCAATACAAGAAATTGTCACAGGTATAGTTAAAGGTGCAGATGATGTCGTACTATAATCAGATGTTAATGATAAAGCATCTGTAGATGAAAATTCTTCTGCTGTTGTTGTCTTCATTGATACTGATTGTGATGATGGTGGTTGTGGTGCTGGTACTGGTGGTGCTGTTACTGGTGGTTGTGGTGGTGGTGGCGGTGATAATTTCTAAAAAAATTGAAATATGAATTTTATTAATTATTAACATTTTATTCAATTTAGTAGAACAAACTTTTTTTTTTCTTAGTAGAATAAATTTTTTTAAAATTAAATTAATAAAATTAATTATCAAATAGCAAAAATAATAATACTTCTCCATGAACCTTTTGTGGAAGAGAATGTTTCGTTTTCATTCCCATTTCAATATCACGTCTTTCAAGTGCAGTAGATGCCCATCCTTGAAGTTGTTGTAAACGTCGAATTTTTTCACGTGTTTCAGCGCTTAATACATCAAGCGTTGGTAGTGATGCTAAATTAAGATGACGAGAATGATTAACAAGTTCATCCAAATCAGCATCCGTATCATCTAGATCAGCATCTGTACCAGCAATAAAAATTCGTCGTGCGGAATAAATTTCCTAAAAATCAAAGAAAATAATTTTGATTTAAACAGAACAAAAAAAAAAAAGAAATTCAAATCTATGTAACTCAAACAGATTTATTACTTTCAAAAAAAAAATATCATAGTTTAAATATTAGTGGTAGTAGTAGTAGTAGTACCTATCTATTATCTTATATCAATAAATTTTACAGTAAATTCAAGTGAATTCTTCTAGCTCATTTTTTTTGTTGCTCAACAAAAAGAAAGAAAAAGCTACCAAAATTTGCTACCAATGCTATTAAAATTTAATTTTAATAAAATAACAAACAAAAAAAAAATTAATATATTTCAAAGTTATTTCGACTAGAACTAGAACTAAAATTGAAATAGTCTAAAAGTAGAATGTAATTAATATAAAAAAGACCTTTTGTCTTCGACGTCTCATTTCATCTGCTTCCGTACAATTCTGTACATTTCCCGCACTTTCATTTTTTATTTCGCATAAATTGAAAGGAGAAGTTACTGTATGAGATGTAGAATCATGCGAGGAACCAAGAGAAGGCGAATGATCAGCTGATGAACTGGTACCAGCGTACTGCTGCGTGCACTTACCTAGAGTTTGCTGTTGACGTGAAGCTATTTCGGCGTCAATATCACGTTCCTGCAATTCTACGAGACGTAACTTCTGGTGCTACATTGAATAGGAAAAGAGTGATAAAAATAACTTTACGGAATTCAATATAAAAACTATCTCAGATATTATCTAGCAAAAGAATGATAATCTGATAATCTAACTGATACAAACCTGATAAACTCCTGTAACTGAATGTTCGGATGTATTAGCAGCACTATCCATTACCCTTGTAACTTTACATATATTTTGCGTAGATGAAATACTTGGAGCATGAATTGAATGATCACGTAGTTTCTTTCGTTTTTCACGTTTCGAATTGCGTCGCACATTTAAAATTTGTTTTATCTAAAATAGATGAAAATATTTTAAACAGTTGTGAACAGTTAGTTATATTTTAGGTTAAATTATTGAATATTATTAGTAAAATGTGTTAATTAAATGCTATTATTACCTTTCCACTTTTTTGTGCATCCATTAAAGCGATAGCTTCAGCCTCATTAACACGTCTAATTAAATTATGCATATCATTAAATGATGTAGTGCTAATATTAGAATCATTTTCAGCACTACCAGTTGCAACATTACTACCAGTAGTAGAATCATTTGATGTGAAAATTTGTGGTGGAACTTCATCATCCGCCGTAATATTATCATCAAACATCCAATCACACTATAAACAAAAAATTTTTTAATTTAAAAAATTCAGGAAAAAAGAAAAAATAGAAATAATCAAAAAGATAAACAGTTGTATCCTGTATAACTATGAAATCGTATAATGAATTAAAGTATAATTTGTTTTTCTTCTTTTTTTTTTTCATTTATATTTTTTATTTGTCTTAAAGTTGAAAGTTTAATTTTGAATAAGAATAGTTTAGTTTGTAATTAATAAGAATTTAAATAAATCATACATAAGTAATGAATGTTTCAATAATTTTGCATTGGTCAGACATATGTGTCACCATGGTAGCCATATTGTCATCACTTGGCCTTACAATTGATGGACCAAACATCAATGCTAAATTACGCGTTTCCATCTGCAAAAAGCACAGTATGTTTATTTGATTGGCAAATAAGAAATTTGTTAAAAAGTCTTACGACTAAATTTCTTTGTTAGTCATCAATTTTTCACTCAAATTTTTTCATTTTTTAATAATTATTAAACAAAATTTCTTTTTGTTTAAAAAAAATCAAAAAATAATATAACAAAAAAAAAAAAAAATTAAAACAAATAATTCAATTGTAAGTTAACCTTATTAACATCGCTGTGTTCAACTACTGCTCTTAAATGCTCCATTAAATATTTCAATGTTTGATAATGAGCGGAAGGAAGTTTACGAGTCTATAAAATAAGCATAAACCATTTTATATAACTTTAATTACTAAAGTATATTTGTTTTCAACTTTAAAAATAGAACTTTTTTCCATTAAAGAGAGAAAACACTTTCCATTTTTACATTTTTTGAAAAAAAAAACTGTCATATCTATTAAAAAAAAAAAAAAAAAAAACTAAAAAATAAAATCATATAGGAAAACAAAAATTTTCCATTTCTTTTTTTTTTGGAAGAACAAATAATTTACTAAATAACGAAGTTTTCGTAATCGTTGTGGATGTGAAGCAATTCGATTTGCATCAATAAAAAATGGATATAATTTATCGGTTAGCAACGGTTCCGGTAATTTACGCAAAAACATTTTTAGCAGGCTACTCACAACATTTACATCATTCCATCTTGAATCCGTAAAATCGATCTGAAAAAAAAATAAAGGAAAAAATCTTATCTTTTAGACTTTTTCCACAAACGAAAAAAAATTTTTTTTTAATTTGTGATTTAATTATATTAGTTTAACTAAATGAATGAAATTAAATTATACAAATGGCTAATATTGTGAATTTTTTTTTGCGATAGTTAAGCATTATGTTTAACTTTTATTTAATATATCATAACTTTTATTGAAAAATATTCTAAATTATTAGCACTTGAATGAAACTTACTAATGTTTACTTTAATGATTATAAAATTAATTTTATCAAAATATTGAAACTTCTTAATATTTCAAATTGCATATATATTGAAAGATTGTTTCTTTCTTTTCTCTTTCATCTCTATTTGTTTATTTTTCTCTCATAAATTTTGTCAGTACAAGATAGAAATTTAAGAATTTGTATATTTTTTTTAAATTTAAATATTTTTAAATTTCAAATATTTACATTTGAAAAGCCACTATTAAGTGTTTCTTTCAAAGCATTCACAGCAGCCGTATTACCCGGAATTCGATAAATGCCAACTGTATCCATACCATTTGCTTCTACTACTTTAACACATAATCTGATAATTAATGGAACCATCTGCAAAATTTCAACAAATTTTATTAAAATATCAATAAAAATTCAAATTTTTGATATAATATAATTAACGTTTAGAAAGAAATAAAAAAATGAAAACAAAAAATTTGAAGATGAAATTTTCCATTTCATCAAATGAATAATATAATGCAAATTATTACTATTTCACACTGATTCCATATGATTAATTTAATTCTGATAGCATATTTCAAAAGGAAAGAAAAAAAAAGTGTAAAAAAATACAATGGGTTGAAGAGAAGAAATTCAAAAAATGCTAACTTAAAAATGAACATATCAAAACATATGTCACTATAAAAAAAAATTTAAATAATATCAATTCAAATCTTATCTTAGAAGATCACTGATAAAAGTTTATTAGCAAAATAACGAATAAATTATTCTTAACAATTAATAATTTAGATGTTAGCTAATTTATATGCTAATTTTAATAATAGTACTTCATTTTGATGCACCATATTCATCTGTTCATTGCTTAAGCTAATTTCTGATAAGCTAAACTAAATGTTTGCTTAATTGTTTAATTTCAATTAATTAAATATAAAATGTTCAATTAAAACATTCTTCACTATAATATCATATCCATTCTTACTCTTTCATCTTACCTTTACTTACTCATATCATGTTATCCAGGTAATCTATACGTGTACATATCATAAATCACGTAAAACTCTAAGTAGATTAGATAATTAAAATCAAATAATTAAGTGAAATATTGAGTTAGCTTATGAAAAATTTGCCAACATCACATCAACTAACTTTTCCTAAAATTATTCAGTCAAACAACAACAAAAACAAAAAACTTACATCACCACTACCACTTGTAGGATAATCAACAATTTTTTGACCTAATGCAGATGAATGTTGAGGTGGTTGTTGATCAGATCGACTAGTTGAACATTGTTGTTTTATTGTTTTTGTTTTCTTCCACTTACGAATAGTTTTTGGTGTTGATGTATTGATTGTTTGATCATCTTAAATGAGAGAAAAAAAAAATTAAATAAATACAGGAAAGAAAAAGATCTAAAAATAGTATTAAATGAAAATTTTAAACAAATCTGATAAACAATTTTTTTTTTTTTATCAAAATTTGTTTAATAGTTAGATTTGTTTAAAAAGAAAAAGAAAAAGAGTGAAATAATTTTGTTTATGTATAAAATTGATTATAATTGATTTGAAGAAGCAAATATATTTCCAATAACACAATGCACAATTATCATTTAACCAATAATATCATTTTGAAAATAGCTATGATAGGAAAAAATTATCATAACAATTATTTTTTTTGTCCATCTGTCAATCTCTTTCTCTTTCCCTCTCTCTCTCTCTCTCTCTTTCTGTCTCTCGATAAACTTTTCTCTCCTAAAACAACTGCTCGAAATTCATTCTTATCAATACATTTCATTTCTATCTATCATGATAAGAAAATATTCCTTATCATTGATTTCTTTATCATACCATTAGTTGCTACAGTTCCTTCACTGTAACCGGATCCTGAATCAACGGATGTTCCCGGTTGTAAGTTATGCTCCATGGATGGTGCAATAGAATAATGTCGTTTATTAATACCTGGTGATGGATAATGTGATGATTTGATTTTATACCTAAAAAAATCATTTTATGTTTATTATAAAATTAATTTTAAAATAATTCAAAAAAAAAAAGAAATTTTTTTTTTTTTTTGGATGAAACAACTAATATGATATGATCCAAAAATGAAATTAATAAATTGAAAAGATGAAAAAGAGAGAAAAAAAAATTAAATTAATAATTTTTTAAAATATTATACCTTTGCATGATTAATTTAGTTGTAGCATCACTGGTAATTTGATTTGTACCAGAAATGCTATTATTAGAATCATCCGTACTACAACGTTTCACCGTTGTTGGAGCATATTTAGATGATAATTGAATTTGATCACTTCGTGAACTACTGCTTAATGATGATTGACCTTCTTCTATTCCTTGTAATTCATATTCACTAACTGTATGAAATCGAGTAAAACGAGTATTTAAAGATTGTTGTTGTTGTCGTTGGTGTTGTTGTTGTTGTCGTTGTTGTTGATGATGATGATGATGATCTTGTTGAAATTTGTTTAAAAATTTCTGAAATTAACTTTATATAATTAAAAAAAAAGGAAAAAAAAAACATTAATGAAATCAATCATTCACATTGAAAGAATTAGAATTATTTAAGATGAGTTAAATTTAAATATTTGTGGAATATTTCATAATCTTAAAAATATTTAAAACTAAATGAATTATTCACAGATCATTGCAAAGAGTTTTGCAAGTGTTAGTTATGCTAATTTTATTTTCTCTGATATATGCATCAGGCTTATGAAATTCTTTTCAGGAAAGCCTTAACAACATGAATTCTATTTGTTTCCGGAAAGAAAAGAAATTCCTGCTTTTTTTTTTCTTATTGCTCATCTGCAGTAAATATAGTGATTTCAATTAAATTTCAGATCAAATTTTTAGCAAAAAAAATGAAGGAAATAGAGAAAGAAGAGGAAAGAGCAAAGAAAAAAAAAGATTCTAAGATATTCAGTTAAAAAAAAAAGTCATTTCAAATTTTCTTTATCAAATAAATCTTTACAAATTATAACAATCTATTCACGGATACCTCTCACGTATACACACGTATACTTTAGAAAAACAAACATAAACATTTAATGTAAACATATTTGTGAGATGAATATAATGAAATAATTTGAAAGAGTATGTAGTAAAATTACATTCTAAATAGCAACCATTAATTGATGAAAAAAAAAAAAAAACAACAAAAGATTCATATGAAAAGATGAAAGTAACACAAAATTGTTTCATTTTCTCCAAAAAATATAACTTTTGAATTATTTAGATGCAAAAATATAGAAATTATCAAATGGCCTTGCCATTATTATAATTAATATTGCTAATAACACAGCAATTAAATCATATTTCAAATAAGAATGGAAAAATTTAAATTACTGAACAATAATATTTTAATAATAATAATAATAACAAATAATATATATGAATTGTTATATTATATCTGTAGTATTTGTGGTAGAATTCAACGATCATAAATTGTCCACGACAAGTAGGTAATTTTGAGGAGCATTTTAATGAAAACGATAAAATATGATGGAAAGAGGCAAACAAATTCATTGAATAGGTTCAATGAAGAATAGTGACACTTATAACAGTTATACTTAAAATAACAATGAAATCGATTCTTCACCGTGTCACCTTATCTCTACAAATGACATATATATATATCAAACAATTTTATGCATCTTAATTGGACATTAGATTTAAAATTTGAACAATTTCACTTCACTTCTTTTCATTTTCATTCTTCAAAAAAAAAAAAAGACATTTGTTGCCAATATTCTCTAATGATTTCGAGTTTCTTTTTTTCTTTTTTATAAAAAAAAAAAAAACAGAAATTAACTTTTCAATTTATTACCTAAAGAAATGAATGAAGAGAAAATGTATGAAAGATGTGAAATGAAAAATGTAACAAGACAACAGATAATTTCATATTTCTCATTTTAAAATGAGACAGACGAACATACAAATAAACATATGAGTGTGTCTATTATTATAATCTACCTGTCCTTTTCACTAACCTATAATTACAAGTAGGAATGAATGAATAAATGATAGATGAAGTATGGTAATAGTTCAAACATCACAACACTCATCAATAATTAACAATAAAGTGAAGTAGCATAATTGGTCCTCTACCAATCACTTATGGCAGATACATTAAGCGAAACATTACAATATAACCTGGAAATTTCATTCATTTAATTCAAATATATACAAAGTAGACAAACGAACAGACACACACACACACACATGCATACATAGGTAAACAGATCACATGGAGCAAATTTTATTTCCTCGTCAAACTAAAATTTCTTTGAATACCTAAAGAGCAATGATAGATGAATGGATGGCCTTTCTTATCCTTTTCATATTTAAAGCTAATTTACTTGGATTATATTGCTCACACACATACACACACACACATACACACACATACACACACACATACACACACACAACATACACATACATACACATAAATTCTAAAGTTTTCAAATTTATATTATTTTTAGCATCAAGAAAATTCTTCTTTCTATCCTTTTCTCATCATTATCTACACTTCAATTATATCAGATCAATTAAAAATTGCTGAGAATTTATCTCTATGGCATACACGATGAGAAAAATCACCGCCATATTTGATGATAATTACCGCCGTATCTGGTGACAATCATTTCTATTTATTGTACAATCATATTTAATCATTATATATGACAATCATTTCTATCGGTATAATTATTAGTAAAAAGTAATTAGATAAAAAGTAAGTAAAGAAGAGAAAGAATGGACAAATCAAATTATAAACAAATCTATTTATGGATATGTTCACATGTCGCTTTCTTTTTAATCAAGACAATAACTATATTTCATATTTTTGAGTAACACATAAGTTAACAGTGATTAAATCAATACTTCTTAAATGAAACTGATAAGTTAACAGTAATCAAACAAACTACAATATATTTAAATCCTCATAGCACCTTATAAAGTTGAAGAATTGATAAAATATGAAATTAACGAAGATATTTTCATTGGTGTAAATTCATTTAATAGTTTTATTAATTGGAAACAAAAGCTTATTGATAATGTTGGAGACAAATAAACACAAAATAACATTTAGCTGAAAAGCACGTCACAATTATAAACAATTTATGAGTTATGTAATAATAACTTAGTCTAGCTTTGACCTAGACAAATAAACTATTTGAAGTTACAATTGGAAGAATAATTACAGACCAAAGTAAGAAGAAACCAACAGAAGCAAACCGAGGCTATTTAATAGTAAATAAAATTAATGAAGCTAAAGCCAAAGCTATCTTTTCTCTCTCTCTCTCTCTCTTTTCATTCATTTATAAAAAGTAATAGTAACTAGTTAGTTCTATCATTTCTATTTTCATCCAATATTCAATCAAATTCAATTTCATAATAAACAACACCAATGCTATCCGTACGGATATGATAATGAAGAAAACAGAAAAAACATTTTGGGAAAGAAAAATAAATAAAAGGAAAAGAAAAAAAATTATATAAAATATATTAATGAACATATTAAATATATGTCGGGTAAATTTAACTTGAAAACATCAAAAAATATAACTATGATAGGTATAAAATAATAATTAATAAATTTTAAGCATAGAATTTAGCTGATAAAATAAGATGGGAAAGTAGATATATGTATATGTATGAAATAAAAATTTTGAATCTAACGTTTTTAAAATTTTAAACTTTTTTTTTCAAATTTTGATAATGGTTGAATTATATTTCATTATTTAATTGATGTCAAATATACAATAAGATATTGAACTTTTAAAGAGTTAATATTATCATTTCTAGAAATTAACAAATACAAACTATAAGGTATAAATGAAGAATTTTTTACTATTATTTTCTTGAAAATGTTTCGTTATTAAGTTAGATAGAAATTTTTGTGAAAATAAACAAAAAGATAACAATAAGAACCAAAAAAAAAGAGAAAACAAAAAATATGCATATGAATTAATGAAAAAAAGAAAATTATAAATATTATTCATAAAAAAAAAAAGTTATTTATATTTAAAAATCAGGTTTCATCGAAAAGATCAAATTCATTCATTCATCCATTCATTCTTTTTTTGGAGTGAATTTGAAGAATGAAATATGACTAGTTTTAATTTAATGTAATTGTTCTCATATTTTTCAATGAGGATAGCATATATTTTAGCCATTGGAAAAAACTAGAAATGAAGCATTGCTTTTCAGGTTTTAAATTTCATTTTTGCAAGCAGCAATAGCAAATAATAAATATAAAACATGAGGCATTGTAAATTTCTTTCTTTTTTTTTTTTTTGAAAAGTAAACAATAAGTTTTATAGAAAATTTCGCCTGCAAAATTGACTGTGACAAAAGAAAAAAAGGAGAAAAAGGACAAGTTTTTAGGCAGAATAAAGAATTTTCATATATATATGTGTCACCTCAAAATATTGAATATTTGATATTATCATTATCAGTGAGATATGCAAAAATATCGGAGATAATGCGACGACTTTTACACGATGATAATAGATAAAGAAATAGAAAGAGGTAGAAATGAACGATATTCCTTATCTGTCCCTCTCTCTCTCTCTCTCTCTCTCAATACAATATAAAATTTAGGACTACCTTAAATAATACTTTATTGATTTGAATTAATATTTAAATTGATGAATAAACTTTGCTAACAATTTTTTGGTATTTTATAGCATTAAAATTTTTGAACATTTAATTTCATCGAACATTTTTATTATTAATGAAAAAGATAGAAAGTACAAAATGTCAAATAAGACTAAAGATTAATTTCAGTTAATATCACACTAAATGACATTGAAATGTTGATTAATTATGATTAATTATGCATTCTTCTAAGTGTTAAATTATAGTATCGAAAGGAAGAAATTTACTCTCTAACACTTTAGAGTTATTAAAAGTAACACTTAGCTAGCATATCATTCAACCTACACAAATTCTCTTTTTGATACAGCAATCCAGAAATCTTAAAAAGAATTCATTTCTTCCTGAAAAAAAAAAATAAAAATCTTTCTAGGCATGCAAAATCAATTTCTTTTAAAATAAATTAAAAAAAAGGATATATTCATATTTCATCAATTTTAAAAAGAAGAAATGGGAAATGAAAAGCAATAAAATGAGATTCGAATAAACTATAAATAAACTAATATGGAATACATTCATCAATGTCCACATATGCCCAATTTCATCATTTCTTTTTAATTTAATTAAAAACACGCCAATATCATTCAACAAGCATTATTTAACAACAAAACTTCAATTTCTAATTTTCATCGGCGCTTATATACATTTATCATTGGTAATTAAAATGTTAATTAAACTGTAAAATGTCTTTCCATATGTAATATTACGAAATTTTGAGAAGAATTATTGATTAGAAATGGAAAAAAAAAATTGTTTTGTTATGATAAGTGATAAAATTAGATGAATTAAAGATAACTGATAAAACATGTTTATTTGATCAGATTAAAATTTAATAGCACAAATCAATGCAAATGATAAGAAATTTTTTAACAAAGTCAAAAATATCAATCAGATTCGATTTAATTTATGAAATTAACGAAAATAGAGTTTGAATAGAGAATTTTGATTATCAGTGTTAATCTATTGTTAATGACGAATAATAATAACATAATAAGAAATAATCAATGATCACAACTCTAGCAATCATAACAATTTTTAGCAAAGATTTAAAAAAAAAAAACAATTAATTGTGATTGGATGCACATGTTGTTTACAATTATTTCTTTTACTTTATTTGGCACAAATAAGTATAGCACTCATTAGTTGAAATAAGAGAGAAGTGATAAATTCAATGAAATGCAGAAGAAAAATAGAAAATAATAATTCGATAAAGAAAAAAAAATCAAAAACGAATGGATGTATTGAGATAAAGAAGATAAAAATGTGACAATTTAACATCTTTAGCCAAAAGTAACATTAGCAAAATGACATTCATCAATAGAATTATACTTATAGCACTTGGCTAACAATTATTATTGTTGTTATTATTATCATTGCTGTTATTATTGTTATTAATTATGTTATCATCATATTATTATCATTAATTATTAATCATTATCAAATTACTCAAAGATTAACTTTTAGTTTTCGTAGAAATTATATTCTCATTGGTAGCTTTTGTATTTGATATGTTATAGAAGAAATAAAATTTGACTGTACATTTTACAAATGCAACAATCATTATATGCTCTAATTACTAGTCTAAACAATCAAATTCGATTAATTCCTCAAGTAATTTAAAATAATTGCTAAATTTAACTTTTGTTAAATTTTTCAAAAATTTTCCATACAAGAGAGAGAGAGGGAGGGAGAGAGAGAGAGAAAAAAAAAGCGATCGACTAACTATTGAATTCAATCAGACAGAAAGTACTATAAAAGGAAGCAAAAGAAGGATAAAAGGACACAAAGGGATTTTCATGGCTTAGCATGAACGAATGCCATAAGGCTAAACTATTGATAGAACGTAATGGGCTAATGCAATTGGGGCAATGACAAGTTAGGCCTTAGAATAGGCCAGGCCTATACTCTTACTTACCTGCCAAAAGATCTACTCTAATCCTTCTCTTTCTCTCCCTCTCTTTCCCTTTCTCTCTCTCTCACTTTGTCATTTTGTTTCTTTTATATGATAAAATGTGCAAATATATTTATTTGTGTGAGAAGGAACAGAAGCAATTAAAAGGAATAGCATTCAAATATGCCTTGCACAGAGCAAAATAATTAATTGAAGGACAATTCAGATTTGTTGCATCTGAATAAATAAACTAAGTCTAAAATTATGCTATTTAAAAATGATAGTATAGTGAATTGTCATGAAAATTTCAATTAATTCATCTATAATCAAAGAAATACATTTAATAAATCCATAGAAGGAAAGTTAGGTAATAGGTAAAATATTAAAATAGGACAATTTAAGCATTAAAATTAGACAATTTAAGTATTAGTATAAAATAATTTAAGTATTAGTATAAAATAATTTAAGTATTAGTATAAAATAATTTAAGCATTAAAATATGACAATTTAGGTATTAAAATTAGAAGATTTAAGTATTGAAATAAAACAATTTACGTATTGAAAATAGGACAATTGAAATCGCGTCAATTTTTCGAGATATGCAATTAGCTGGAAAAAGGAAAACAATGGGTGTAAATCATTAGCATCTTTTTGATTATTACTTTTATATTCATATATTTCAATCTAACTAATGAGATTTAAAAAAAGAAGAAAAAAAAATTATTACTTTGAATAATACAAAATAAATCATCAAAGGTGCTAATTATAGAAAAATAATGCTTCAGACATGCTAACAACATTTCAAAAAATTCTACTATCAATTGAAATTAATACTAGTAAAGTAGTCAGTTGCATGCGTAGTATTACGTAAAACGAATATTAACTAAAATCATTTAACTAATGCATTTCAGTACACATTTTACTCAATTAATTAATGATGAGTCACACTTCTTGTCAACAAATTTACTATATTTAATGATTAATATCGATTTGTCTATTATCAGCTAATCAATTGACAGCTAATCAAACAATCAATTAATCTCAACTCATCAAATTTTAGTATTTTCATTCAATGAGCTAAAATCATTGATGAATTATAGTAAGCTATTAGCATCAAATTGCAATTTAATCACAGAAATTAATTTTAGCTAATCATAATATTATTGATTAAATGAATGGAAAAGTTAATTAAAGAAAATGTTTTCATCATAAAAATGATAACAAAGATATATAATAATGATATATTGTTAGCAAATATGTAAGAAATATTCCTAAATTCGTCAAATTTTTTAACGAATAAATAAATTTTTAATTATTTTTAGTTTCACTTCTTTTTTTTGTCTTAATTATTTAGTTTTAGTGTTTTTGTTTAGTATAAACGTATATCAATTTTCAGTTGTTTAATTTATTAATGTTAGCTATTTTTTTTTTCGATGGTACATTGTAATATTTGAAATGCTTGTCTTATGGAATTAAATTAATTAATAAGCGAAATATATTTTAAAAAAATGTGTATAATTTGTGATGAATGTACATTTAGATTTTGCAGATTTAATATTAGAATTGGTAGTTAGTAGAGTTTTGAAATATGTGATGAAAGTAAGTGAACTAGTTATATTTGACGTGAGTTGACGTATTTTTCAATGACGTTGACAATAAGATTTTGAGAATGAATAAATTTTCTTCTACGCAATGAATCAGCCAATTTAATGGCAGTGTCTAATGCGCAAATTTTTCAAAAAAGAAAAAAAAATGCAAATGAAGGACAAAGAGAAAAAAATCGATATTTAAGTGAAAAGATAGCGAGAATTAATTTAATTTGTATTAATTATTCTAGAATTTAAGTAAAATTTGAAAAACAGACAGAGCAAAAGAAAACAAAAAATAAGATATTCCAGTCGTAAAAATGTTTCAAAAATCCATAATCATTAATTTGTATGAAAAATGATTACTTCATTCTCTTCATTTCTACAAACAACAATGATGATGAAACTTTACAAAGTAAACAAATTATATGTCAGTATAAATTATGCTCTAAAAAGTGATAAAAATATTAGAATACTTCAAATGACATCAATAAAATATGATTTTTTTTTTAAATGAAATAATCCACAAATAGTATTTTTAAGAAATTTAAAAAATAAACTTCGAAAAAAAAAATCTATTGGAAAGATATAAGGAAATTTTTCCAATTTTTTTTTCGAAATTGTTAAATAATTTAAAAAATGAAAAGAGAAGAAATAACGAACCGAATTATTTGATTCTAATTTTGCATCAATTGACCAACTATTTGATGATACTTCAGCGATACTTTTTGTAATACCCGAAGAAATGGTGCCATGATCACTTTGTGAGCTAATTAAACTAGCAGAAGCAAAACGAATAATTTCAATCCATTTTAACATATCATCTTCACTGCAATTAAATATTCTAATGATATCTTAAATATAACTAAAATTTCCCTCTAAATTCTTTTCAATTCGTTTGCATTTGAAATTCGGCAATTCCTTTGAATGTAAACATTTTTGCAATCTTTACATCTCTTCCTACTTCAATAAAATGTGAATAAAATTTATCAAATGAGTTAAAATTTTCTCATATCTATGCTTTTTAAAATGATACATATATATCTAAAAAAAGTAGCAAAATCTATGATTAGAAAAAAATTTTTTTTGCACCTAAATTTTCTTTTTTTTTTTTTAAAGAAAAATACTGATTGCTTTTTTAAGAGCTAAATATATCAATTATTAATTGTTTATTGATTTATTAAGGATAAATAAATTAAAAAAGTGGTTATTTGATAAGTAAACAATTACAGTAGTCGCACTAGCATTTCAACATATTATAAATTAAGGAATAATTTTGTTGATGAAAATTTATAATTTATTTTTCTGTGATTACAATTCAATTAAATCAATTGTAATCTATGTGAAAACTAGAATTATGCAATTAGATAATTGATAAATGAGATGATATCATTTTTGATTAACAATAATCAAATTTTTCTTTTCTTTTTTTTTTTCGTAAAAAGTTTACCAATAAGCCTGGAAATGATGTTCAGTTTGTTGTTGAGTTATCACACGAAATATGTGCGCTTTTTTGTTATCTTTTAGGCGGCAATATTCATATGCTATATCGATGATAGCTGATTTCAGATCAATTTCACGAGCATCCGATGGAATATTCAATAACTGTAATTAATATCACTTAATTTTCAAGCAATCACAATTATCATTAATCAAGTTTTTCAATTTTTTTTCTTTTTCTTAAATCTCTTATATCTAATTAATGACAGTAATAAAATGTTTATGTTAGTTATAATAAAATTTATGAGAATGCATTAATGAGTGATAATTAGCAAAAAAAAAAAAAAAAGAAAAATTAGCAAATTTTTAAAACTTCAATACTTCAACAGAAAGATTAGTAAGAAGAATGAAACAGGAAGAAAATATGCTGATATTTACTGAAAAATTTAGTTGATGGGGATTTGAAAGCGAAAAAATAAGAGTGAAATTTTCTTTGCACTTACTATCTTTTTCAGTTAAGATTAAGTTTAAGTCTAACTTTCACCTATTATTTTACTAATTCCAATTCTATTTTTTTCTTTTTGCACTGAAAGAAATGAATTAAATTTAAGAAATGAAACATATGATAGCTAGAGTAGTATTATTAATAGCAACAAACAGAAGGATAACTTTTAAGTTACATTATTTAACTAAAGGAAAGCTTTTATCGTAGCTAAATAATATCTAAATTTAAAGTTAGCTTAATTTAAATTAATTCGAAGTTAAGAAAGAGAAAGATGATGAAAATAAATTTGAATTAATTTCATTATTTGTGTGTTATGTGAATATTCAAATATTTTTGCATGTATTACTATACGTACATATATCTCAAAGAAAAAAAAAACCTAATTATTAAGTTTAAAGAGAGTGATATAACTTTGTTTTGTAGTAATGCAAATATAAAATTACTAAAAATTTCCAAATGAGATAATTTCAAACAATAATAATGCTAATTATATGTTATTTAAAATAAACTTAGATATATTTCAATAAAATGTTTCATTTATACAGAATTTATTGTACAAAAAAGAAAAAAAAGAAAATATTACTTTATTTTTAAATTTTGAAGATAAAATTCAAACGGATTAGTCCAATGTTTCGATGTAAAGAAGTAAAACATTCAAAAAAGAAAACAAGTAGAAATGTAGATAAGCATCTATCTTGAAATCATCAAACTGCACTATTAGCATACATCAGAGAAGCATAGCTAATAAACATTTGCTAAGAATCAATCAGATCAATCTTACACTAATAGAATTGAATTTAACAAAAAAAAAAAAAACAATTTTTTTTTTTTCAACTATTGAGCTAAAGTACAATGGCGCTATTTATATTCTTTTACTTATTCAATAGATACAGCATATATATACATGCATATCATTTTATTTGCTAAATAAAATTTATTATTTCCAACATTGCTCTCTTATCTTTTCCAATTATTCTACCAAAATTTCGCGCATATCATAAATTGAATTGAGATAGTTTATTTAAATGATTGCTGTAGTTGAAATTTTATCCAACATAAAAGTAAATTTTTATTAAAAATACAAATAAATGCTACAATGATAAATTTTCATTTAATACATCATAAATTCAAATCTTTCTCATACCAGTAATTTTTTGAAATTTAAACTATTAATAAAATTATTCTTATTAATAGTAGCATCTTTTTTTTTTGGTAAAAAATTACTCCAAATTTATGGTTGTCAATAATTTTTAGAAATTTTTAGTAAAATAGTAAAAAAAAAAAAAAGAATGAAATGAAATTGAGTATTTGAAAGAAATTGCATGAACAAAGATTGAATGTTTTGCAAAAAAAAAAGTGACAAAAAAAAAATCAAACTTTTTCATGCGTTTCATCATTGATATGTGAGCTTAGTTGACAGCAAAGATATAATTTAGTACCATGAAGTACTGCCCAATACATTGTCCATTTATGTCGGTCATTTTTTAGTGATTCACCCATGGCCACTTCCTATAAAATGACATATCATTTTGATTTGAAAAAAAATGTCAAAAATATTTCAAAATTGTTAATTTTTCTTTTTCTTTTAATCAGCAGTCAAAAAAAAAAGATTTTTTATAAAAAAATCGATTTATTGCACAATAACTGCATAACAATGATTTTGTCAACATAATATAATCACGTAAACTTCACGTGAGATGAAAGTTAGAATTAAGAAATGTTAGGAATATCGAATAATAAATTAAAATTAAAAATGTTAAGCTTTTTTTTTTCAAAAATTTTATTTACTAACTTGATGCATAAGTTGGCCCTGCTTTTGAACATCACCTAGACGTATCGGTGTAGCTAATAAGGATGCACTAATCGGCGCTGTTGTCGCTGTCGTTGAGCGTTTTAGACGACGACGTGATGGAAATCGTACAGTAGCGGTAGGTGAGATTGTTGTTTCACAATGTTTCGCCTGTAATACTTTTTTTTTTTTAATAAATAACTTTCTTGAAATGTTTCCTTTTATTTTTGCAATTCAAAATTAAATTAGAAATGCATAAAGTAATCGTTATACAATATCTTCATAAGTTTGTTTATATTGACTTTCTTATTTTTATCTGATTAATAATGATAATAACAATTAAAAATAATAATAATAACAATAAATAACAATAATAATAAAAATAATAATAAGAAGAAGAATGATTTCTTCAGATATTACTTTATCATTTATAATAATAAAAAGAAAAAAACTCTTAGCAGAAATAATGACTGATCATAAATTGGTGCTGGTGCTCACAGCTGTTAAAGATTGTTTTTTTTAGAAAAAAAAAAAACACAAAAGTTAATCAACAGACTTTTTTTTTTTTGTTTTAGGGGAGCAAATATATATTTTAAGGGAAGAATTTTTATATCTTTATTCCACCTATTATATTTAAAAGTATACTTATCAATGTTATCGATTATATCATAATATATTATTTTAAGTAATTGCTCAAAAAGAAAAAAAACAGATATGAAAAATAATTTACATAATTATTCATAGATTTATGATGCATAAAGCACGATAAATATTATTAAATTTAAACACTGTACAACAAAAAAAAATTTGAAAATTAATAAACTATAAAATAAAAAAAAGAAAAGAAAAATGCTGCAACCTAATTCTTCCAATTATTAATTATAAATTATTAATCTTAATCATCAAAAATATAGCTTTTTTTTAAAATAATACATATATTGGTGCAAAAAATTATTATTTTTTATTTTATACATAAAAATTATATCAAGATTTGCTAGACAATTATATATATATAATATTAATTAGTGAGAAATAATTATAATATGTTTAATCACTATAATTATTAATTAATATATCATTTAATTAGTGAAATAATTTCAAATTTAATCAAAACCTGTGTATCACCGGAAGAAAAAAAACTGATAAAACGTTGAATCCGATGCGTGGTTGCTGGTATATGAACGCTTGTTGAAGCGCTATGATTTGGAGCATAAAATGTCGAAGATGTTTTGGCAAGTATCGATGATGATGATAAACCACCACAACTATTATCATGTAATTCCTCTGATGATAAGACACGCCTGCAAAAGCATTACAAAAAAAAAAAAAAAAAAAACTATTTTCAAAAATTCGTTTAAAATCAACAAAAAGTAAAAAAAAAAAAGAAAAGAAAGAAAAGAAACCAACTGTTGCAGTTCTTACTGATTTTTCTTGTTTTATTCGAAAGAAAAAAAAAAAAGAAAATTCACCTTAAGATTGCAAATTTTTTTTTTCTCCATGAAAAATTTTTCAAAAATCTTTAAACAATTTACAATATTTCTATTCTAAGTTCGATCTAATAAAATAAAATGATATTAAAAGAAGATTGAACAAATTTCGCGCAAATATTATAATGGAAATTTATCACGTGACAAGTTTTTCGGTGTTTTTTTTGTTTCGTTTTTTTTTTTTGCAATATTTTAAAAGAATTATTATTTGATGACAAGAAATTATTTTGTTTAATCTATAAAATTGATTAATATTGTAGTAATTAATAATTATTAATAAAGAAATTAAAATGAAATGAAAAATATAAAAGAATTAAGAGTTTTACACAAATGTAATAGCATATTTTAATTTTATAGAAGTAAACATTTCAAACAAACATTTCAAACAATCAGAGTACTTTTTTTTTCTATTAATTAAAATAAAATTGATGAAAAAAAAAAAAGAAAAGAAAAGAAAAGTGCATGCTTCACTTTATCTTACGAATAGATATTATATGAAATGAATGTTGGAAATTTTGATTAAAAATTAGCTCAATTTATCATTCAAAATTTTAATAACATTTTATGTGAAATTTCTAGAAAACATAATTGTTCAAATAATAGAGAGGTAAAAAATAAAATGACACCTTCAAACTTATTTAAAACTTAAATTAGAAAAGAAAAAAGTGAAATAAAAAGGAAAAAAAAAGGAAGAAAGAGAAAAGTATACAAAAGCAGTTTTGCAATCTAAATTATCCACAATTCCATTTAAATCCAAGGGCAAATTTTCCGGCTTTTAATTGAAATGATGAAATGATTTTAACGGTTCATTTTTTTTGGAATAAAAAATGAAAGAAAATTTAGCAAAATGATAGCAGTAAAATTAAATGGAAAAATGGGGAAAAAAAAAATAACAAAATAAAAAATAAAACAAAACAAAACATTTCGATGAAATAAGAAAGAATGGAGCTATTTTAATTGATATAAACGTAATAAGAGGAAAAAGAATAAAACTTTTGAAATATTTTCAGTGATATTTAATATCAATAAATTAAACGAATGTTATCACTTTTCAAATTATTTCTTTTATCATTTCTTTCATTATGTAAAATATTTTATATGAAAGCAAAAAAAAAAGAAAGAAAAGGAAAAAACCAAAATATTTTGGAGCAAACATTATTTTAGCAATTGTAGAAATAATTTTATTTAAAATTTCTAGATAGATTTCTTTTTTTTTATAGCAACCTTTATAAAAAAAAAAGACAAAGAAAAATACTAAAGTTATTATTTTCTGAATTAAAATAAATTAATTGATATTTTATTAAAAATTAATAAATAATTTCATTAATAAAAACTTCTATGATGTAATTCTCATTTCTTTAATATTTTAATGAATTTTATTATGAAGAATATTAGCGCTAATTATTATTATCACTACTACTATTATTTTTTAATAATAAAGCTAAATTAATTAGAATTTACCTAATCAAAAAAGAAATAGTATTAACTTTTTTTTTTTAATTTGAATTGAAAAAAAAAATATTTCAACTATATTTGATGGTTCATTCAAAAATTGCAAAAATAATTTTGAAAGGATGAGGAAAATTAGCAAAATGAAATGAACTGTAAAAAAATTTAAATCGGATGGATAAAAGGTTGATGATGTGTAGTGGAAGTGTAGCATACCATTTTCACTAATTTTTTTTTTACTGATTATAATGAAATGATCGATTCAGAATTTATTCATCGTTATGCAGCGGCAAAAAGGTTTTAATGGTGAAATTGGTATTTGAGAGTAAAGGGAAAATAGAGAGAAGAAACAGGTAAGAAGAATGCATAATGAGCTCTTCCTTTAACCTTACCCTTACCCTTACTCTTACCCATATGTTAGTCCACTCTTTTTTCTATTGCCCATTATTAGGACACTTAAATATTTGTCGTCCCATCTGGTACCTACCATACACACACAATAACTAAGTGCCAGATGAAATGAATTAAAAAAAAAAAAAAAAAAGTTTATGAAATTTTCAATTGAAAAAAAAAATCATTCACTACTGTTGTAATTTTTAGTTTGATAAAACATCTGAGTGCAACTATACCAGTTTATAGAGCGATAAATCGCGGAAAAATCAAATATACCAAAGAATGAATAATACCCGAACATATTTAATTTTATTTGAAATTCAACTTTAATAACTTTAATTTTGAATTTTATGAAAAAGTTTCCTTTTTTTTTTGTCAAATAAGCATTTCATACTACTAGTAGTAGTACTATTGTTGACATTAGTATGACCTTGCTCCTACACTTCCATTTCATTAGATGACATTCTGAGAAGAAGAAAAAGAGGCAAAGGAAGGAATTTTTTTTTTTTTGTTAATAAAAGACAAATAAAAATTTTTGATTTGAAATGTAAAAGAGATGGCGCAAAAAAAAAGGAAAGGAAAGATGAGTAATTCATTAATAGAGCAACTAATTTTTAAATTTCAGAAGAGAGAGAGACTTTTTCACTTTTTGTTGTTCCTTTTTTTATTAATTCACTGTCATATTTTTTGTTTTGTTTTTTGAAAAACTTGAAAAGTTTAAGAAAATCATACTTTTGTCTTTTTTTTGTTTTTTTTAAATTTAAGAAACAAACAAAATAAATTAAAGAAAATTTTTTGTGCATGAAATCAATAACAGTTATATGCAAAACTAAACTGTACAAAGATATGATTATAGAAATTGTTGACAGTGAATTAATGAAAATTTTTGAAATCGTTCAAAATGAAAATGAAAAAAGTGAATTGATTATAATAAAATAAAATGATAAAGAAGAAATGAATTATGAAATGTCTTCACAAAATAAAAGAAAAAACAATGTTTCTACACTAAGCCATTGCAAAAAAGATTTGAAATAAAATTTATATAATTTTGAGAAGATTTTAAGAATACGAAAGAAAATGAAAAACATACGATTGAAATTTAAATTTTTAATTTACCAATCAAAAATTATTTCTTTTAGTGTTAATCATAATTCATTTTTGAAAAATATAAAGAGATAGTAATATATTCATGTCTTTAGCAAAAGTTTTAATAATAATTTCTTAGATATCTCTCAGTGATTATAAATTCCATCTGTTTATTTACCTTTTTTTTCCTCTCTTATCAAATTCATTTGTAGATAAAGGTAAACATAAGTAATCAAGAGTTATA
The DNA here is from genome assembly GCA_005281725.1 of Wuchereria bancrofti. Lineage (NCBI taxonomy): Eukaryota > Metazoa > Nematoda > Chromadorea > Rhabditida > Onchocercidae > Wuchereria > Wuchereria bancrofti. The sequence goes on along the minus strand of SSBO01000001.1, from coordinate 12,157,662 downwards.
TGAAAAAAAAAAAGTTACAAATTTTGTTCGTTTGATAGTATGTATGGAAGGAGACATGTGACTTCAACAGGTAATTTCAAAGCATTACCTGAGCCGGATGATGACTTCCATTGATGCCATCATCATTGGCGACAATTTCTTGAAACTCTTCTACAAAACCAGATTTTGTGACAAATATAACTAATTGAAGAAGGAACCAGAAGATACGGAGCGAATAATCCGTAAACATTCCCTAAACACTCATTCCCTCTCTCATTCCGCCCCACTGCTACCAAGAAATTACCTAATCTATCTGACTGAAATTTTTGAAAAAAAAAATTTTTTTTTTAGTACAAATTATAATGCATAATTTGAAAAAGTATTTTTTAGACAAATCGAAAAAAAAAAAATAAGTGTGGAAACTTTTAATCAGCCAAAAATGTTACATTAAATTCTCTTCACGACAATCTTTTCTGCGATAAGTTTTTCTCATCGATATTTTATGTCTCTGTGAAATACAACAAGTTTTAAAGAGATAATTTATTTGTGGAAACTTGAAAATGCATCAATTTCTGTTGCACAACCATAATAAGAAATTATGTTTTATGTTAGAGGGCGAATCCAACAACATTAAATAATGTTTCACGTACAATTTCACGTACGTATAAAGAGACTTGTTCACGTACAATTTCACGTACGTATAAAGAGACTTGTTGATAATGTATAAAGAGACTACTTGTTCTGTCCTAATAAAAGCAACAAAAAAAAAAGAAAAGCTATGCTATATGAATATTTTGAAATCCTAAATTTTTATGAAATACGGGATTCAAAATACGGCATCAGCAAGAAATTCGAAAGTTTTCTGCTATAACTTCAATGAGATATCACAATTTTTTTAAATTTATGAATTTAAGAAATTAAAAAAAAACTAATAAATTTAAGAGATTTTCGGACAGATTTTCAACAATAACAGTAAAATTTATTTACACTTTTATATTTTCTAAATTAAATTCAGTTAAATTTATTTCTGATATTTCATCTCATTCTATCTAGAAAGATTTTGAGCTAGACTTTAAATTAATTTTGGATTTCAAATTAATTATTTTTAGGGTACTAATAATAGTTGGAAAAACCTTATTGCATAATTATCAGTCAAAATACGAAAATCCGTTGCTGTTATCGATTGTAGGATAAAAATAAACGACATACTCAATTTGACTTAGCTATGGATGATGATGATAACGTGCAACCGGATATATTCACTGATTCAGGATCAGGATCATATTTCAGGGAAGTAAAAGTAGCAACTAATGATAAGATAGAAAGATCAGCGATAATGAATATTTTCTGATTAAGATAGAAATAAACAGTAAGAAGTGAAACATTTCAGCAATTATTTTAAAAAGAAAAAAAAATTTTTTATTTTGATTCCATTTTTTCTTTCTCTTTTTTTTTGGTTTACGAAAATCTATTTATCATTTAGTGTGAATTTTGTTTTTTTTTTTTAACAATTTTCAATTTTAAAGCTAGATGATAACACAAATATTTTAATGCTTCCAATAAATTTATCAAATATTTAACTTATATTTTAATTTTCACAATCAATGTTTTCAATTTTTTTTTTTTTTTTTTTGTGAGATAAAAATGACACATTTATTGGAATCATTTTTCTGACTAAATTTCTTTCTTATATTTCAATATGTTTAGATATAGTATGGAAGAAAGTTCACATTTGATAATGTTTAATTTACACTTCGATCAGACAGACTATCATATTTTTAAAAAAAAAGATGTAATTTTTGAAAAGAAAAAAGCAAAAAGCGAAAAAAAAAAGAGAAACAAATTGAGATAAGAAAGAACTAACAATTCAAAAATTGATACAGAAACAAAAATATGATCTTACTTCCTCATTGATATTTATTTATTATAATAATGAAAGAGGAAGAAAGTCAATTTTAGTTAGTAAAAATTTAAAAATGAATTGAAGCGTAAAATTAGATGGTAAGCTTACATTGGAAGAGATTTATTCAATTCATTCATCCCTTAGAATAATTATGCTTAGCTTTCATTTTATTTTCTTCCTCCTTCTGTTGTATTTGCAAATGGAAGAAATTTGCCTTCTTCCAATCATTTCATTTCCTCTCTCTTTCTCTCTCTCTCTCCCTCTTCAATAAATGCAAGAAATTAAACCTCAATTGGTGGGTAATAAGACAAAAAGCAAATTTTAGACAATGGTAGTTGACAACAACCACAATTTACCATTTATTATAAATTCAATTATGACATATAATAAATGAAGCTAATTTAAATAATATCTTTATAAAATGAGCAATTATTAGAAATAAAACTTTTAAAACAATTTTAATAACAAAAATATTTGTTTTTTTTTTTTTTTTGAATAGGAAATATAATTCAAAAATAAAATAAAAGATTGTTTTAAAAAAATTGTTAAAGAATAATAATTTAAGAAAAAAAGAAACAAATAATTATTACTATGTCTCTAATTTGTCTCCTTGAAAATTTAATGTTTCAATTTGTTTTTTGCCCTAAAATAATTGCCTAACTCTTAAATCAAATAAATAGATAAAGGCAGAGAGAGAGAAAGAAAGAGACACAGAGAGGGAGAGAGAGAGAGAAATTTCGTATAGGAAAGAAAGTTCATTACTTTTTAACATCAAACATTATTTTTACAGATCACATGGATGACGATGATGACATTTGGGAATATAAACACATTTATTCTACTTCAGTCAACAACTAAGTGAAATGGATGCATGATATAATGCTTTTTCCGATAAGTTGAGCCGATTCTTTTTCCGGTAATTTCCTATGATGGAAGTAAATATATCATAAATATTTCATATTCATATCATTACATTCTATTTTTATTAAAAATATATTAAAATATTAAAAAGTATGTTAGAACTAATACCAAATTATTATTATATGTAATATAATTGCGCAAATATATTTAAAAAATTTTTTTCTCTTCATCTAATTTAACAATAGAAATTATAATTATTTAAATTTAAATTAGTCCATTTATCATTTGATTGTAATTATAGCGTAAAAGTTCAAAGTTAATAACGCAAAAATTCAAATTTAAGAGCAAGACGTATTTGCACAAGTGGCACTGACTGATAAAAAGTTAAAGTAGTAAACACACACATACACACACACATATATATATACATAAGACACACATACATACATACACGCATACATTTACGCACATATAAACATTGCACATTTGCGCCTATTATTTGAATCACGTGAACGATCGATATAATCATTACAAAAGAAACGTAAAAAGAGTACTGTGAGGAATTTTTCAACTTTTACGACAAAAGATGTTATTCTTTCCATCAATAATTTTATTTGAAAATAGCCTTAGAAACAATCTTTACGATTATATGCAATTTTAGTTGATACAATTTTAAAATTGACTAAAAGGATTACTCGTTATCCTCTAAAATGAGGAAATTCATTTTTAACTTTTACTAAGCTAATTCATTCTTTAAAAGTGAGAATATGAAATCGAAAATGCACTAAATAATATTGAAATATTAATTGATATTTAATTCATTTTATCATTTCTTCATTCTAACAATACCATTTATAACTAATAATTATTAAAAAAAAAGAGGTGATGGTTAGGTAGGTAAGTAAATGTTAAAATTATTTCTAAAAATTCTACAATAATTAAAAATTTTAAAAGAAAATATTAAAGATAAGACATCTTTGTAATAATGAGTCAAGAATTTTGAATGTCAAAAATTTCAATATCTCAGTGGTTTATTTATTAATTAGTTATAATCAACTAATTACTGACTAATTACTTTTATCATTTTTGTGAAAAATGAAAATACTATTTCCACTGTATAAAAATAATTCGTTCTATCATAACGTTAGATTAATAAAAAAATAAGAAGCGAAAAAAAAAGTAGGAGAGATGGAGTTAGTTTGTTGAAATAAATAAAACTTACTTTTTTTCATTCCATCTTTCTTTATTGCTAAATTTAAATTGAAATTTAGAAAGTGTGAAACTCACTTGATATCAGGTGATGATGATGCATTTTGGATTACAATTGAATCATCACTAGCTGATAATGCTGAACCGGAACTTGTGGCCATTACGTATGATTTGGGCCGTCGTCGGTTTCGATGACATCGAGATTCATTGAAATTATTATAGGTATCGTTGAACAGATATGATAATCCTGAAAAAAAAAATAGTAAAAATTAAATAATACACTCTGATTCGAAAAACCGATTCAAAATAGAACAGTAATAATCAATTTCAATTTTTTTTTTTTTAATTTCTAGCACTCTTTTTCCTTACATCAAATAATTGCCGTCCCTCACTTCATTTTAAATGATCAATATTTAAAGAGTCATTTTACATTTATATTAATTTATAAACAAACAAATGAACAAATCCAAATATAAAAACAAACTATTCATTTCGTTCATTGAAATGAACAAATGACCCTTTAAATATTCATTTCAAAAATGAAAAATGAAGAAGAAAATTTATTCAGTTAATTGAAATTTTTAACAAATTCAACTTACTCCAACTTTTTAATCTGTATTATCATAAGAAAGTTAATTTTCAGAAAATTTTCATTTTCTAAAAAATTTTGGAAAAAAACTTTCAAAAAATCACCGTATATACAAACGCATTTTTTTTTTTTTGAAAAACGAAAAAAAAAAAATGATGCACTTTTCAATGAAATTTACCCGCTTCCCCTCCCTGAAAGAGATATTTTCAGCGAAAAATGAAGACAAATATTCCTTCTAGCAAGTATTTGACAATGCCGCCATAAAAAATTCTACATTCATTCTATATTAAAACGTATGAGTCAGCGATACGTTTCATGAAAAATAAAAATTTTCCAGAATTAGATTTGAAAAAAGAAAAAAATTTTATTACCAAGAAACAATAAATGACTGCTGCAGATGTCCAAAATAAATTTAATTTAAAAAAAACCAACAAATTTGTATAACTTTTTTGTACTACTCGAAAAAAAAACTAAAAACTAAGCAAAACTTTTCCAACTACAAAAAAAAATGATTGAATTATGACTTTATTTTGAATTGTTCATAATATTTTCCAATAATTCAATATGTTAATGATTTTATGATTATGTTTACATTAATCTATCATTTATCAATCATATTACTGTATTATATCATTGATAAATGTACCTTATCATTGATAATCATCAATGCTATACCTCATTTACCTTTATCATATTTTCTTTTTTTTTAAATTAATAAAAAATGTGATTAAAGATTACAAGTACAATACACTGCAAAGGGTTAAAGGAAAAATGAATTAATAAATTAGTTTAATTCTAATTAGCAAAATTTGTTATTACCTCAATTTTTTTTTCCTTTTTTTAAAGAGAAAAGAATTTGTGTTTCTTTCATAATTTTAATTTTTGAAAAAGAAATAAGAAAAAAAAAAAGTAAAAATTGTTAAAAAGAAAGAAGAAGAAGTAAGAATCTTCGAGCAAATAGGAAAGCAATACATACGTCAGCCTTTTAGACAATTATCAACAAAACCGATGGAGTAAGATTGAAATGCCTCAAACTCTATCAACACTTTGCAGCACATAAGAGATTCTTTGTTCCGCAAAACTTTTTATAAAATTTGAAGAGAAATGAAATTCGCACAATCATAAATCAGTGTAAAATTAGCTATCACTTTGTAGCATTAGCAGTAGCAGTAATAGCAGTAGTAGTAGTAGTAGTAGTAATGATAATAATAATAATAATAATAATAATAATAATAATAATAAAAGTAATAGTAAAAATAGTAGTATCAATAGCAGTAGTAGTAGCGACGATACCAATAATGTAAAAATGCCGATAGTTTTAAAAGTCGGAACATTTCTTTTAAAACAATACTTCCATAAAATTGACATTTTCAAGAAAGGAAAAAAAAATTGCACTTTTTTTTTTTGATTAATTTTGTTGGAAATTTTCTCATTGTGTACCATAAATGATGTAGCAATTGCTAGAAATATGAAAATGATTGATAAAAGTATTTCATCCAAAATATGCCAAATAAATAATTATTAAATTTTAATGAAAAAAAAAGACAGGAAAAATTCCATTTCATAGTATACTTTCATTCATTTGTTTTCAATTTTTAAAAAAATACAAATGTGCTTAATTATTTTTATTTATTACAAATGTTGTCAAAATTTATTAGATCAATCACAATCATTCAAAGTAATTTAGTGCAGTGATTATGATTATCAAAGTAATGAGTGATGAATGATAACAAATAACATAGCACTTTGTAATGAATGTTAATTATAACAAATTGGAATTGAAATCAAAATATCTAATTTGTTCTGTTGAAGTAAATTTAGAAGTAAAATATAAAATGAGGTCAGAAGCAAGAAAAAAAAAACCAAAAAAAGACTAATAACAAATTTTAATTCTTGCAATTAAGTCTCATTATAACAATATGAAATCCTCAAGAAATTTAACAAAAACATCAAAAAATATTTCTGAAAATAATGAAACTTCAACTAAATAAAAGTTAAAATTTTTTGGCCAATTTTTAATTTAATTAGCCAAGAATGTGCATACCAAAGAAGGAATGATATTATCGATTTAATCAGTGATAAAATCACAAATGATAATATTGCTTTCACTCAATGTCATTTAATAATTGACACAGGAAGAATAGATGAAAACATCAAATTGTTAACACTGAAAGTACTTTCGCTTAAAGAAATTAAACGATCTATTGAAATCGAAACTGAAAACATTTCACATTCTTATGAAACTAAAATCGAAACATTCTTAAACTGTTATTCATTCAACTTTTTGCTTTTATTTTCTTCTTCTGATAAATTACTCTAACAAAACAATCACTCTGATCAGCTCTCGAAATATATTTTAGTTCATGCAAACAGTTGTTTATTTATTTTTTATGTTTATTTATTTATCCTTTTTTTATTTATGTATTAATTCTAGATGAATCAATTAGATGAACAAATTTCAATGTTTAAAATTAATGCTACGATCGCATAAAATAATATGTTAAAAGTTTTTTTTTTCGTAATTGCAGAAAAAAGAAAAAAAGATTTCAATTCATCAAATAAAAGAACTAACATTTCAATTCATAAGTTTAAAAGAAAAAAAAAATTAAATGACTGATTAATATGAACATAGCAATGTAAGATAAACAATACGAAGATTAATTTTGCAAAAGATTTTAAAAAAACTACCACAAGTAAAGAAAAACACAAATAAATTGTTTTAAAATTTTATGAATATAATAAATGATTTTGAATAAACAGAATTCTGACATAAATAAATAAATAGCTTAAAACACAAATATAAAAATCGTATAAAATAAATAAACATTTAAACATAAATAAACAGTTTAAAAATTTTATTAATATAAAATACAAAAACATGCCTTAATTCTGTTACAAAAGATAAAAATTAGAATATAATAAATATGTAACAAAAAAATGGATCATAAAATTAGATATATTTTGCCTTAAACACAAAAATTTTTAATTTTTTGTTGATTTTTTTTCCAAATATTATAAAAAATTTGAATTTTCTTTTTTCTTTTCCACTGACAAATTACAAAGCATTAATGTTCTCTAAAAATTGCTACAATTAGAAAGAAAACTTTAACTAATAAAAAGAAAAATCGGTTGGATGAGAATTGATAAATGAGAAAATGAAGAAAGTCAAAGAATTGAAAATTGGAACTTTTACATTTCGAGTAGTAACTAAATAATGACGAGTAAGCATAATTTACAAGTTAATAAATTATTTCATGTTTTCCTTTTACAATAATTTTATTGTATTAAGAAAGTAACTGATAACAAGTTATGATTATCATATCTGTTGAATGATAAAGAAGTTTTGCATAATAAATTTGAGGAGATTTTTAAACAATTCTATGACTTATCTCAGTTGTGTGATTTTGTTACTTGAAAATGATATCAATGTTAAGTTGAAATTTGATATGATCAATAGAAAAGAAGCTGAACTGAGGGCTTTTAACAGTTTTAGTATCAGTGTCTAAAATTTAGGAATAATATAGTGAAGAATTGAAGAGTCAGAGAAGAAACACTGCGAAATGAAGGGAAGCGCAATGTATCCTTTGATCAATTAACTAACAAATGCGCCTTTCATCCATTTTTATTTCATTTCTTCATTTACCTGATCTGAAGTGTAACGACAAATAAGTTATAAAAGAAAAAAAAAAAGTTGCAAAGAGCTTTTTTCATTTAATTCATTTCCTTGTCTCATCGATAAACAATTCTTTGAATCAGTTGGTCGTCTCATTTCCCAAAAGGACAAAGAATTGAAAATTATTTAACATTTACAAAGATTCCATCGAAAACAAAATGCAATAAATTTAGACAATAGTTCATGTAATAAATCATTTTAGAAGTTCAAAAGAAAAAAAAAATTCCAATAAATTTGTGTCCAATTTTAAACGGAAAGATGATGAAGAAATCACTCGATTTTCAAAAGAGTATTATTTAAAATTAATACAATTCAAAATATCGAATTGACTGTAAGAATTTGATAATTTAAGGAATTCATTTATGAATAATGATAATTACTAATAGTTTAATTTAAATTTCAATAAATGTATTAAATTTCAATATATGCAGTTATGGTGTAATAATGAAGAAAGATTGCAATTATAAGTTAAAAACAATTAATCAAAGATGTCTGTGTGAAACAATTATTTTGAAGTAAAAATTAATTCAATTATTTGAATCAGTTAGTCGTCTCATTTTATTAAATGTAAAAGAAACAAATTGACACATTGATGAAAAGTTCATTAATAAAAGCAAATCTGATCAGTTTTAAAAATTTTTAAATTCATTACACCAAATGATTATATCAGTGAAAAATTGAAATTGTGAGGAAAAATTGATAAGTTAAATAAATTTGTACTAAGTTTCAGTTGAAATAAAAATTGTAATAAAATATCAAAATATTAACACTGAAAATTATCATAGCTAATCATTTTTTTCGTTTTTCTTTTTTCTCATTTTGTTGACTTTTCAATTCCATCATACTAACACAATTGCCATATTAAAAAATTAAATCATACAATTCATAGATATTTTTATTAGGTAGGCATTATTTCATAGGTAAACAAAATCAAATGGATTTAAAAAAAAAAGAAAGAGTAATTAAAATGAAATAATAATATTAGAACAAGAAAGAAAGAAATGAAAGCAATTGCAATTTCCTAAAGATTATCCATTTGAACATATTTTATGAAATAAGATAAATGGGTCGATTAGAAGAAGAAAATAGCACCGACGAGGTTCAATGAAATATATTTGCTCAAGAATATATCTAATTTTGAAAAGTAACGGGGTTAAAAGAGTGGAAATTTTAGCAATGTCAAAAATGACATTTATAATTTATGAAAGATTGGATAAGCTAAGCATTATCATGCTTATCACTTTCATTAACATTATTATGTAAAATAACAAAAAAAAAAAAAGGATCAGATAAAATTTTAAAAGCAAACTTAAAAGAAATTAAATTTAAATCCGAAAAAAAAGTGAAATAAAATGTTTATAAAAGCGCAAAATATTTAAATAATTTGTAACCGCCAAAATTCTATCTCACTATTAGTGATGCGAAATGAAGATAAGCATCAATTGTGAAGCAGAATTCGATAAATGATATTTAGCAAATGTATAAAAATGGAAAAGGAGGATTTATAGTAAGAAGAAGGAAAGATATTATCATCTTGAATTAATCTAAACTGATTGCAATGATAATTTGATAATTCGTTGAAGTGATAATTATTTATCATCTGGTTTAATTTAACCCAACGATCTCTTTTATAAACACTTTTCCATCAGATATTTCTCCATTTGATTTAAAAATTTTGAAACTTTATCTTCTAAAAAAGTTCCATCCCTCTAATTTAACCTAAAAATTTTTCAAAGAAATTCAATTTTCATCTCTTCATTTTTCTCATCTTTCTCCACCTCTTGCTATTAATGAAAATATTACCACTAACATTATCGTTTATTTTTTTTTTCATACAATATTTCGTAACAAATATTAGTGATTTTACTTTAATTACAAAATCTCGAATAGCACTTTTAGTTTTTCTCATAAACTATACAATTTCAATTCATCAAAATTCAAAATATCAAAGAATTGGATTAGACATGATGAAGAAGTTTGTAATATTTATGTCACATTTGATAGAAATATTTATTAATGAAAATATTTACAAATTTGTTGATAACAGGATGAAAAAAAAAAAGCTCTTTTAAAAGATGGATGTAGTCTAATGACTAGATGCTATTGCTAAACTTAGAAATATGAAATGACCACCTGTAGCTTACAATTCTTCCTTCTTCATCTTCACTTCATCTGGCATCAAATCATTTCTCTCTTCACAACAACAAAGGTCATCCAAAACAAAGCACAACATTAATGTAGAAGCGCTGTGTAAATAAATAAAGCTTTCCTTTCATCACAATCACAATTCTTTCTCTTATTATCATTTCAATTTACTACCACCTGTTGTTATTGTCATTCTCCACCGTTGCTTTATGATTACTTATTATTATTATTATTATTATTGTTATTTATTAACTATTATTATTATTATCATGATTTATTATTATTATTATTAATATTATTATACTATTATTACTACTATTATGTTATTATTATCAATTATTATTATTAATCATTATCATTACTAATTATTGTTACTGTTATCACCATTATTATTATTATTGTTATTATTCTTATTATTATTATTATTATCATTTTATATCATTCTCTATCTTTCCTTTAAGAAAATACTAATTATAAAGTAACAACTTTCATCAATTACAATAAAAAATATTTAGAACGAAAATTTTCAGAAAAAAAAAAATCCAGTTGGAAAAAAGTTAAACTGGACGACAGAAGATAAAGATTAAATAACCAAAAGAAATAAGGAATCCCATAATAAATGGTATTCCGAAATCGGCATTTACATCTTCTAATCTCTTTCAACCTTTTCGTTTGTCGAAATTTCTCCTTCAAAAATTTATTTTGATTTTCATATAAAAAAAGCTATTTTTTACTTATTCTTTACACAAATTTTTCTAGTTGAAAACAAAAAATAAATAAATAAACACAATTATTTTAATAATTTGCATTCCAAACGTACGAAATTGAGTTTCGGCAAAAAAGGAAAAATGAAAAATGAATAAAAAATTCAAAGAAACAATGATTTTATTAAGAACTTCCAGTTTTGAATTAATTAATTGAAATTAATTAATGATATGATGAGAAAAAAAAGAAAAAAACAAATAGAATGAGAGAAATATGTAATCAGTAATGATAAGCATATTTAGTGAAATTTTTTAAACGCCAAAAGAATGAATGAAAAAGAAAATTTAGACTAGCTGAAAATTAGTTTAGCTAACAAATCATTCCGTTCTATCCAATCTGTAAGCTAAATTAAATCAAACTAACTTCATTCATAGCCCTATCAATCCTTAACCTTTTTTTTTTTTGCTTTCCCATTCCAAAACTGTAAATTTGTTATGCTTAATAGCTCTGCTTACTTTGACTAGTTTAAAAAAAAAAAAAAAATCCATCGTATGACTTTTTCATTCAGAATAGCTTCACCTAATCTATTCATTATTTATTCTCTCTTCCCACAATATGCGCAAAATGTTTTTTCATTTGCGCATGCACAGATACTACAATTATTTTTATTTTTAATATGACTAATTGAATTTGAATTACATAACTGTTATTATTATGTAAAATACTAGCAGTAATTAATTTGCAATGATATGATAAAAACATAAATGAAAAAAAAATCATATAAAAGAAAAAAAAAAGGACAATAAAATATTTCAAATAATTTGAAAATTCTTAAATATAACGAAATGATTATAGTTTATGATGCATTTCATTTCATTTTTAAACTTATTTTACATCGTTTTTTTTTTTCAAATTATTTTACAACTTTCGACCAATTTGTTAAATTTTAAATTTTAATTGATAACAACACATATATTTTAATGAATCAAATAGAATGAATAACAAATAATTTTGAAATTATTGCAAAAAAGAAAAAATAAGCATACATTTTCTTTCGTTCTTTCTTTCACTTTCCTCATTCTCATAACATTTTTTTTTTGTTATGATTAAAATTGAAAAATTAAAAATCTTTTTTTTTTTAAATATGAGTACTAATCTCTCTTCAAAAAAGAAAACAAAAAGAAAACCTAAATAAATTAATGATCAATGCACTGTGTTAGGAAAAAAGGAAAAAGAGTAAAGAATGGCAATAATTTTGTTTCTTTAAACAAATAACAAATGAAATGATAGGAAACTAAATTAGTCATTTTGTTTAAACTTAAATTCGTACTCAATCAAAAGGAAAAAAATGTGAATTTGAAGAAAAAGCAAAAGTTAAAAAAAAAAAGATTTCTATCTCAAAGCTTATTCATGTAAAAGATTTTTTTTTGCTTTTATTTTTGCAATAATAATTATAATTGCTCATAATTTAATTGTTTTTATATTTTCACATAAGTAATAATTATATTTACTCAAATGAAAATATAATTGTTTATTAAGGTAATTGAGTATTTTATTAATATCAATGAAAAAACAATAAATTAACCATTCATAAGTGAGAATAATTTTAAAGTTGTTTACAATTAGCTAATAAGCGCAGCTGTTATTTAGTGATAAGCATAATTTAATTTATAAAAAACATTATGTTACGATCAGAATCAATAAACAAAATGCTAATCATGTTAAAAACACTTCTCAAATATGCATCCCATATTCTTATCAAGTTTGAAATATTCTTATCATTATTTCTGTACTTCATTTCAATGACCTCAATGATCTCTAGAATCATTCAAATGATTTCCTTTATTGTACTTTTTTTTTTCAGATTCAACACTATAAACAAAAAGTTTCTCAAAAGAGTCATCATATCATTAAAAGTAAGTGAGAAAAATAATCACTGAAATTAATTACAATAAATAGATCTGATAAATAAAAAGGAAGGAAGAAAAAAAAAACAGTTTTAGCTGATTATTATGACGATATTTTAATTACTATTAATTAAAATTTTCCTATTTAAGGAAGAAACCTAAGAAAGAATCTACCCAGGAAGCAAGATTTCAAATTTTGAATAAATTTAAAAAAATTTTTTTAGAGTAGAAAAAGTATTATCGATGATTGATGATAAAAAATAAAAAAGTATCACCAAAAAATGGAATATTTGAAGAAATAATATTTAATTAATGATAAAATATCTTGTTAACTTATCAAATTCATACTTCTGCAAAGCTATATTATAGTTATATAAGTAGCAAAGCGTTTCATATAAAAATTGAAATGTATTAAATACTTAAAGATGATATTTAATACTGCTAAGATTAAAATATATGCTAAGATTAAATATGAAGAATGAAAATTTAATAGTTTTTCAATAATAATTTCTTCATTCTCTCATAAGCTTCCTTCTATACCAGTTAGTTAATTAATTAATTAATGTCCATTTTATTTACAAATAGTAAAACATAGTAAATACTAGAGGATATTATTAAAATGATATTAAAAAATAAATAAAAGAAAAAGGAAAGAGGTGGAGAGAGAGAGAGAGAAAGGGAAAAAGAGAAAGTAATGTTGCAGTGATTAGAAATCTTTCTCGATTGCATTCAATGGCACAAAGTAGTACAATGTTCAAGCAGCTAAAATTGTCGAAAAATCAATGCCAATGACATTTCTATTTTGATAAATTATAAAGTTCGAAAATTTTGAAATTCCTTTTGGGAATGGAAAATCTGAGACTTTTAAGCTATCTTAAATTTATCCTTTCATACCAATAACACAATAAATGCTTCATGTCAAGAAACAATCCTCTTCTATTGTCTAAACTTTTGATTTCATCAATTACAATCTCCCTTTCTCTCTCTCTCTCCCTCTCTCTCTTTCAGAAGAACAATGATTAGTAAACAGATAAGCAAGGAAATATTTGAAATATACCAATAAACATCTTTTAAAAGATTGATAATAAGTAAAAATTCTAACGATGAGTAATAACTCTAACAAATATACTTACCATATTTTGTACATATTTCCATCGATTTTGATTGCGGAAGATGATTTTTAATAAGATAATCTGTATTTTCTGTTTTTATCGTAGGCAACAAATTTTTTGCATTAACTGAAAATAAAACAAAATTTTGTTAAAAATTAATATTGAAAATAAAATTAACTGAAAAAACAAACAAACAAAACAACAGTAACAACAATATTAATTATAGGAATGATGGATAATGATAATGATAACAATGATATCTAATATTTGTTATATTTTAATATTTCATAAATGCATCAATAACATAATTTCATTTCATGTGATGATAGTTGCCAAAATTAAAAGTAATTTTTATGGTATAAAATAATTTGAATGTAATAAAGAATTTTAAAGGATAATAAATGAATGAATTATTTTAATATTTTTCTAAAAACAAATTGATGAATTGAATGGAATAATTTAATGATAATGATATGATACGACTTTTTTGGAAAAGATTTGTAGCAATCGTATACGATTTGTAAATGTATTTTATTCAAGTGATATATTGCGCCAAATATTTTAGCGCTTTTTTTCTTTTTTTTTTTTAATGAAAGCAAATATATATAAATATCACGCAGTGATATGTATGAAAGAGATAAAGTTATCAGAATGTCGCCATCTAATACTATCAAATTATCTACCATTAAAAAAAAGAAAAAAAAAAACATCATTTCTACATCAAATTTTTGATCAAAATTTTTGAATTATCGATTATTCTTAGAAAGAATGAAATTAAAATGGTTGTAATGAGAGAGAGAGCTCATTACAATTTAATATTCATTCAATAATAAAATAAAAATTTTAGCAATTATAGATACTTCATAATTAATTATATAAATTGGCCATATTTGAAATTTTGAAAATAGAACAAGTCCGGAAAAGTTCCTTATATTTAATAATAGAAAACTGATAATGTTTAAATTACCAAACTTAATTTCTAATTTCAATAAGCTCTATGTATCATCTGCACCTGTACTGTAAGTTATACCGTAATATTCAAGCATACTGTAAGTTAATAAGTATAGCTATATAGATTTACTAAATTAATTAACGTAATAAATTACAAAGTTAACATATATATGATTTAAGTTTAGGTAGGAATTTGGAATGCTTTAAAACAATATCAGTAATGTATTAAAGTTACTTCGTAAGTAAACTAGGTATGATTTCATCAATTTTTCATGCTTATTTAAAATTAAAATTAAAGTTTGAATAGCGTAATGAAATACATTTGATAAAATAGAGAAAAAATCTAGAAGGAAAAAAATTAAGAAAGTAGAAAGGCAAAGAACATTCATAATTATCACAAATTATTACTGTTATCATTTAAATATCACTTAGTGTAATTTGAAATGAGAAATTGAAATAAGAAATGCTAAAAAATGACAAATGCTATTGAATAAGCAAAAACCTAAAGAAAAATTGAGGAAAATATAAAAATGATAGAAATAAATTGTTATGTTGTTATGTAACAATTTTAATTCATTTCGTTGATTATTTCGATTTTAAATTTTTACTTGAAGCTAATCCATTTGTTCACTAATAAAATTAGCTAAATTAGAAAATTCAAATTATGTTTTCATTTAATAGGATAGTAAGAATGAATGTATATGACAGTTAATTAATGTAATCAAATTATTCAGAATTTTTTTCTCGGATTAATTTATGAAACTATTATCAATCAAGCAATCAATCAAATTAATTCCAGTAATTAAGAATTCGTCCAATAATTAGATAAAATGATTTGTTAATTTTAATTCTAACCGATTTATTTATTCTTGATCATTGCTTTACACTACAAATTACATTAATGTTATCAATATAATTAATTGGACAAAATTTTAAGAAAAAATTTAATTAATCTAATAAAAAATGATTGATTATAATTGTAACGATAATTAATCGTAATTAATAACCAGCTAATAGTAATTAGTGACTAATTAACTTTATGCATCTAAACAAATCACTTTTCATTTCACAAAATGAAATGATAAAATTTTTTTGATAAAATTTTTAAAATATTTTCACAAATTTTTCTTGAATTTAATCTAAAAGAAAATTTTCGACATTCTTTAATAAATCATATATTATTTTTCTTTATTTTATTTTTCATTATTGATAATTATGATAAGACAGAGGGCCCATAATTGGTTTGACCATCTTCGCTTTATTTCTAATAATGAAATGAGTCATATCATAACAGTAATTTTTTTATCATCTCTTTTTTATTAATGAATTTTTGAAAGAGAGGGAAAGTGGAAGAGAAAGAGAAAAAAGAACTTATATGAAAGTGAAAAATAAAAAGAGATCGTATCATCATGTTAAGTATACTTAAAATTTGTGCTTCAAAATAGAATGTGCGCAAAAAATATACAACAAATGATGGGATATTTTCGCATAATTTTCAACCCATTAATCTATCAGACGAAAAATAATTGTTAGCCTTGAAAATTATTATTACCTTTTCCTTTTTTTCTTTCTTTTTTTTTTATAGTGAACAAAAAATGATTTTTTTTTTTTTTGAAATTGCATATTTATTGCAATGATTCATACTTCTACCAAATTCTTCTTTTTTTGGTTATTACGAATTTTTATGTTAGTTAAAATTGAGAAAAAAAAAAGAAAAACTTTTATGAAGGATGAAATTTTTTATTGTTAATATTTTTCAGTAAAATATTTCATGAATAAAATTTTAATATTTTCTGCATATAACTAGACAAATTTAATTCACCACTTTCTGCATTGACCGTTTTTTTAGAAAGACTTTTTTTTTTCAAAAAAGTCTTAAATCCTTCTTCTAAACATCAGCATGAAAACTTTCCAAAATTATTAGGAAGAAATGGAAAATTTTTCAAAAAATATTTAATCTTTTCCAGAAAATATTATTATCATTTGGAAAAAAAAAAAAAAAACAAAATTGAGAAAGGAAGAAATTTGCAAACTGATAATACCTTCTAATAATTAAAAAATTTCTGTTACAAGATAAATCTTTTTTTTTTTTAAAAAAAAAGAGAAAAAAAGAATAATAAACAATATAAAAGAGAATATCATTTTGCAAAAATTATTTCATTTCAAATAATCTTAATTTATCATTTATAAATTTTCTTTCTCTCTCTCTCTCTCTTCAAGAAATTTGTGCAAATTTTTTAAGAAACGAAAAAATTTTGAACAAAAAGAAAAAAACTAAACAAACCATGCAAAAATGTTGAGTTTTGATTAGTAGAAGAAAATTGTTTTTTGCTTGAAATATTTGTTGTTGCACATTTTACGCCATTAATACGATCAGTTGCGCTTGCAGTAGGATTAATTTTAAAAGAATTGCCGCTTAACAGTGATATGTTATCAATCTTCGATTTATTCATTAAATTTGTTAGCTTTGTTGTAGTTGAATTTTTGCTTTCATTATCACTCTGATATTGTCGTCGTATATTTGAAGCAGGATCAGATGATGAAATTTTTGGAATATTTAAAAATTTTTTAACATTCTGCTCTTTCTGATCCAATAAATTATTACATCGAATACCATTCCGGAAATTATTTTCTGGAGAAATCTGAAAAGAATTTGTAAAATAATCAATACTATATTTTTATTTTTTGATAAGCAATATAACTTGTTAAATGATATTTAAATTTTGCAAAAAAAAAGAGTGTTTAAATATATTAAAATCTGAAAGAACACAAATTAACTTTACATTTAAACAAAATAAATAGAAATAAGTGATATAAATGATAATTTAGTTGTTAAGTAAACAAAAAAAAAACTGTCACTTCAAAAGTGACACATCACTTATTGAATTACTTACATAATATGATGAATGCTGTGAAATATTAGAATAATTTTTGAATTCATTGCTAATTGAAGAAGTATGTTTGGGTGGTGGTATTAGAGATGATTCATTTGATCTTATCATTGTATTGGTGTGATATGGAGTTAAATGAGTGATATTATCAGTATTTTGCCATTTAAGCGATTCCTTTGAAGAGTTTACATCTGATTGTAAATCACAAGTGGAAATGGATCTTATGTCTGAAAGAGACATTTGTTAGTATGAAGATGTGATAAATTAAATTGATTTTTAAATTTTTGATCAAAAATTATTGTGTAATAAAAAGTTTACACAAATTTTTTACGTAAAGAAAAGAGTTTTTTTTTTTTTTGAAATTTTTAAGAAATACATGTTAATACTTATCAAAATTTTTATTCAATTATGAATAATAATGATAAAATTCAAAGCATTATGAACTACAAATAATATAATTTTTCTAACTAAATTTCTGTAATTTTTGAATTTTTGAAAATGTAATAATTTCTATAACAATAAGTTATATATTACTATAACAATAAAGCAATAAATTTATTTCTTATCAATCACTGATGATTTGTTCTGTTTTTAATAAATTATTTTTTTTTTGTAAAGAAATGACAAGTGGTTTGTAGGTATAATCTTTACTAATTAACAATTAAATATTAACGAATTGATAATTAACACAACTAACAATTAAGAAATAAATGAACATAAGAGATTAGGAAAAGATTTATAAATTTTAAAACAATGATATAAACCAATTTTATAAGTGTTCTTATCACCTTTACAACGATGAGAATTATTCGCTGAAACAGCAGCTAAAAATGATGCTTGTCGTTTGACATGTCGATTAAAAAATTTTTGTGGACAAGAAAAAGTACTGATCATATCTGGAAAAACCATCAAACATCTTTAAATTTTAATCAACAAAAAAAAAAATCCATCAAGTTTTTATGAAAAAAGAAAATTGGGACATGAAAACGCGAAAATAGGACAGGAATTGGTTATGTTTGAAGAAAACAATAGCTATTAAATTTATAAAATTATTTTTTCCTTTTAAATGTTCTAAATAAAAAAAAAAAAAATTTTTTTTTATTGCTTACTGGTGTTTTTGCTTTGATCAGGATAATATTTAAACTGCTCGTTATGCTCGATATCGTAAACATTTCTCATATTTTCCTAAAATTGATGGAATTAAAATTTAAAAAAATTAATTTAAATTTTTGAAGAAAACAAGAAATTCCATTTTTAAATATTAAATCATTTTTTTTTTTCATAAATCCGTCAAATTCATTTTTGATTATAGCTAATCTTTTTTCTTTTTTTTTTCGCTTACATTTTTAACGCTTTCTTTTTTGATATTATATTAATTACTAGCATTAAGTTTTCTGGTACATTAGCATATTTCTATGCTTTTCTTCACTATAAACTATTATAATAAACTTAAATGATACTTAGCAAAGTTATACTTACATTCATCTTTTAATTACTTTATTTCATATTAGAAATAGTTTGGAAAATTTTTCCGATTTGAGACAAAAAAGTTTGTTCCAACTGATAATTTAAAAACTATTTCCAATTTGTGAGCAATTTGTAAGTGGAAAAATTGGCTTAAAAAAAAAACAAAGAATAATCAAATCATAAATCATTTGCAACAGAGATGAGATTTTGGTCTCAAATTTTCATTTTTCTTTTTGCAAAAAAAAAAAGAAAAAAAAGTGAATTTCAAAAAAGCGTGCTTTTTTCTTCGTTAAATTCGTCATTATTAACTGTAAGTTTTTCATCTCAATCTATGAAATATTTGAAACGTTATTAAAAAATTAATACTCCCCTCCCCACCTCCCTAAAAAAAAAGATTAAAATAATAATTTGAAATGTAAGATGAGATTTCGATTGTCAACTATGTGTCATTGTTCCTAAAAATAAAATTGTAAAATTTACGAATAAATTTTTTATAAAAAATTTGACAATATTTAAAATATTCAAAAAAAGATTTATTTTATACTATGAAGAAGTAGTAGTAACATTTGAATAATATTCTAAAAGCAAACTATTCGCTTGTCTTTTTTGCGTTAATTGATATTTCTTAGTTTCGTATTTTATTATTGCTACTACTACTATAAGTATTACTACTATTAAAAGTACTAATCAATACTACTATTATCAGTATTACTACTTTAAAAGTACTATTATCAGTACTACTACTATCAGCAGTTATATGAAAACTATATGATATTTCATTGAAATTTTTTTCAATTATATCAATTTTGAGTAAAAATAATCATTGCTTATACATATAATTAATTCGCTATATAACTATGAGAAATTGATTTGAATTAAATAATTTCCATTATTCCATTAATCTATTACTTATTTATTTCATTTTTTTTTTTTTGCATTCAACGGCAATCTTACCATATTTTTTTTGAATGGAATTCGTTTTTGTATCGTACTGTACATTTCCGCAACTGATGATACTGCTAATGTTGATGATGATATTGATGACGATGTTGTTGTTGTTGTTGATGATGATATTGATGACGATGTTGTTGTTGTTGTTGATGATGATGATGATGTTGATGGAACAGATGATTGTAGTGAAATTTGAAATGCACTCCGTGTACGTGACAATGGTTTAGGCAGATGTTCATAATGAGTAATCGCTTTTGGTGCTACGATTATTTTAGATTTTATTTCATCGTGCTCATTTGGATGAAAAATTTCTGATTTTGAAAGCCTAAAAAAAAGATTTGTAAAAATTTTAATTATGGTAGTAATTTCTTCTTAAATTAATTTTTCATTTAAATTATACAGAATAAAAAAAAAGGAGGAAAAAATAACGAATATTGAAATAGTGTAAAAAAAAAAGTAATGAAAAAATTAGAAATGATAGATTACTACTATCATAATTAAAATAAAGAAAAGATTATTTCAACAATAAATTTATATATTTAATCTTTTTCTTTTTTTCTAAAGAAAGAAAAGAGAAAAAATAAATTAGTTATCAAATTAATTACCTCATATCATTATCATGTATTGAAATATTTTGATGGTGTAACTTATTTTTTGAAAAAACACCTCCAAAGTAGTAATTGTTTCCATTCAACCACTGAAAATTTCTTTTTAATACTAATTACAAGAAAAAAAAATTACAAAAATTGATAATTTCCAGATAAAAAGAAAATTGACATCAACAATTAAAAATGGTATCAATTAAAAAACTATATTTTATTTTATAGCAGTATTTGACTTAAAATTAAATAAATTAATCAATATGAAGTGAACTTATAGAAATTCAAATAAGCAAAAGGATAAGAAAACTATGGTAGAGGAAAAAAGTGACAGCTTCATCGAAATTTCAATCTAACATTTTTATGATTCAATTTAAGTTAATAGCAATTTTTTATTGAAATCGATACAAACGTGAAATCCCCCCCCCCCCTCCCCTCTCCCCCCAAAAAAAAGAAAAAAAAACATTTCGAAAATCAAAATCAAGTTTACATCCAAATGATTCATTATCAAATCAAATTGTTAACTGACAATGATGATAAAGATTTGTCAACATTAATATAACATTACACTTGATCGTTAGACTTAAAAATTCAACAAAACTTTGTGAATTTTTCTTTTCAATAAAGTAATTGAATAATTTATTAAAAAAATCATTGAAAATGAACCGACTGATAAGATGAAAGTTAAAGGATGTGAAATTAAGTAATACGGATGACGTGGAAAATGAGTGAGAATGAAGGATGAGAATGACGGATGACGTGGAAAATGAGTGAGAATGAAGGATGAGAATGACGGATGACGTGGAAAGTGAGTGAGAATGAAGGATGAGAATGACGGATGACGTGGAAAGTGAGTGAGAATGAAGGATGAGAATGACGGATCACGTGGAAAATGAGTGAGAATGAAGGATGAGAATGACGGATGACGTGGAAAATGAGTGAGAATGAAGGATGAGAATGACGGATGACGTGGAAAATGAGTGAGAATGAAGGATGAGAATGACGGATGACGTGGAAAGTGAGTGAGAATGAAGGATGAGAATGACGGATGACGTGGAAAGTGAGTGAGAATGAAGGATGAGAATGACGGATGACGTGGAAAATGAGTGAGAATGAAGGATGAGAATGACGGATGACGTGGAAAATGAGTGAGAATGAAGGATGAGAATGACGGATGACGTGGAAAATGAGTGAGAATGAAGGATGAGAATGACGGATGACGTGGAAAGTGAGTGAGAATGAAGGATGAGAATGACGGATGACGTGGAAAATGAGTGAGAATGAAGGATGAGAATGACGGATGACGTGGAAAATGAGTGAGAATGAAGGATGAGAATGACGGATGACGTGGAAAATGAGTGAGAATGAAGGATGAGAATGACGGATGACGTGGAAAATGAGTGAGAATGAAGGATGAAAATGACGATGAAAATGACGGATGACGTGGAAAGTGAAGGGTATAATGTTAGGAAAAAGATTTCCTATCAAATTTTTATTGTTCGTTGTATCAATGCACAAACATCGTTAATTGATATAAATTTAAAAGGATATATCGTAGTGGAATTTGAGATTAAATTTCTCAATCTGGAATTTACGATGAATTGAATTTGACTGAAATTTTTAGAAGCAAATAAAGATTAAAATCCAGTTTTTCTATTTCAGTATCATATTACTGATCCATGAAATTTCTTTGTGATAATTGATGACAATTTTGTCAAGATTATCAGTAGTGGAAAAGAATGGACAAGTATTCAAGTATTAGCTGATAAATTAGAATAAAAATGAGGAAAATTATTGCATTTTTCTTCTGAAATGATTTTGCACAGATGGTAATTTAATTGAAATTCAAATGGAAACCATTTGTTTAATGTATCAGAATTTAATTTAAGATTGCGCAAAAAAAATAATAAAATTTAAAAGGATAAAAATTAGCTCATCGAAATTGTAATGAAATAAAGAAAGAGAGAGAAAAAAAAAGAGAGAACATTTCTGCATGTGATATTATTGAATTTTCAGTAAATATACGGAATGAATTCACAAACTATTAATTGAAATCGGATAACAGTGCATCAAACTAGTTTCTGTTCATCGTATTTAGCAATGTGTTGTACAGGTGTGCAATAAATAAATTTTACATAAAGAAAAAAGGATAAATGAAAGAAAGTAAAAATAAACAACAATTTTTGTTGATATATTCCAGTTTAGTATTAACTTTTCATCGAATACGCATAAAAAGAAATTTTTGAAATAAAAAAAAAAAACGATTGAATTAGTTGTTTGCTTAGTATTAGAAAATAATCAATGTGTGAGATCAGATCGCTATTATTGGTAATTGAATTTAACATTTTAATATTGAAGAATTGATAGTAATAATTTAAAGGACGTTATTATTAAATGAAGTTATTATTCCACAATTATTTCATCGCTTAATCTAACTATGGGCAAAAAAAAATCAATTTCATTCAATTTTAATTGATATCACTTACAATTCAATTTCGATATTAATGAAAATAACTTTTGATATTAGTAGGATTTGAAGATGAAGTAAGTGTGATAAGAAGTAAATCAACATATTTGTGCATAGCAACAATTTATTTTATTCCGTTTTAATTTATTATTATTATTATTACTATTATTGTTATTAATTATTAATTATTATCATTCAATATTTAAATCTTATCGTTAGCGTTATAGGACAAATAATAAATTTACTACTTTTTAGCTACAATAAATTTATAAAACTTTCAAAATCGCTAGCATTTTATTTCACTGTCATAAATAGTGCGGAAAGATTCAATTTGATGATAAGCAATTCAAATTCGATAATGAAGAATGATAGGATCAAAAAAAAAAAAAATGAAAATTTTTAGATAGTTTTTAAAAAAAATCAGGAATAATGATAATTACTCATTATGATATAATACGATAATCATTATGATGTATTATTAATTAGTTTTCCTACTAAAAAACTACTTCTAAAATTTGATATCAATGAATGAAATGATATGGAAATGGAAGAAAATTACATTTAAGATTGTCCAGAAAAGTTTGAATAATTTAAACTGAGAAAAAAAAATGAAACAAATAAGAATGATTATTAAGAACATTAATTATTCCATCAATGAAACCATTTTTTGTAAATTAATTTACTTACCGGATTTATTGTTGTTGTTGTTGTTGTTGTTGATGTTTCTGCTGCGTATTGATGACTTTTTAGGGTTATCTCCGAATGACCTTCCACAATTATCGATGATGGGAAACGTTGAAAATTGGTTGTAGTATCATCGATACCAGTGGTAACAGATGCCGTTGACATTAATGGATCGTCGGAGAGTGATTTAATTTTTGTTAATTTTGAATGCATCCTTGTTGCGACCATTACTTCTAATTCCAATCCACTATAATGATAAGTGATAAATGGAAAAATTATTGATTAGATAATATCATCAATCAGATTAAATCAGATTTATCTTGAATTTATAGTTATATTTGTATGAATATATTCATAGTATAAACAAATAATCGCGTAATTTATGTAAGCAATTATTATTATTATTTTTTGTTTGCATATTTACAATGCCATTGCAAAGATGTTTTTAAAAAGATAAAAAGAAAACAAAGATTGAAATACAAAAATTTGAATTAACCTAAATTAGCTATAAAGGTAAAAAAAAAGATAATAGATATAAGAATTAATTAAGCTCTCTACTGGTAAATATTTCCGTAAACAGAAAAATGTCATCTTACCGTCAGTGGAAACAGATGCGGAATAACAAAATTTAAATTAACCTAAATTAAGAAATTTGAGTCAAGGATGTGATTTTTTTTTTTATTGTTCAATGTTGAAACAATTAGTTCAAACAATATTTATTCACTACTTCACCGCCTCATTCATAGTCTTTCATTTCCGGAAATTCCTTTATTCATTATACTCCCACACTTGAATACATCAATTGATGGGAAAAACGGAGAATCAAAGCCAATTTTGCTTTCTTTTCTACCCAAAAACAATTAGCATAATATTCGGTCTTCCTTTTCCGTTTAATCTTATATCTTTCCGTACCATATGCGAAGATTTTAATTATTACAAAAAATGATATTTACTTAACATATAAGTAAAATTTGCTGAAGTAATAAGGTTAAATGTATCCAGTAATTGACCTATTAAATGTTTTATTTACTTAATAAATAAGATTAAATTTATAAATGTATTGGATAGATTAATATAAGTATTAGAAAAATAAATTTAACTTAAAAATACATCTTGAATATTAAGAAAAATAAATAATTTTAGCAATATCAATCATCTGGAATTAGTCATCAGAAAAAGAAAAAAGAAAAGGAAACAATATTTGAAATCAATAATTTAAGCTTCTTTTCAATAGAATGTTTGTTTTATTTTGATAAGTAAATATCATTAAACTTTAGAAATTGATGAAATTTAATTTTATCAGTTATTTGTTGAATGAAATAATATAGATGAGACAGTGAATATATCCCATGTAATTCGTTTAAAGAATTCAATTATATCTTATCATCTTCTTATCACATTCAATCAACCAACCAATCAATTAATCATGCAAGAATTAGCGAGAAAATTAATGATTATCAATAATCATTGCTTTATTTCATTCTCTTAAATAAAATTAATACTGTACGATGACATCATCAATTCATTTTTAGTTAAACCGAACAAACAATAAATTTACGAAATATTAATTATTAATGTCGTATGTCATACATTTCTATAAGCCTATTTAAACATTCTATTAATTAGTTCATTTATTATTCCAATTTAATATTTCAATTTCAAATCTATATGCGATGAATTGGATTGTCCCATTCATTACTATGCGCATATATTAGCTAATTCATCGCTTATTTAGATTTCCGATATATTTCAAATTTTCTGTTGAATTAGCTTCTTCGGAACTTTAATTTTAATTTTCAAATCTTTTGAAGCTTAAAAATATATTATCATTTCAAATAAATAACATTGTAAAAATTTTCTATATTTTAGAAAAGGAAAGAAAACGAGCAGATATCCTTTCTTCTTTTTATTTTTTATCTTTTAACAAGATTGATAATTGATAGCAAATTGGAAAATTTCCGAGTAAATATTTATTAATATGCATCCATCACTGAGGAACAAATTTGCTTATTAAATAAATTTTAATAAAATTAATGTGAATAGAAATGAAAATTGAATTTTGCGAAATTTATAAAGTTACCAGATATTTTATGATAAAATTGACAAATCATATCAATCCTATGAACCATTGATAGTGAGCTAATTATCATCAGTTGATGGTTACTAATCCGCGATGCTTAGAATTATTTCATTGCATTTTCAGTTTTAGCAATTTCATTCTAATTAATTCATAAATGTTTGCATGGCAGATGGTTATGGTCAGCGATGGATTAATGAGTGGACATGCAAAAGTTTGATAGAAAAATTTTGAATTAATGAATTTCTTTGAATACTTCAAATATGACTGATTTGAAAAGCTAATTTTCATTTGAAAATTTATTTTGTGAGAGTTCAACTATTTAATCAAAGATGAAAAAGAAAAACCTGTCTATCCTTCTTTTTTAATTTAACTAATTTTACGTAGAAGAGATTCATCAAATAATAAATCATTTCATTGATAACATTAACATTTATCAATCTTTTAAGCTCACTCAAAAATTTGAAATTCTTATAGTTTATTAAATTTCATAACTATTTACTTATTTGCTTGATATGATTTACTTTAATAACTATTACTAACTTGACAGATTTGTAAGGAAAAGTTTGAATAGAATATTTTAATATTTCAGACATCTAAGTAAACTCATCGTAGTAAATAAATGAGTTGTACTTCAGTGTAACCGGCAGAAAGGTCATTAATTTGGCCTAAGGTCAAAGATTAATTTAGCCAGAGGTCAAGGAAAAAGACAAATATTATAAAATGACAATGAATGCAAAGAGTGAAGCCATAAGCCATTTAGAAGTTACCACCGATAAGCAATAAATAATTCATTCAAAGAAACAAATCATTAAACGAATATCACTGATTAAAATACTTCGTTATCAGTGAACAACCGTTTATCAAACTGATCAGTAAACATAGCTTAAAACTATAGATGAATGTTATCAATGAATCTGTCATGTATTGTTGGTTGCAAAAAAGAAAATGACCAAACAAACGATGACAACCCAATGAGCAATCATCATTAAATTTATAAAATTTTAAAAAGAACATTTATAGGATGAAATTATCGTGAAAATGGATTGCAATTTTTGAATAATAAAATAGATCCACAATAGAATTTTATGAATTGATAAAAGAAAGAAATAGAGAGAAGGAGAGAGAGAGAGAGAGAATTTTTTCTTTTTTCCTGTTGATGATTATATATGAAATGGTTATGAGGGAAAACAAGCGGAAGAAAAAATATGACCGCCTTAATGTGACACTGAACAAAAATGAAGCAATTGCTGTCACAATTGTCAAAGAACATTTGGTGACATATATATAAGAGATGTGACCTGTTACTGTGTAATAAGAAAGAAGAGAGAGAGAGAGAGAGGTAGAAAGGAAGAGATTAGATTGAAGAAAAAAGAAAAATGAAAGTTAAGGTTACCTTCATAAAGCATAGCTAAATAATCACTGAAGAGAAATAGAGAGAGAGAGAGAGAAAGATGACGGAAAAAAATGAAAGAATGAGAGGTATATGAGATTATTGAATATTTAATAGAGGGGCAGACGAATGATGGATACACAAAGAAACCCTTCTCGATATATCTCAATGATAAACCAATTGACAACATTTTGCGACAGATAAACGATGTAACACAATGTGTTTCTGTCCGTCTCTCTGTTTACTGTTTGTCAGTTTGTTTATTTATTTGACTATTTATTTACTTAAAGATTTAAAATCTCAGATGTTTATAAAAATGAACCATTAAGTTATTGATTCAAATTTAATCATTGATCATTTGTCAAATTTACCCAGTCACTGATTACTTATCAAATTTATCCATTTCTTTTCCTAATTATTAATAATCCATTTATGAGCCAAAAGAATGAATTTGCAAATTAAAATTTTAAATTGATCTCTTATAGATGAAAAATGCTACTGTATTAACTGTATACAAATGATGTTATTATTACTTATTAGCTTGTAAAACAAATTTTTCCGTTCCGCTCAAGAAGATCGATCATAGAATAGAATAATCTCAAATAATTATGATTAATTCATTGATAATATAATTATGATTAATTTATTGATAATATAATTATGATTAATTTATTGATAATTGTATGGCTAATATAAATCGTAGGAATGCATAATTAACTTATTGCAAAATATTTGCAGTTTATCTATTATCAAACAGTGTTGCTAAATGATTTCACTAATTGAAGAAAGCATACGAGATAACAAATAAATATTTCACTTTTCTTATTGATGAATGATTCAATTAATTTTATTTTAATTAAAGATTGTCTACCAATGAAAAACTGAAGTTTACTGCAAAATTTTCAATATTTTATCATGAAAAGTTATTTTGACAAAATTTTTGTTTATTAAAATTTTTCCGATTGTCGCGAACTAACAATTGGCGACAGATGATATCATTTTTCTTGATTTAATAACTGTAACAATTTCTTAGAGGGAAAAGAAAAAATAACGCAATATTGTGGGAATTATAGTGTATTGATTAATTTCTAGGAATTATAGAGAAATTTTTCTTAGATCAAATCATAATCTTAGATTTTCCCTACATTCATTTGTTGACATATAATTTAGACATATCATTATTGAAATGAACTTTGATCCTATTTTACATGTAATCTATTTTTAAAAGAATATTTCAATAAATGTTAACATTGTGTACAATTTCGAATAACCTTTCTGTAATTCTACAAATATCGCTGTAAGTCAAATGGTTGACATTTTGTCCATTCATTTTGATAATTTGATGACCAGCTTGAAGGCCTGCTTCATCTGCTGCACTTGATGGTTTAACATTTAAAATTATTAAGGCATACAATGGTTTCTGTGTACATTTCATTCCTTCATTTGAACTATCCTGAAATATTTTATAAATTATCAAATTCTTTGATTTCAAATGTGTGATTAGCTAGCTTTTTTTTTCTTTTCAGAAAAAATCTGTAAATTGTTCTATTAAATTGAAAAAATTTATAGCGAAAAATTTGCCAATTTATTAATAAAATTTGAAATTGTGAACAATTCAAATGATAGAGCTAAAAATTTGTTCAATTTTTAACAATTAAAATTGTGAATACTTTTCATATGGCAGAGAAAGGATGCGTACTAAGAAGATATCATCGAATTTGATAACCAAAAACACTGAATTATTTCATGTTGATAAACCGTTTATGATAATGATAACATCATATTAAGATTAAGTTATAAGCAGAAGAATTTCAAGCAACTAATAAAGCAAATCTGTTCATTGAATCATTTATTTGCATAATTTAATTAGCTTAATGATATAATTATCATATTAATTTAATATTGTTGATAAATATCATTTGTCTATGTTACTTAATTAAATTATCTGCTTGATTTTTTAATTCCAAATGTTAAGGTTAAAGTTTAGTGTTTGTTTATCTACAATTCATCCTTAAATTCACTGATTAATTTGTAATAATGGTGTATTTTGGAAGATAAGATAAAATAATTTAAATGATTAAAGAATGATACCATAAACGGATAAGATGTGATATGTCGTATGATAAAACCATAAGGTACATTAATGGATGATCTTTTTAATAGCAATTTAATTTCAGCCATTACACATTTCTCACCACTGAAACATTTGTATTTTTCGCATTAAAATGTAACGTAACAGTTGAATAGAAATATTCTGAAATTAAAATTTAAAATTTAATATTTCAAATACATGTTTGTAGAAAAAAAAAGCATTTCTTAAATAACTTCTTGATGGATTTATTATTTAAATGCAAACGAAGCCATCATAAAGTTTAAGTTTTAAAGTTTAAATTTTACATTTACAATGATTGCATTATATATTTTTGACGGAAATGAATGAATAAGTGTATCATCGATTTAAATAAACTAGTTTTAAAGCGAAGCAATTGAAAAAGAGCAGCAAATTTATGTCAAATAATCTGTTAGCTTTTCAGATCGTAAAATGATAGTCGTAAGGAATGGAAAAAAAAAAACCAACAAATTAACATTAGGTTTAAAATTTCCAGTTTCTATTTTCGATCTAATTCACTCTAATTTGTTTTATTCAATAATTTTGAATTTTGATGAAATTTTGTTTCCTGTATAAAATTTCAATAATGCAATGCTCCATTTTTCAGCAGATAATTGATGGTCATAATAAATCATCAGGTTCAAAAATAGAGTTTTTTTTTGAAATTTTTATATCATTGGAGATGATGAATCGATATTATCACTACTGATAATATCATTAACATCGGTTATCATATTTATAGCTCACTGATAAATCAATAAATAATAATTAATTGTATCATATCAGTTAGTGTCTTTTCATACAACAAAATACAAGTGATATCATTTAATTGTATCATATATATTTATATTTCAAGTAATAAATATATATATTTTATTTTTTATCACATTAACTAACTACGTTGTGAACAAAGATCCGATGCGAATGATAAGTTATCATTAATCAGCGACAATTACACTCTCTCATTTCAATCTTTCATCAATAACCTTTCATTTTATATTAAATCAGTGATTATAATTGTAATTTTACAGAAATTTTCAACTTAAATACACAAATTAATTGTATATTTCATTCACTATGAATCAAAAAAGAAATTAATGAAAATTAAAAATTAAAAATTAAATCAAATAAATGAAAAACAAACAAGAATTGAACATTTGCATGCTATATATAATGTATTTAAGTAATACAATAACCCTTTTTATAATAAAAAATAAAACAACTAAAAAGAAAGGAATGAAAAGAAAATTTAGTCAAATTAAATAATTCAAATTTTGATACTTTTAACTGAATAAATAGAGAAAGAAGAGTATGAACAATGTAAAGCAATGCAAACTAAAAAGTGGACAATACAACAACAAATATATTATTTGCATAACATTTTTGCTATTGTATTATTTGTTAAATAAATGAACAATAAGAGAGGAGAAACAGATGAAAATAGATAAAGAAGAATAGAAAGAGAAGAATTCTTGATAGCTTATATTATTTCTTGTAATGATATCATCATGGAGGAAGAGAAAGGACATCGGATGACAAAAAGTTTGAACAAATAAATGCTGGGAAAATTATAATTAGCTTTTATGATTTCGAATCATTATATTTTTGTCCAGCAATTTTTATTAAATATCAATGGAAAAAGCTTCATTTAAAAAAATGAAATTAAATAAGATTTTATTTAAAAAAGAAAAAAGGAATAATAGTATCAAAATTAATCTAAAATAGAACATTTGAAGTGAATTTGAATGAAATGATAAATGTGATAAAATATGATCGGCATGAAAAATAGCATTAATTTTGGTGAAAATAAGCTATTTATTGAGAGTAAAATAGAGTAGCAATTGACCATATAGTTTCATAAATAATAATTGAAAAGTAAAAGCCAAACTAATCTTTTCATATACTCAAGAATGAAAAAAATAACTTCTTATCAGTCAATTGATAATGCATATTTTATCATGTCTAATTAGGATACTTTCATCGCCTACAATCACTATATCGGAATGCATAAATATATGCCTAATAATCTTATTTTTATGAAAATTCTCAAATGTTGAGAATGAGTGGTAATTAAATCGAATAATTTACAAAAAAAAAAAAGAAAAAAAATTGCGAAAAAATAAATCGAGTAATTTACTTTGAAAAATAAGATAATTTAACATCTTATAAGCATTAAAAAGTAACAATGACTCTAAAGCGTATCTATTTGAGGGTCAAAAGTGAACTGATTTGATGCTTAGCCAATTATCAACAATTAAACCTACGCTAGCAAATGAAAAAGCAAGTCGTATGCATAATACAATTTCAACTGTTGACTTCGTCAAGTAAAAAAAAAAATTGATTTCATCGAGAAAATTAGCAATTTAAATTTAATCGCAAGGAAGAAAAGAATCTGTTATTCTGTTGAATTTCCAATAATTGTTAACTATAAACTGGAATAAAATGTAATGAAATTAGTGTAGAAGAAAAAAAAAAAAGTTGAGATTATCTTAATCGCTTTACTCTTCACATATTAGTGTGGAAAAGAATAAGTTGAATTGATAGGAATAATAAGAAACTTTAAAGATAATTACAGATCATTGCTCATTATGTTTCATGAAATGTGTGAATTGTTGTTGATTTAAACAGATGTAAATTTCAATCATAAATCATCCAAATTAAAAATATTCAAAGTTTTTTTTCTTCTTTTTTGCCCAATCCTTCTTACCATATCTTAGAATAATTGCATATATCAATATACCTATCCATAAGTAATATCAGAATTTCTACAATAATTTAATTAAAAACGTATTAGAAGAAAAAAAGAAAAATTCATAATACATTCGTTTATGCAGAAAAATTAATATTTACTTTGAGCATAAAATTTTTATATTTGTTTATTTTGAACATTGAAAATAAATTTCCTTTATACATAGCATGAAAAATACAATAAACAAACAGAAAAAATATAATTTAAATAATTTACTATTACTAATTTATGCAACAATGAGTGAACAGACACTGTTTGACACGAAATGAACCAAAAGCTAGCAAATGGAGTAAGATAGAAGATTGTGAGGATGAGGAAAGTGGCTAAATTAAATGGATGAGAGAGAGAAAAAAAAAAGGGAACAATGGTGAGTAGAAGGTCAATAATGTCATTATTAAACAAACATAGTACAGAAGGGAAGCACTGATAATGTAATTGAGTTAGTGATTTAGAGAAATGAAATTAGGATTAGTTCATTTCAACATCCTCATCTAATGATAAGAATTAATAACATTTGAAGTAAGCGATGAATTAATTAATCAATCAAATAAAAATTGCAGTAATTTAAATATTGGCATTAATTCTCTATATTGTACTGTATAGTATTATATTTTAATTCAAGCAAAAAAAGATTTCTGTTAATATTTCTCAACAAATCTAATGTATTTCATAGAAAAGACTAGAAAAGAATAAAAATAAGTGATATTGACCAAAAGTATTGTAATACTTCTGGTATTTGCAAATGATTCATTGTTACACAATGCCATAACATATTAAATTATCAAAATATCACAGGCTATTACTTAGTAACAGCTTTGGATTGTTGTGATAAAAAGACATTAGCACCAGAGATGATAAGGGTAATATTAATAATGAAACATGAAAATAGAACATCATCTATTAGTCGAAGTTATTTTGCCCTAATTTATTATTTATATTTCGCTAAATGATCATTCAATGCATCTTATCTCGTTCTACTCACATGACTGCATATAAGATCCAGTTATCCTGAATAAAGGGACTAATCATGCAAGCTTTTTGATACATCAGATGATCAATCAATCACCAATAAATATACCTGATTAATAATTTTTTAAAACTTAAAATTCGTTCGCATAGGAAAGTGGGATCTTATACAGATTTCACTTTGTAATACTGCTATGTATATTATGACACATCAGCATGCAAAAAATTTTCTAATTGAGGTATCATAAGTATTTTTTCAAGATTCAAGAATCCTAAGAAATTAAATTTAATCACAAAAGGCCAAAAAAAGAAGAAAAAATTGTTAAACATTAAAGATTTCGAAAGAAGAAATATTTATGAAGCAATAAGTTGAGGCACGCGGAAGTTCATTAAATTATAGATCATTCTTTGGACAAAAGAATTAAAATTCCGAAGAATTTGGTAATGTTTTTCACAGGAAATTGCTAAGATGTGAGATAAGAACATTGTGAAGGAAAGCTTTGAAATAAGAAGCAACAAGAGTTTTATAAATATAGCATATAAAATCACAAATACAAGATTTTGAGTTTAGTCATGATTTATCTTTCGACATCGACTGGTGTTTTTGCGACTTATAGTTTTTTTTCGGTGGTCTATTCCATTTGTTCGACCCTGACCCCAGTAAAAGTTTTGGTTTTTCTTTTCGTGACTCTAAACCGTTTGGAATCGTCCCAATATCGGATGCAAATCCCGTTGTTTCAACAGATGAATTCTGACAGCTGAAATAATAGAATTATGAAAGAAATGTGAAGATTTGAATTTATTAAAAAACTGCTGGGTATTTTTTTAAAATCGATGGTGATGAAATAAACTGATTTATATCACTCTCAGCCAGAAAGAAATTTTCTTTCGTGCAAGTATAAGAAATCTATGAAAACGTAAACGGTTATTTAAAATGTTTAGTAATAGTTTACAAAATCCCAAATAAAACCTTTTATTGATGTAGTTATCCGGAAAAGGATCCTTGGAAATTAAAATATAAATCGTAGGGACGTCTACATGGACCAGTATTCTGAAACATCGATAGCGAAATCCTTAATGGCTTATGTTTCTTAATATTAACAAAAATGAAGATAAAAAACTTCTTTTATCGCTTAATTTTCCCAAGTTACTGTATGATAGTTGAGAAGCCGAAAAAAGGCATTAATTCGGATGGAAAATGATAATACTCTGCAAAACATACTTGCTTAAATTTTCAACCGTCGGTAACCAGGAATCAGTTCGTCGAGTGAACACTATTTGGTTCCATTGATACAGCACTCCATTCTGAAATCATCATCCACTTATAAGAAGTTATAATGTTTAAAAAAAAAGAGATTAAAAATTTGATAATTCTGATGCTATAAATAAAGATAATTAAAAATTAAAGTTAGAAACGAAAATAATTTCGAAAGCGAGATTAAGGTCGATTTTTGCAATTTTTGGTAGTAGAATAATGACAGAATAAAATTAAGCAAGAGATGAACAAAACAAATCAAGGATTGCACTTTTGGAAATAAAATCTGAGAAAGTGCTAGAACCAAGTATATTAGAACTGACCTTATAATTCCTTTTGAATACTTCCACACATGAAATACATTTTGCTGTAGCTTCACCAACACCTTTGAAAATCACCATCCGACAATTTGTATCCTAAAATAATTTGTGAAATATAATATGAAATTAAAGGAAAACTACCATATAAGCGAGAAGGCTTAAGTTTTCTTTAAAGAATTTGAAGTTTCATTATGAAAAAACAATGATGCAAATCTTTAAAACTTTCTTTTTTTTTCTAAAAATGCTAGAAATATTTTGCCTATGCAAAATAAAACATCATAAGTTGAAGAATTAAATTAGTAAAACAAAATCAACTAAAACATTAGATACTGTTTTATAGCATATAACAAATGACAATCGGAAAATGCGACAGCAATAACAATTATTTCTAAAAATTTAAATTAAATCATACCTCAAAAAGTTTATCCACGAAGGTGAGAATATTTTTGAATTTAGTATTTTCTTTCACTATCATTTCTTTCGTACCAGTTGCTAATTCGGTCGGAAAAGGCGATACACATGGAACATTTATTTCGTCAGCTTTCATATAGTTTTCCATATCACTGATAATTATGAAGTGATCCTGAAATTACTGCACGATTAACAACAAAAACTTAAATATGCTACTTTAGGATATGTATGCATGTTCCAAAGAATATATATACATAAGCTGATAACTTTTTATAGCCAATACTGAATAGCTCATCAATCTGACAAACAATTTATTCCTTCAAAGGAAAAAAGATTACCACGTTTCCCTCACTTATAGCAAAATGCTTATTTCACATTATGTTGCATACTAAGGGGATGCAACATATCAGGATTATCATTGATATGGTCGTTGGGCGTAGATAAGGATAAGAGGGCTGGTTGATATGATTTGTTAAGGTGATAATTTCCAGGGAACTATATATTTAGGACTGGGAGATATTTTGATGGAACATAGAATTACTGAAAGTAGCGAAAATTTTCACTACAATATGATTATTAGAAAAATGCGTAGTTTAGAAGAGTGATTAATTGGTAGAAAAAACAATCGAAAGTGAAACTAAGCATAGTGTTCTTTTATTCACAACTTGTTTTATTCTTATTGCCATCGTGGCTATCATTATCATTGTTATCATTATTGATAATATGTATATATATACTTATTCAGGTCACTCACTATGCATCGAAATAAACAGGTTGTAGTCAAATCAAGAGGTCCTATTGCCTTGTCAGCTATCATTCTATAATGGCTGATATAAGCTCATATAATAATATCAAGTATTATTTTAATAAGTTTGCAATATTTATCGCAATCTTAATCACCGTTGTTAGTGACGTAAACACAATTTTGGTATTTTCACATTATCATTAAAAACATGTTCATTATTTAGTAATTCAAAACGAAATATATATCTTAATTTAGTGTGGAAGTATATTTTTTTATGTTTTTTAGTCTTCCTCGTTATTGTACTGTACTCCGCCTCGTATTATTTTTGGAATTCCGAAAACACGAAACCTAAAACTGTTGAATTACGAAGTTTTTATTTTGATCTGTTAGATATGAACCTGGGATGTTTTCTTCAATATGGAATGTAATTTAAAATTTTTGCTAACAATTTCACTGTATGATTTGGTATTTTATAATAAAGAAGAATGAAAAAATTGTTCCTGTGCTTTATGAGTTCTCCCAATACAGTTTTGACTGAAAAACATAAAACAAGCGGATTCAGCAAAGGAATTCATCAAACAAGATTCATTCTTTTTTTTTTTTTGTATTATGAATTGGAGTGATTTCAGATTGTTTTGACATCAAAACGCTGACCTTTGGACAGTTATTGCCATGATTATTTAATACTGGTCAGCCGAAATAGTCATTGGAGTAACTGACGATGAAAAAGTCTAACTCAGTACAACTTTGCCGAAATGAAGAGGATGAAACTACAGTAACTGATTTATGCTTTTCACTTCGATAGAATTCTTTAGTTTTAGAAACAGCCTTTCTACTGCTGTTAATACTCATTCGTGTTATCAAGCATTGTTCCTGCGTAGCACCTGCCGCCATGTTTCAATGAACTCAAATTTTTTGCAAATTTGTATTTTCAAAAAAATAATGAAGAAAAATTTCCTCATTCCCTCCCTGTACAGATGACTTTTAAGTAGTTTTTGGTGTTAACACTAACTGAATAAAAGGATACAACAGTTGTCATAAGGGACTCTTCACTTTTATATTATTGTAAAAGTGTTGCACTCAAGATGGATAAATCTTCATGATAAACTTAACCAATTCGATTTAATGCATTCAGATGGATTCGATAGATAACATAATCGTGGTGCGAGACTCTTCTGGTCGTGGGTCGGCTAAATCTATGATTGTATGTTTTTTGTTTTGTTTCACATTTAAATGCTTTAAATAAATTCGCTTCATTTGGGAATAATTTGCAGTTACAAACTGCTTTGCCAATCACAGATCCGGTTAAGGAAACGGAAATATTGGAAAGTATTGATGCAGCATATTTCATCGATGAAGGATTCGATGCAACCGACTATGAACTGAAAGTGAATTTTGTGGGAAATTTTTGAATTTTAAGTTTAGTTAAGTGAGAAGTTCTGCAGAAATTTTTATTTTTCAGGTTTTCTTCCATTGAATCATTACATAATTTAGAAAGTTATGGGTGCTGATATTTTGCCTGAAGATTTAACTGGAGAAATGGACAAATTAAAGCAACAATTACAAGTTGTTTCTAAACGGGTATCGGAAGTGATTATGCAGGACTGGCCGTCTTATTCATCCCAGCTGGAAGATATTGCTGAAATTCAAAAAGATCTAAATAGTATCCTTTTGGTAGTGCAAAATATACGAAAGTTAGTTTTATATTATAAATGCATCTTGTGATCTGTTCACTTCTAAATTGTTTTGTTTTGCACAATCTGTGTAATGTTTCATGCCAGCCATTTTTACTTCTTGAAACAATAGATTTAAACTAGAAGAGTGATGTAGTGGTAATCTAATCAGTGATGTTTTGATAATGATATTTATGCAATACAGAATTATATACATTCTGTTTACCAACTGCGTATGACTGTAGTTCCTTAATAAAATAAAAATCCAGGAATTCTGATCTATCGCAGTTACAGGTTTACCTGTATAAATGATATGCGCTCTTTCAATACAATTTTTTATTTTTATTTCCATCACAGGAAACTTGCTCAAGCGAAACTTGAAAATCAAAATGGTCTGGAAATAATCGCAAATTACAGAAATCGAGTATTTTTAAAGAAGTTATTGTCATCCCTCGAGGACATTAAAACATTATACGAAGTGCAGTTTCAAATTAAGGACCTTGTCCAGGTCGGATGTTGTTAGCCTTGTTTTTTGTAGTACTTTGTTGTTATTTGTGTAGCGCTTTTTAGGGGAGAGATGCTTATCAACTTTTATTAACAGTACACTACTGCATGTTCCAGTTATTTTCAGGAGGAGAATTTCCCTGCAGCTATTAATATGTGCTACGAAGCACAGAAAGCTACAGTAACTTTTAATCAGTTCAGCTGCGTCAAGTAACAATTTTTACTTAATTTTAAGAATAAAAGATAACTTCACAAATATTTTTGAAGTTTTTTATTATGTCAATTAAAAAATGAAGTACAAATCCAGATTCTAGTTCTAGATGTTAATTCATCTTCGAAAAGGAAGTTAAGGGTGCAAAGTTGTTTACGAAATTGGACGAATGGGAAATTTTAGAAAATGGTGTTTTCTCAGCTTTAACAGCAAATTAATAATTTTTTGTGCCAGATATTTAATAAACTCAAACTTTTATTAAACATCTGACATAAAAATGGGATATTTAATAGTATATGTTTCTTAAATTCTTATTTATTCTTCTTGAGTTTAATTTTTTTAGTTGGGAGCTATTTACAGAGAGTTATCAACGAAGTTGCATGAAACTTTGGAAGAAATCGAAATAAATTTGGATAACTGTTTGGCCTCAATAACGATTTTATTCAGCGTTGATCGTTACTCATCGATTTATACTGCCTATAAATTGTTAGGTAAAGTTGAGGTAGTGGATTTTCTTTCATTTGAAAAATAATATAATTAAGTCATTTTAAGATGGTTTACTTAATAGTACACTAAAAATGCCGCAGATTCTTATTGTTCAGTTAATTTTTATATTTTTTTTTCAAGGAATGTGGGATGAAAGTGGTTGGCTTCACTCGTGCAACTTTAGAAAGTTCAGCGAGGACGGTTATCATTGATAAGATACTGCCGATTAAGACTGAGGCAAAAATTGAAGAATTATCATATGAGCAGCTTTGTGAGGTTTGTTTTGATTTATTTGATGCTCTTTCACATGGATGAAGATGAAAGATTAGAAGATGTAGAGTTTCTTAAAATTTTGTTGATTTTATACAGGCTGTGGATATGGGACAAATATTAGACTGTGTGCGCGAGTTGGGGTTTGTTATTTGTAAAGTGTTGTTTACATATCATTCTATTTTGTTTTTCCACATAGATGAAGATGAAAGGTTAGAATGTGCACACGAAAAAACAGGTCAGTTGTTCAATTGATATCATTTTATGACTCAGATTCTAATTTTTTTTAGTAATATTTTTCAAGCTACTGGACTGATTAATTACTGGTTGTCTGAAATGAAATCAATTTTATCAGCGTAACTGCAGTTATAGGATGACAACTTCTTTATTGTTCATTGTTAGGTTAGGTACATTCTAGAAAATATGGGTATTGTTCGTAAAATTCTCGTGGATTCCTTATATTCTATTTTCAAGACTGCATCAGTAAAATTCAGCACTTTATTATATTGTCATGATCTCTCGCTTCTAAAAATCGATCAATTTCTGGATATTATTGAGATGTCAAACCGGTTAGTTCCAATTATTACTTCCCCACATTTTCCTTTACAAATGTTTGTATCTTTATTTCTTCAAAGATTTTTTTGTTTGATGTTGTTTTATGTAGGTTTTGATTTAAACAGTTTAGCATTATCCTGGACATTTATTTACCTGTAATATACACATTAATTTATAAATTTAAAGATTCAAACAATTTGGTCGCACTTATTTTGGTAATATTTGTGGTGAAGTTACGATGTCATTGGAAAAGCAGAGTCATCAGTACTTCAAGAGGTTTGTCATAAAACTGTAATTCATCGAGCAGTTTTATACGTTTTTCATTTAGATTCCATTATGATCGGATGGATGAGTTACGTATGTTTTTGGAAAACGAAGCTTTTGCTTTATGTCCGGTGCCATTACAATTCACTTTGTTCGATTTTCAGGTGAAATATTTAATATTACATTGCTGTTTACTGTTTATTTCAAAGACTGTGTTTCTAACGTATTTTCGAGATTAGGGAATATTTGCGCACTTACCAAGATGAACGGAAATGCACACGTACCAACACTTTAAATAGTATTGGATCATGAGCACCTTTAAATTATGGAGCTTTACTCTGGTCTAATTTTCTTAACAGTAATTATTGAAATAGTAAATAGGAGTACAGAATTTCAATTTGTACATATTTCTGGTTTTAAGGAATTCAGTTTTCTGAAAGAATCGAATGGATGTCGAGGACTGGATTCTTCTTCACATTCTAAAATTGATCTGGATCTCGGTGAGCCATTAGACTTTCAGATTCTTCAGCCGACCGATGTAAATCCTTTTCTGGTGGGAGCTACAGATATGGATTCTTCTGCTAAGGTTAGTATTTATGTGATTTTTGTATTGTATTGCTATTAATGGATAGGAACTAGAAACTATTGCATGTTTTTTATGTTTCAAACTTTCCCTTCAGGATGTCGATATCACCGTTATTTCAAGTGCGAAAAATCCGTCAAACGATGATGTGGACAGTGACAGGTAAGCTTTTCATCTTTACAGTTCTTATAAGGCTTAACAGGATAAAGTTTTCTAGTTTAGATCTTTATTTGTTTCAATTTCTCTTTTGTTGTCATTTTTTGTAAAGTTAAAAGATGTGTTTTCGAAATAATTTTAGATCATTGCAAATAAACATAGAGTATATAGAACTGTAATAGTATAAATTGCTGGTACTGCTGTTCTAAATTCTATGCCATATGCCAATTAAATAAGCTATCCTAAGGAACCTGATTTTTAGTACGTTTGCTTCTTAATAATTTCTCATTTAATGAAGAATTTTCAGTCACTTTTATTATTAAGAGAACATTTTCACTTTAAAATTCTGACATTTTATTTCATCGGTAGATATCGTGTGGATGGTAGTTTCTCACAGCTGGCTCCAATTCTTTGTAATGCATCGTTGAATCTCTTACGCTTTATTGGTCTGTTTTCGTTTCATTCAACTTCATTTTTTTTTTTTGCTTTTTATTGTCAGAAACTGTCCTTTGTTCAAGTTTGTCAGTTTGACAATTTAGGGAAATACATTCGGATGGCTTATGTGCTTCACTCAGTTGCTGATCAAGCTGTAAATGGTATTTTTGAACTCTGCAGCTATTTTTTCTTTGCGGTAAAGCTGTTTTAAATTTTATTTTATTTGTTACAAGTTGGCTGCTCCAAATTTTGTTTTGTCCGAACTCAAATGATTAATTACTATTTAGTATTTTTTCCAGGTATATTCATTTTTCGTGTCAAATGCACATAATGTTGCCGAATCTTTTTTCTCTCCAAACTTAAAGAATGTTGTGGACAATTTAGAAAATGATTTATTTAGTGATGATTCATCTTCAGAAGGTGCAAGCGTGAGTTGTATTTCTTTTTATCAAATTGCTAGTCTATTTTTGGGCATGTTTTGTTTTAATTCCTCCAAACTTTTCTATTTCCTGGATAATTTTATTTTTGGATATTGAAGCTCATAATTTATAAATTAGCCTCTTTCTTTGCTTTTGCTTTTAATTGGAATTATAACTATAATTTTTCAGAAATTTAAATGTTTTCCCTGCACACTGTTACAAGATGTTAAGCTTGATTCAGCACCTAGTTATGCCTTACGTGAACGTATTGTTGGCGCTGAATCTGTGTAAGTGATGTTATTTTTTATTATTTACTTAAAATTCTCTATTAAATCCAATTGGTGAAGATTTTCAGAAATTTTATTTCTAAACAACTTGATCTCATCCGCCCAGTTATTGAATCGCTGGTTAATCGTGATGTCATCGAGAAGTACTATGCAGAGGTGGTATAACTTGTATTGAGCTTGTATTGCATTCTTAATATAACTGCGTAGTTATGGCTTGTGCTATACTCAACATTTTTTCTTTTTCTAAACTAAAAGAATTCAGATCCTGGCTGTGATACCAAAAATGAGAGAATGTATCTATGCTTGTGCAATAAGCTGTTTAATTGATTATGATTGGTTTGTAAATGATATAGTGACAACGAAATGGGACATTTGTCAGTTGCAATCGCAGCATAGCACTTATGTTGATAATATTTTACAGGTATATTCATTCCGCTTCATTAATCTTTTTTTGTTCTAGATAAAAATATTTCGCATTATTTAGCTATATGAAGGTTCCAGATTTTTGCATCTTCTAGTTTCCCTGATGCTTAACTTTCTGCAAATGTATGTTTCAGAATAATACTGTCATATTTTGTTATTAACTTTAGATGTATTACTCGCATTACATACATTGCAGGAATTTTCAAGGATTAACGATTTGCTTTCTGAAATCGCAAAACAAATACCAATTACAAGATCGGTTCAGAAGACTTTTTGGAGCATAGTTATATATTGCACATTTAATGCACTTGTCAAAGGGTATATTCCTTTCCACACTTTACATTTGGTCTAATGTTTGTCGCAGTTTTTCTCTTTCTCTTTTTACCTCTGTATCTATACAAAGATAAAATTCCTTCACTCTTAATATTGAGAGATTTATTTGAAGCTATGGTGAATTTGGGAAAAAATGCTCGAATGAAGGACGTGCATTAATGCAATTAGATTTCCAACAGTTAATTGCAAAACTCGAACAACTTGTCGATTTTATGCCTATCCCATACAAAGCATATGTCGAAAATTACATCAAAGCTTATTATTTACCTGAAAGTTCGATGGAATCGTGGATTTTGCAGCACAGAGTAAGTAATTCATTGCTTTATTAGAGGTTTCGTGATTGATTTAAAAATTAAAATTTGTTTTTCAGAAGTCAATTACTGTAAAAACAAATCGTCCAACATTTTAGAACATATATTACTATTTGCTGAAATTAGCTGTTTGTTGAGAGAGTGGAAATATTGAAAAGGCAGTAAATATTTTGTAGCACTGCTTGGGTAAGTCTTTGTTCTGAAAGCATGATTGAATCAATATGATATGCTGGTTTCATTTCGGCTTGATTGTTCTTGATTTTTTTTTTTACAGGAATACACAACAAATCAAATCATAACACTTTTGAATGTGGCGACACATATTTCGAAGAAAGCCCGAACACGAATTATTAATGCACTCGAGGAATAATATGAGGACAATCTGTTACGATTTTTTTCTTGAATTTAATTTATTTAATCATTGTTGAATTGTTTGAGTGTTTTTCAGTAGTGTGAATACCGTAAGGGTTGCAGCTTTTTTTTAATCCGATCAAAAGATACTTATAGCTAAAAGCCATCAAAATGATGTTTTTGGAATTCTTTTTTGTGCCCTTGACAAAAAGCCTTATTAATTAGTTAATGTTTGCGAAAATTTCGAAGCCTTTTACTTTCAGCTTGCATACTCTGCCACTAAACAGAATTTTTAACGGCAATGTTGCACAAGGTTATGTGTCACTTTTTACTGTTTTAAATTTGGAATCGTGTTTGGATTATATACTTGTGAATTGCTTTCTTCCATAAATATGTAAACAGAAGGAAAATTTGTTGGTCCCATTTTATTTTCTTGAAGTAAAATATGATCTGATTCCTGAGCATCCTCGTAATTCTAGTCTCTTTTGGTGAAAAAGTGGAACATCGGAAAAGAATTTCCTTTTTGTCTTTGAAATTCGACTAATTAACATTACTGTGAATGTGATAGAGGGTGTT
The DNA here is from genome assembly GCA_005281725.1 of Wuchereria bancrofti. NCBI lineage: Eukaryota > Metazoa > Nematoda > Chromadorea > Rhabditida > Onchocercidae > Wuchereria > Wuchereria bancrofti. The sequence goes on along the minus strand of SSBO01000001.1, from coordinate 12,113,706 downwards.
TCTTGCTATTTATTCTCTTGCTATGGAAATAAATTTCGATCTCGAATTTTGCTGGTTAGTTAAACGTATTTGCAGTGGTTAGTTGTGCGGTTAGTTTTCTTTTTGGACGTTTACAGTGCAGGTCTGCGAGACATCAAAATTTGGAAATATTCGACGGAGTATTTTCAGTCTAAAAACTGAATATGGAATAAAATTAAGAAGCAGAATGAAATGAAAAAAGAAACAATTTATGTTGTAGAGAGTAGGTTAAAGAAAATTCATTATAATTCTCGACACTATTTTCTACTTCAGTTGTTTCACAATACGATTTCGTTTTCCCCCTCACCTCATCTTTCTATACAGCATTGATTCGAAGAGCAGGAACTGCGCCATATGAGGCCGAATTTCGCATAAATCATCGTTCAAATCCTATATTTATTTGTTAGTTTTCATATGTTGTCTTTTTTTAATTCTTCACCATTGTTTAATATTGTTGTGAAGAATAAATTATGCAAATTTGCTATATTTAAAACTTGTCATCCAAATATTACAGCGAAAAAATTACGAGGAAGATGAATGAAGAATGAATCACGCGAATGTCAGCAAAGCGGAAATTTTTCTCTTGAAAATCGCGTTTGTCAAAAGCAAACATATTACCATTTGTTAGTTGTTAATGCACATTTCACACTTTTCTCCGGCCCTATTGGCTGCCCATACGCTTCATTTTTAGAAGCAAAAGTTTGTAGGCAAGGAAAATGAGGGATAGATCTCCTCTGGTGAAGGTGAATTGCATCCTCAATAAGAGAAGGGCTGAACAATACAGCGAATCTCGGGGATTGACTAAATTTTAGTTGCTTGGCTGTATTTTAATGTCATACGAGGAATGAAGTCTTGACGTAATCACCTTGTCATCGTTTCTGAAGAATGAATGTCATCATATCTTTCAGTCATGTAACAACCTACTCATAATCCTTATGTTGACAAAAGTATCACCATTGATGGTAAAAGCACAATTTTCAGGATCCTCGAACTGTGAATTGTTTTCGACTGTCTAAGGATTCAGTTTACAAAATAAACACTACTTAATTCTTTGTTCGACTTAGCCCGGTTAGTTGAGGGCGATTACGATTTAAAATTTAATAACTTTCGTAATTTGGCCATTACAATCTGCTGTGTCTTTTAAAAGACATCTGCCACTGTAGATGTCAAAAAAATATGTCGGTAAGAGATCAAGAATACCTTCCTTCTGATCTATGTTACCCCATTTATGATATCTGAGATTTTTTAAACAAATAGTTTATTCTTTACCTTCTCCGTAAGTGAAACAAAATTGTTCCAACAGGAAACATTTTGGAATTTTTCCGGACAAGATCATATTTGTGTTTTGTATCTCAGTCAAGCTGAATTTTCTACGATACAGCCTAACAATGCCACCAACATACACAAATTGCTGAAATAAATTAGCATAAAATTTGTGAATCGAAAAATAAATCTGCAGCTCAACGCGAAAAGACTACGCAGAATATGGAGGTGTCTCAGTAATTACGTTTGTAACAGAGATAGAAAGGAGGGGAGGGGTTGCCGAGTTGCACAGAGGAACCCACTCGAAGTTCAATGCATGGCATCTTCGAATGGGTGCCAGCAAGAGCTCTTAAACTAACCTTGCTGAGAGGCTTCTCGCGATCATGAAGGCGGGACCTCCATGGCGAGGCCCGGTCACTGCACTTCTAGATCGGGTTGACCCGTGTGGCAATCCCAAGTCGGGATTGGCCAGCAGCTTAATTTTTGCGTTTGGGGAAAGCGTTCGCGCTTCCCTGTGGTTGGTATTGTTCAGAGGTGGTGGTGGTGGTAGTGTGAGTGGTGAGGATTTAGGAGAGTGCAAGTAATGGTGGAATTATGCAAAGGAAGACTTTACAATTGAAGTTAGGCAATCTAAGAGACCTTGGGTGGGTTAGCTAGTGTCAGCGAGGAAACCTAAAGAAGTATAGGTTATTCATTAAATTACTAAGTCCTAAATAAATTATCCTACATTAAATATAAGCCAGGTGATAGAGAGAATATTAAAGCGCATCGTTTTAAGAATTAGTGTGAATCTTGATTTATTGTCACAAGCTGAACAGAGTTTCGGAATGAAAGTAAGTGGTGCAAGATAGAATACTGATTTTTAGAATGGGGAAGTGTTCACTGGCATATGTTAGATTCATGCTTAAGTTATAAAAGCCCGCACTTGACATATTGCTTTTATGTGAGAGCAAAAGTTCACAAATTGTATAGTTGTGTTTGACCTGTGAATTGAAAGATACGGTGATGATAATCTACAGATATCGCATAGCATCTATTATAGTTTACGTTTGAAATTCTCTCCACGGCGGTGATTATAGTGTCCAGTGGCTCGCTATGCACGCTGTTGTCTGCGACACTCGCTTCATTACCCGCACTAGCAACCAATGCGATGCAGCGCGCTTATTTATACGTAGTGCTAGAATGCCACCCACGTGCCCTCATTTTTCTGCTTAGGCAGGGAAGCGCGAACGCTGTCCCCAAACGCAAAAATTTTGCTGTTGGCTGACCCCAACTCGGGATAGCCACACGGGTCAGCCGGACCTAGAAGTGCAATGGCCAAGCCTCACCATGGAGGTCCCGCCTTCGTGATCGCGAGATCCTCCCAGCCAGGTAAGTTTATGAGCTGCTCCATTCAGCGATATCATTCTACGATACACCAAACTCCGAGTGGGTCGAAATAGAATTTTTAACAGCTATCGACATAAGAAAAGACGTATAAAAGAATGCGTTAAATGAGAGGCGACAGACAGCGATACAAATTGCCTTCCTCACACGTCCACTCCTGTACATCTGCAAAGCATTAAACTACAATACTTCATTGCTACCATTAATTTCAATTTCTTTTCATTTCAACATAACAAATTTAAAATGGAAAATTTATATATTGAAACGAAATAAAATGAGAGACTAAACTTCATGTTTGTTCATTGATTTTGCATACTTTTATTGAAATTATTCAATTTTATTCACAGATATGCCATAAAAATATGATTAACAATCAATGATAGCATTGTGTAAGTGTAATTGTCAAGTGATAAGCGAAATGAATATTGAATCTTATTAATCTGCCGCAGACTTATGCAAAGACATATCAGTCAGATGAAATGAACGAGAAAAATATTGAATTAGTTCCAGAATTTCAATATTCATTTCAATTTCTTTTCGTTTTTTCAGAATTTTTTTCTTTAAAAACTAGTGCTAATCTTTGATGCTAGCACAAAATTATCGCTAAACAATATCATATATAGTTTAAAAAAGAACGCTAAATAAAATATCATACTAAAAAAAAGGAACAAAGATGACAAGATAGAAACATAAAATCTTAATGGAGGATTCATTTAACTATTATAAACTTTTAACATATTTGTGAAAGTTTTTGTTATTTGATGTTTAAATATTTAAATTATAGTATTCAAAGTTATAAATTAGATTAAAATTGAACTAATCCTGAATATAAAATGATGGTATGCTAAATTTTGTAAGAATTTAAACTGAAATATTCCATGATATAGCACTGTACTTTAACTAATTATTTTTTGATGAATGAAATAATTCGCAGAAACAATTTCATTCAAAATTCTTTATAAAATGACTTGGTATTTACTTAATTATATCATTTAGTTAAACTGGTTTATAAAAATAATCGTTCAATTTTATGTATGTTTGTCGATTGTTGAATTATTTCATCGTTCATTCATTCGTAATCACTTTGAATGATTTCTTAACAACAACGTTCGCATAAGAAATATTTCAATTGAATGTCAATTTAGATTTGTAATCTTTATTTTTGTGATATTGTTATAATTAAAATATATTACACAGTGTTTGTTAGCAATAACTGTTCTTGATTCTTAGATTTATTAATATTATATTATAGATTGATTAAATTTGTTGTGTGTAATATTTAGGAAATAGACGATAGTTGACTTATTTTATAACCAGTAAATTTTATGTGAAAACGAAGTGTTTAATTGCTTAAACAATTCAAAGTTTAAATTAGCTTAATTAATTGAATGATTTCTTCTCAATAATTTTCATCAACCATTTTTTCTTTTTTTTCCGTCATTGAAAAATTTAAAGGTTGAAAACATGAGTGATACCAATTAAGTGCATTCGATATGTTTGTTTGAAAGAATGTGTTATCAATTATCGACTGACTTTCAAGCTTTTTGATTGGAAAAACGTATATTAATAAGAAAAGTTGAAAGATTAATTGAAATAGATGATTTGATAAATTGCTAAGCATCAAGGTATATGCTATATAATGCATTTTGCACAAAAATTTCGTGTTAAAATAAGAAGTAAAAGGGGAAAGATGAAAATTAGTTGGATTAAAAAAAAATGGGATGACATTTTTAAGCTACTTATTGATCCGGGAAAGTGCAGTTTGGAATTGTTGAAAGGACTAGTCGACATTTTTGTTTCCTATATTTTGGCTTCATTCTATAAAACTTATGCTGCTTTTTTTTTTTAGTAATCTATTGTCAGTCACAGCCTTTATAAAAAAAAAAAAAAAATTAAATGCCAAAATAAAATATAAAATAAACTTCTTTGAGTGGGTTTGATTCTTGATTTTCACAAAATAAACTTCAAGTTCTTTAAGACATACTTGCGGCGAAATGAATTTTAATCAATTATATACTTGCGGCGAAATGAATTTTAATCAATTATAATTAATTCATTTTTGAAAATGAATGCTCTTACCAATGCCTGCAATAATATGCTACACAAGTATCGGATGAAATTGTAATTCATTTTTGATTGTTTCGAAACCTTAAATTAAATATTCTATTAAATATTCTTTATTCACAATTTTGGATTTTTTACTTTCAGTTGCTGTCACTACAAATTCATTAACCTTTTTCTTTGCGCTTTTTCCTCCCAGTAAGATTTGATTTCATTAATGAAATTATAATTTGAATACAAATGTGAAGTAATGTCAGAAGTAATGTCATTAATAGTATTAAAGCCTATAGCTAAAAAACTTAGGAATATTGATTTTAAACATATAGTTGAAAAAATTTCCGATTTATGTATTTCTCAAAATAAGATACTTAATATCGTACGTGTATTAATATCGTACGTACGTATTATGCCAATATTTGTATCGTACTATATTATACACCGTACTTCCATTCGTCCATAATACATTAATTACTGTATTTCAATTTTTTTTCGCCATACTGTACAATTTTGTCTTACAGTGTTACAAACTATGCAAAATAATGATTCAATGTTTTCGTTTTTTTTCTTTTAGATTTAAAAAAATTTTTCCATATTATTGTTGTTATTAAATCGATCATGCACTTAGTAAATGTATGTATGAATTAGTCATTTTGTTTGTTTAAACAAAAAAAGAAAAAAAAATCATTTTAACAAACTATTGCCATTAGTGAAGCATTTACAAGGAGAATAAGCTTTTTAATGAAAAAAAAAAAAGAAAAATGACCGTCTTCTACCCATTTAACTCTTTTGATAAATGATAGTTTTCCCACAAATGCATTATTTTTATTATTGCTTTTTTTAAAAAAATAAAGCATACAATTGATTATTCTGTTGAAGTGAATTTGTTAAGGGTAGCAGAAATATATGCGAATAGATCAGAACAAACTTTTGGACAAATTGAAATAATTATAGATAGCTAGACAATCATTCATGTGAAAAGCTTAAAATTAATTGTTTTTGGCAAATATAGAGCTAAATGATGAAATAATTGAATGATAAGTCCTAAAGCTATATAAAATCTTGAAGAATGTCAGACAGCAATAATTCTTTTTCGTTTTATTTCTTTTCTTACTTTTCTTATTAAGGATTTCTAACCATAAACTTCACTAAGAATTTTTATTTTTGGATTTATAGCTTTTTGAAATAGCATTCCGAAATAATTTTGTATTCGCAGCTTTCCAAAACAACCAATCACTAACTAATTATTTCGATCTTTCCTCTTACTAATACAAACATGTTTAATTAACCCTCTACAAATTCCAACAATTTATCATTCTCTGATTCTATTAACTCTAAAACATTTTAACTCTAAAAATAGAAATCTAAAACATTTTAAACACATAAATTATTAAAAATCCACAAAATAAGATAAATCCGACTTCACAGAATCAGGCTGAATTCTTGAATGCTTAAAGATGTATTTCACACTTCACCTATTAATATACATGCAATGGTGTTTTCTATTCGTTAATTTATATTCTTATCTAATTATGAAACCTGAATTTTCGAAAAGATTTATGAAAGAATTTTAATAGTGAATAGATTGATAACTTTATAATTAGTTGAATATAGAGAAAGATATGTCATCTTGCAAAAAATGTGTCATCATTTTTTAAAATTACATAATACGTCTGCATGAAGAAAGTAACTTTAAAATTATTAAAGACTATTTCTGTCTTATACTTTTCCTTTTTTGAAGATTTCCGTCATTAATAAAGTTAATTTGGCATTGTTTTGAATTTTCATATTTTTTCGATAAGTAATAAAATTCTTACCTCATTTCACTCTATTTTCATTTAAACATATTCATAACGATTATAACCAAATATTAATCCATCGAGATATCCGAGAGAATAAACATAATCTTATTCCTGTTCATTTTCACTATGCATTAATATAGAACATGTATTACTGTTAACATTATCAGTCTAGTTGTACTTTATCTATCTCATTTGAAAAAATCATGTATAGTATCAGTTAATTGTTAGTTTACAAAAAAATTAAAACTAAATATTATCAGCCTTCTTTTACTCTTCTTCTTATATTCATATCGTTTTTTGTTTTTTTCTTTATTTTTTTTTTTTTACAATTGATTTTCAATTTGAAATGATCATTTGTCATTGCATAGAGAGTGAGAGAAAGAGTGCAACACTTTTGTTGAAAAGAATGCGACACTTTTGTCAATACCGTTTTTTTCTTCCTTTTTCTAATTATGAATAATTGAAAATTTCAGTTTTTTTTTTCGAAAAATTTTGTTACAGTTAAAAATTTCATCTTTACAGATTATACTTTGATGCTAGAATGTAAAGGCAACAACAAATCATTCTTCCACAATCAACTCAACAAATGAATATAATGTGATGTGAGATAGTAGCAGTGATAGTGATGATAAGAACAATGTGGAGCATTTGGATTCTCAGTTAGTATCAATTCTTTTCTTTTATCACAAAATTTTTACATATTCAGTTGTTTAGTTAATCCTTTTTAACTTTATGCTATTAGTCGAACTCTCTTAGAAATTTGCTAATCTTTCAGAGTTTTTCAATTTCAAAAGAAAATGATTAAAACTTCCGCATGTGTGTGAACTTTTATTTATCGTCAATGTATCGTCTAATTATTGTTGACCAATTTTATGAATTATATACTATTATAACATGTCTATAATGTAGAAAATATAAAAATTTAAATATAATGCATAAAAAATAATATAAAAACATATAGTATACAAGAAATAATGTAGAACAGAAAAAATAAAATGAAATATGTGAAAATTTAAAAAAATGATTATTAGGAAGTAAGAAAGGGAGGGAGAGAGAGAGAAAAGGAGAGATTCTTTAACAATAAATTTCTCATAATGTCATTAAGAAATTGTTTGATAGTTAACCTTGAAATCTTTAAATTGTAAGTAAGTATGTAAAAGTATTCCCATGATTAGTCTATCCTAGGTGATATTTAGTTGCGATGTGTCGCTTCGCTATTTATTGCAGCTATATATTTCATTGAATGCTTTTCATTTTGTCGGTGTAAAATGATTTTACCTTTACTCTGTTCGGTTTGTTGTAACAAACATTCGAACAAAATGAACAAATGAAGTGAAATTTTCTTTTTTTTTATTTTATTTAATGATCGGTTCGTTTTCATCACATTCTTTTTTATTTTATCGGAATAAAAAGAAGAACTGAAAGTGTTTAATGTATTAGGTGTTAATATGTTCACTGTAGTATGTGTTGTTTATTTAATGAACTCTTTATTTTTTGGCTTTATTTATAGTTAAATATATTTTTAATGCATTATGAAGGTATTGTACATTAAACTATAGATGTTTGTTAAAAATTTCTCATAGATATGCGACGATGGTTTTCCAAATTGGGTTCAAGTTCCCTGGCTAGCACATCACGGGTTACATCACCTGCTTCTTCTTCTCCTGGATCAGCATCAGTGGAACAGCTTGCTGATTCATCTATTCCTCCACCAATAACACCGTTTATCATTACGAAGCCGGATATCCATTGGAATGTTGATTTCGCATCTGATCCATGCTCATGGGAAAGCTGTTTTGATGCACATTGGGAAGCAACCGAAAATTTGCTGGAAAATGAAGAGGAAATTAGCTACGAGAAAGTTAGTAATTCAAATAAAACATGACTTGAAATTATGTTAACCAATTTCGCGTACAGTTGATGAATTTACTAGTTTAACTACAATCCTTCCACTCAAATATTTAGAATCCTTCATTATTCGGAATCTTCTCCAATGTTCAGAATCTATTATTGACAGTATTTATGCTGAAATTCATTTGCAACATTATTCCCTTCTTTACCACTTCTTTTCATTAATCTTTTTTGTAAATATGAAAATTTATTAGCTTTCACGTAATTTTTGTAGGTGATAACTGTATTCCAACACTTAAGTTGCACGGTGCAGTTGTTAATGATGGAAGCAAATGCTCAACCAGAATCTGCTATTGGCCCCATATTGGATCGTCATTTTACTCACCAAATTATGGAACGAGTAGTTGACTGGGCGATTGCTGCTCCACACTTTTTAGCACCAACATGTCAGGTATCCAGATTGATTGTGATTGAGTGTTACTGACTTGAATAAAAGTGAAATAGGATGACTAGGATTAGAACATTAGGACTGCACAATTGGTCTTATGGTACTGAGTTGTTTTCAGCAGAAATAATGTTGTACAGATTTTTTATAATGTTGTAATAATGTTGTACAGTTTGTCTGTTTTAGCTAAATTTTAGTGAAGGTAGTTTAAATTCTTCAGGTTAATATGATTGGTCTTTATGAAATCGTTGTTGGAGGAAGTCATACACAGAATCACTGCTTGTTGGTACACAAGCCGATGTTACTTCCGTTGCTGAAATTGCTGGATTGGTGTAGGAAGAGTGCAGAAAAGAGGAATTTCACTCCATCTAATACGGATAGACATTTCGTCTTACTTTTAAACCAGGTTAACATTTGATATAATTTAGTTCTGTTGTAATCTAATTAATTGTATCTTCATGGTTCTGACCAAACAGATGAGGTTAATGATGAGGTTAAATAAATTTTATTTATAAGGAAAAACAATATGTTCATAGTGAACAACATATGTTGATATATGTTCTCCCACAGTATCATGTAGACTTGGTGTAAGCTTCAATATATTAATTTATAAATATGGATAATACGTCGTTAATATATTTTTTTAGAATATTTAACCTTCTATAGACGATAGGTCAAAACAATTCAGGAAGCAAACTGAGTTGCACTTTGAAAATATATAAGTTTTCTACATTTCAGATCTGCACAAAACTGGCGGAAGATGCGACGTTATTGCACTTTTTTTTCGATTTTGATGATGATTGTGATGAGCAGTTTTTGGTATTCAACTTGCTGATTCCATATCTTTATGATTCCGGTGAAGTTGGACAGTTAGCACGCGATGCATTACTTCTTATACTTTCTGTCTCACGACGATTGAAACGTATTGCTACATTTATCGCTGTAAAGGTTTGTTAAAACTTTTTAATTCTTTATTAATTTTTTTCTTTAGATAAAATGGATAAATGAAGTTAAGTCGAGTGGCGTATTTTTGAAAATATTAATCATTAGGTGAATTAGATGAAATGTTTTGGCGATTATGAGTTGCTTTGCAAGTGTTTCATGCAAAACTTGCGTCCGATTACCCGCTAGTCTTCAGTTTGAATATTTTTCTCGGTTTCTTTAAAACCAACTCTGATTTTCTACTAATTTTCTTCACTTCATTTGCCTTATCTGGACCCTTTAATCCTGGATGAAAATTTTGTATAATGCTTTCTGTTGCAGTCAAATTTTTGTCCGGTGGTTGCAACAGGTCTTTCGGGTTGCTTTTCCCAGTTATCACGCTCATTTGGTTCAATGCTATATGTAAGTGACGGCTGGCATAAGATAAATGCTGTTGATATCGATTCTTATTCCAGCTTGTTGGATTTCCATTCGTCATTAATTTTCTGTAATGCTGTTATACAGGTCACTGATTTATCAGTTATATAATATTAACGAAGACTCATAAAATTCCAAAGTTTCTTTGAAGAAAAATTTTTTTTATAATAAAAGATTGAAGACATATGTTAGGATTTCCATAATCACTTTGTGAAAAGTTTTTTAGGTTGCTCATGGTTATGTTGTGTCACAGGTCATTAGGTATGTCTATCACGGGTTTTTGCTTCCTGTCGTTCTACCTTCATTGCTTCAGGTATCATTCCTCCTAGATTGTTTTATTTAACGCAACAATTTTAAAAGCCTGTCTTTTAGTAATAATTTTTTCAGGGTGGGCAAGATGAGCTTATCTCATCAACAGCCTATTATCATCTTTGTTTGGATAGTGTCACTGAGGCAGTACTTGTACAAACAATAGTAAAATTGCTTCTTAATGAAAGCTGCGAAAGTAACAAAACGGTGCTTGACGTTATCGTAGAAAGGATATCTGCCGGAAATCGGGTTTGTTTCCTCGTCGTAAAGTTGTCCTTATTTAATCAAATATTTTGATTCACCATATTCAGTAAATGATGGAAATTTATTTTTCCTCAGAACTACTCAAAGTTATTAAAAATTTTTTTTCGCTTACTACAAAATTTTTCGTACGAAATTAATTTTAATAAGTTATGGGGATTTTCACATTACCAGAAGATGATAATGTAATTTTAGGAATTAATTGAGGTGTGTCTTATTTTCGTATTCTTGTACTATTTTTGTATTTGTATTCTTATTTTCCAGCTGAGCCAAGTTAGTTTATCGTTGGTAAGAACGCTGATTGATTTACGGTGCGAAGACGTCATGTTCGATCTCGTTTTCAAGTAGAATATTTTCTGTACTTGTTTTTAGACAGTTCAATTATGCTTTAGTTCGGTTGCTTTATAGCTTCATCTTTTTCAGAAGTCTCGAGTTGAAAAAAAGCTCTCAACTGATACTTCACTGTGAACTTTAGAGAAATTGGTTTTTTTTAGATATCTTCTGCCTTGTACATTTCTGCAACCTAACCAAACGCTTCATTTGAAGAATCAGAAGTATGTAAGGACTGCTGCTCAAACTTTATTAACGTTTATTCCTGAATGTACGTATAAATCTTCAGCAGTAAGTTTCTAATACGTTCGTGTTTTTTGGTTGTGCTAATTCGTTCTTTTTTTTTTTATTTTTATTGAGATTTAAGTTATTTATTAACATTTATCTCAGGCATGTTTCAGCTGTGTTCCCAAGAAACTCTTCATATTTATCTCTCTGAATGTCGAAATTATGTGCAAGAAACAACAGACGCCTGTTATGAAAAATGGGTTTGGAGTTACGATGGTCGCAATTCATTTCTTATGCCAAAGATAAATTCAGACGAAGAAAGCACGACTAATTCCAATGGAGTGAGTAATTTATTCTTCAGATAGGTAAACTTTCATTTTTTTCAAATAAAGCTTCAATGTGAGATATTGCTACGAAACATTGTAAGCAAAATTCACTGGCATACAGTCAGGATCCGAATACAAGTTTCCATATCAAAAAATTTCTCTTTTTACATAAAATTGGATTCTCGCCTGTTCATTTAAAAAAGATGGGTGATATTGCTTTTCTGTTGATAGCTTATAATTCATTTCTACCAAATAAATATATTTTGGAGTAGATTTTTCATAGCTTGGTACGGTGGTTGCGCACAACATTCTGTTCTTTGCTTTGTTTATTTTTTTTATTTAGGCTTTTGTTCGACATTCTTCAGTACGTTCATCAATGGCCTCAGCGCGAAATGGGTTGAATCGGTATTTCATGAGCCGAAATGCCCACATTACTGCTGATAGTTTACGTCAACATACTCCACTGCCAGAACTGGGAGAACACGAATCGTCATCAAGAAGTAGCTTTCCGTACGATATTGCAGATTCATCATTAGTTTTGGATGATGAAGGCGACGAACTTATTATACCACCTTTAACGTTAGTTTCGTAAAAAATCTTATGTTATGTTCTTGCTATATGAAATGTTGAAGGGTTTTTATCTTTTATGAATTATTCATCCGTCATTGTTAAATTTAAGTTGAAATTACTCCGTACTAGTACCTATTCATTTAGACCCACATCACTTATGATGATGACATCATCGAGTGATTATTTTCAATTTGCATACGGAGAATTGTCGGAAACTGACACAGAGGCGATCAATCCTAGCGTGGTCAGTATGAGTGGAGCACCAGCAGAATCAATTTCGGACAAAGCAAGTTTGGCAAGCACAAGTGCAAATTGTGATACTGATATTGAAATGGCACGATCGTTCGTTCTGAGAGGATGGGGACAAATTGAGGTGCAGTGTAATTCGAAATCTCTTATATACTTTTCAGTAAGCATGCTCTTTGATGCGTCACATAAGTAAAGTATTGTTCTGAACTCGTCCCTTATTCTGGAAAAATTTTTGTGCGTATGCTTTCTTTGAAAGTCAAAGGAATCCATTCACTCATATTTTGGAATTTTTAAAATGTTTCCAAAATCAGTCATGCATTCAGGATACTGATACTTTTATGGCATTAATGGATAGAGTGCCGGCATCGAAAATAAAGCATTCTTTGGAGGAAAATATGGCTTTAATTGATTCGCGAATTCAATATCTTGAAGAGTTGAAAGCTGAAGCCAAATTACAAGAAACGGAAAGTGATGGATTTAAAAGTGATACAAATAACGATAATGATGATGAGGATCCTGCACCATTAGGAAAGCCGATCGAATGTTTTGGAAATCAAGGTAATTTTTCAATAAAATTACTGTTATTTGCTTGCTGTAAATTAATTGAGAGCTTCAACTCGAAACATTTTTTTTATATTTTTATATATCTTTGAAGTGAATGATTTTTATAAAGGTGTTGGACCCTTCCTTGAATCTATGATGCGTTCGCTGGAGAATATGCTGGATAATTCGTTATATGTAACACTGCAAACAACATCGGTATTAGCAGCACTTGCGTCATATCCTCAGCCACTCATTGCTCATTATCTGTTTGATCAGCGCATGCTTTTGCAGCCTAATGTGAAAAATCTTTTTAAGGTAGGTGTGAAATGTTTCTTCTGAGAATTTTAAAAATTTTATTTCTGTGCTCATCAATTTTTTTTACTTCATTTTCTTTCGAAGGTTATGGATTCGCTAAAAATGCAAATTGATGCATATGCATCATCACTCGATGGTTTTGATGTTTTGCTAGAACGAGGGATTAAATTTCTGCGATCAAGGGCTGAACGCTATGAGAAAGTAAGTTTCTTGCAGTTGTTTGTCCTTACAACGATTTCTGAATTTTTTTTTCTCATTAAAAGTTCTGGTATTAAAGGTTGTGGAAAGTAGTCGGCGCTTACGATCTGGTGAGTCCTTTTCACGAAACGGCAACATGGAAAGGAGGAATTCGTCGAGAGGTTTATTTAATAGGTAATTATGATTATCCTATATTAATTGGTTTTGTTATTTTCTAACCTCAGTATTAATATCATTAACTTTTTTGTCAGTATAAGATGTTAAAATACCTGTGATGCATAGTTGCACACATCTTTCTGTTGAAGATTAAATTTATTATGATATAAACAACTTTGTTTCGACATACTGAAATTCACAGGACTACCGTATTAGACTTCAAACTGTCTGGTTATAATAAGTTGCTAAAACTGTGCAATAGAAAGTTTCTGTAGCAGGAAATTATAAATATTTTAGAGAGGTTGAAGTTTAATAAATGTTTTTTTTAGATTCAGATCTTCCAACAATAAGCGCCTCTATCCCAGTAACGATTCTCATCCACATGAATTTCGCATTTATACACACAAAGCAATGGAAAGCCGTGATGTAACGTTGGATCATGCTCGAGCAAAGCAGTTTGTTTTCGCAGCTATTATACTGTCGCAGTTTTGCCAGGTAATCTTTATCCATTCAATTTAGTACACATTATTTTTCGCTGGTTAAAATTTGAATCAATTATAGATAGATTCACTTGGTCTGATTTTATGTTTCTTCGTAGTGTTAGCTTTAATACAAACGATAGATATATGTTTCCTGACTTTCCTGAGATAACCTATTGACATCAACCGTTTAGTTATTACTTTTATTATTATGAACAAATTGAAAACACTCCATGCTTTGAAAGGATTAGAATTAGCAGAAAAGTATTTTTCTTATACTAACTTATTTTCTTGGGTCCCATTGTTTCATTCAGTATTGTTTTCGGAATTTTATTTTCTGGCATATTTCAACAATTGTTAGGTTTTAGCATATTGAGAAATTTAGCAGTGGATAACTATGGAAATGAGATTTGCATAATTTAAGTTACAATGTGAAATTTTGAGATTTAAATTAGAATTTTTTCGCTTAAATATGTCTCAGCTTTTTTCTTTTAGGAATTGGCTGCTACGGTACTGCAACATTCCACCGTTGTACCGCGGCCAAAAGGTAATTTGAATAGGATGTGGTGAAGCGCATTTGCGCTTATGCTTATCCTTTTTTTGGTTGAATTTGGAAATATTATGGTTTTGTGAAATGTTCAGTTTCGTCGGCAAAAGATTATCTAGGCGGGAGGTCAACAGTGCTGGTAAGGATGACAGTTGTTGTGCTGACTGACTTTCCCGCTTCTTTTATCGATTTTTTGTGAAATATTTTGCATAGTTGCTTTGCTGTTATAATTTGTTAGTTTATGTTAGAAATTTGCTTCTTTTCCATTACAGCACCATTCTCTGGGAAAAGTTGTAAATACCTTCAAGAAAAAAAAGAACCAACCATTCAAAAGTTATTATGTCCTCAAATGTCAATTATGACGTCATTATTGTAACTTGAAACTGTGAATGTTTCAGGTACTCGTGATTCTTCACTTTAGTTGCTAAATTTCTACTGCAACAAGTTTCAGGGCTGACTGAATTATAAAAATATTGTGTCGACATTTGAGAATATTTAAAACCGGTGACAGAAGTGAAGAAGTAATTTAATTATGAACGTTTGAATGAAATTGCTTTCGTCTTAGGGTATATTTTTTGTATATTTTTTATGTATATTTTTATGTAACAAAATGTATAGCTTTTTTATTAGCTATAAAACTGAATAACAATTGCAACTCATGAATGCCTCTTTGTTGCTCCATTTTTCTAAACTATATTGTTTTTTTTTCCTTTATGTTAAATTTGTAAATAATAAAATCCTCAGGTTTGCATGTATTTTCTCGATACAACAGTCTGAAGTATATGAAAAAAACAAATTTAATGATACAAATTATAATGTATGATGTGCAAATTGCATCCTTAAAGGCAACAGTTGTAAATAATTTAAACATTCTCACTACATAAACAAATTTATTTCACAAAAAAAAAGAATGAATTCGCAATTTCTCGTTGTTCTATAGATGTTGAGTTGGTTTATATAACTTTAAATTTTGTTCAAATGTTAAATAGCCAATGTTGTAGTAAGAATAATTAGGAATACCTTGAGAAATTTTTTTGTTAATTTTAAATAATATTAATCATTGGCTATTTGACAAAAATGATCAAAAATGATTAAAAATGTTTTAAAATGAAACATTAAAAGAAAAAGAAAATTAAAAGAAATGAGTTGAAGAAGAGTTAAAATGTCTAAAAGTCAAAAATATTCAAAATGACTAAAATTTGATCAAAATGTCTTCGACCTAAAGTTTACTGTATAATGCATACAAAAAAAAAAAAAAAAACCTAATTGATCAATCAAACATACATGCATACATACATATTACATAACATTACATACGTACATACACACATACATGCATACATACATACATGCATACATACATACATACATACATATACAGTAAGCATAACCTAACATTTATAAGCATAATCTAACACTGTAAGCAATAACTTAATACCATAAGCAACAACAATAACTTAACACTTCTATAACTTAACTTAGCAATAAGTTAATTATAAGTAAATGTTTATATTTCTATTAATATTATTCATATTAAAATAACATTAATAATTGTATGATTGTTTTATCATATACAATTTAAAATATTCCCTCAATTATAATTTGATACAGTAGCTGATTGATGTGATGTGATGTGATCTCTTCTTTTTTATTTCCTAATGAGTTCTGTCATCTTCAATAAAAAAAAAAAGAGGTGCATTAGCAGTAAATAACTATGACCTCAAGACTAGCAATGGTACTCGAAACAACAATGACTCATCTTGTCCTTATGCAGATAATACCGCCATTTCATTCTCTTTTTTTTTCATTTCTCATTGATTTTATCTGTATGTTATATACTTTTTTTTACTGAATAAAAATTTGCATAATTCTATGTTACTATTTTTTTCATCACTAATTTTATTATATTGCGCGACAATTTTCTTTTTTTTTTTTTTTATTTTTATTAGAATGAGATAAGACACAGTTAGTTATCCTTCTCACTCTAATATTTGCGGTTGAATGAATGAATGAATGACCTGAGAAAGAGCTAGCTCATTGCTTGACCTCAACTGAATAATTACCCGCTACTCCTCATCCCTCCAATCTTTCTTACCTGCTGAAATTCCTACAATAGCTGCCCATTTCACCTCACGTGCCGCAATCATATAACGTTGCGTCAAGTTGCGCATTTTCTTCTTGCTATCATTCTTCTTCCTAATTACTTATGTCTATTAAAGAGTTCATCTTAAGACAAATTTATGTTAATTTTAAAAAGAAAAAAAAATTTTTTTTTGTTTCTTTTTTTTTCTAATTTATATTTGAAGTTGTTTTTTTTTTCTTTTTGCAAAAATAATAATGCTAATCAGTGAGTACAAAAATATCAGGATATATCGGGAATAATTCAGGTTTCATCATATTTTTTTTCCTTTAATTGAAATATCTTTTTATAAATTAACGAATAAATTTATTTCCTAAAATTTATTGTTACTAGACATTTCAATTGTTCATTGAAATGTGATTTATTAGTATCGTAATTACGATTTAATTATAATTTAAATTATGATTTAATTATAATTCAATACTGAATATCCAAATAAATATTTTTGCTTTACCGAAAAAGGAATGAAAGCTTGCTTATATGCAAGTATAAATATGAATGATCATGATTACGTTCGAAAGCACTGCTATCGTGTTTTCCATCACGTTATGTGCAGAATGAAATTTAAGTATGATTCTGATGACTTTCATGATGATATGATCATAATTAGACTGTTAATAAGGTAAGAACAACAGAAATAGGAATTTAATGCCAAAGTATAGCAAACTGTTACTACGGGCATATATCGAATAGTTGAAACAGAATATGAATACAAACGTGAAAAGCAGAAAATGGACAAAATTCAAAAACAAAATTTAAATTAAGAACAATATTTTGAATTAAATTAATAACATTAATCATAATTATTTATAGTCTGACATGTATTTTTAAAGATAAGTTCATAGTGCTTGCATATTCTTAGCATATTTTGTACCATTATTTTATGACTTGAAATAAATATGTTGCAAAATTTAAGTGTAGTTTTTGAGAAGTTTTTTGAGAAGTTCGTAAGAAGAAAACAAATTTTTGATATTTTATTGAAAATTATTGCAATGTTAAAATGGATGAAAAGAGACATTTTATTAATTATGCGCCAAAATTTACAAAATTTGAATGGTTCGATTGGCTATGATATAGTTTAGCTAAAATATCAATTAAACAGGTAATTCAAAATTACTTTTAATACTATTTGAGTGTAAGTAATGAAAATACGGTATTCATCATCTATTTGCATTCAACCACTAATGTGTTTCCAGGTTAATTAACAGATAGAGACGATCACATCTGTTTTCCAACCATCCCGTTGTGATTTTTAGTCTTCTGTAATGAAGGTAAAAAGTACGGTAAGTTGTTACGATAGAAGTAATAACTCCAGCAGATGTAAGTATCTTCCTGCCAATCTTTAGTCATTTAATTTACAAAAATGAATTACATTGAATTTATGTAATTTCAAGAAAAAAAAGAAGAAAAACAACATTTGCATATCTAACTAAATTTGCTAACATTGGTGTTTTCGAGTAAAAGTTGAAATTATCTCCTACGGTATATGCGCTTTATTACATGTGCTGAAGTATTATTGATTATGGAAGATGATGACAAGTGTCATTGCATCTCTGCAAACGATTTGACAATATGGAGATTTGGAGTAGTATTTACTGGAGTTGTTGCTCTTTCACTTTACCTCAACGTTGTTTGATACCTACCTGTATGACAGTACCACAAAAACTACAGTTCCGAAACAATGCAATACAACTTCCAACTTATTTTTTTCTTTTTTTTTTAAATCTTTTTTTTTTTTTGAAATAAATCAATAAAAATTCACTTATTTATTAAATGTATTTTGCAGTAATAAAAAAAAAGCTGTTCTTAGCAGAGAATTATTCAGGCTTAACATACTTTATCCTCGATTAAAGCTTTTTTCACTTACAAAACAAACAATATGCATATATGATGAAAGAGAGAGAGAGAGAAAGTGTGTGTATGAAAAAAGGAGAGAGAAAAACAAACTGAGAATCGAATTGAAATTTAATGCAAACTTCATAATGATAGTGAAAGATAACAAAATTTATGCTAAAATTTTGTTTATGAATACTCTCAAAAAAAAAAGGAAATAAAAGAAAAAATCCTTCAAATAAATGTGCATCGCAAATATTTTGCAACAGACAAATTTTTATTTGGGAAAACTTTGAATTACATCTAAAAGCTGTAAATAGCATTGCTAATCAAAGTTGTATAAGCTTGAATAATTTTCATTGCAACTTGCTATCTTAATTAATTAATTAACTTACTTACTAGAATGTTTCATCGATGAAACAACTCAAAAACTTAGAAAGATTTCAATGTACAGAAATTGAAATGCTTATTGAAATTAAAACTACGGATGACATTTCTATTTCATTTCCTATTTCGATAATTCCTATAAGTCATAAGAAATATTATACATTTTGACCTTTTTTTTCCCTTTTAAATTTCAAATTCAAAATTTTTAGCTGAAAAGAATAATTATTCGTAATAACAAAAATTTAACATAGCCTTTCATCACTGTTACCTAAACTTAATTCTCTTAATTCACAATAATGAGGTCAAAATATATATTATATTAGTAAGCAATTTTGTTACCACTTAATTGTATCATTGTAAAATTTAGACTTAAATTAATGAAAGTTTTCTGATCATTTCAAAATTTTACTTCTTACTATTCTATCCTTCTACAGTAAATTTATTTTGTAGCATTGCATACGAAGTATCATTTGTTGTAAGAAAGATATATCGAATAGTTTTCTATTGTCATAAATAATTGCTGTAGCATTAGGACAGTTTAAATGGTAAAAAAAGTGAAGGAAGAGAGACGAGAGAGAGAGGGAGAGGAAGAGAGAAAGAAAGTGGAAGAGACATTTAAAAAAAAGTTGTACATTTGTGAAGTTTGGATTCTGTAAGTTTATTTGCTCAGGTAATCAATTCAAATAACTGTAATTTACTATTATCAAAAGAAGCAGAGGTGTTGGGATAATAATATGTCTTCTGGTAAACAACGCTTCAACGTATCTCTCTTAATGCATCTTCTCTTCATCATCAAACTATCTACCATATTCGATAAGTGTTGATGACATCTATGTAATCATTACCTGATTGGTGGTTCAATCAATCTGTATGAAATGTCAGTTATTTCGTTTGAGAAACTTTTTTTCAAATTTAATTTTTATTTATAATAACTTTACAATGCAGGAAAATGTTGTAAACAGTTAAATGAAAGAAGTTGCAATCATTATTAAATGAAAGTTGCAATCAAACTTTATAAGTTTTCTTTTTTACATGCAATTTATGTTCTATTATGATTAAATTAAAAGATAAAATTGTTATGAATAAAAATTGAATTTTAAAAAAGTTTCTCAAACGAATAATTGATGTTTCATATGAATTGATTGAACCACCAATCAGGTAATGATTACATAAATGTCATCAACACTTATCGAATATGGTAGATAGTTTGATGATGAAGAGAAGATGCATTAAGAGAGAGATACGTTGAAGCGTTGTTTACCAGAAGACATATTATTATCCCAACACCTCTGCTTCTTTTGATAATAGTAAATTACAGTTATTTGAATTGATTACCTGAGCAAATAAACTTACAGAATCCAAATTTGATAGTTTATCTCTTTAATAATTATTCATTTAGAAAAATTTTGTGAAATCATTGTACCATTTCTATATTATACTAGAATTATTAATATTTCATTCATCTACGAAGAAATTTTAATTGTGTCTAGAGTTTAAAAATTAGAGTCATTTGACTATTATAAACCGTATATGTGATCTACTAAGTTTATTGGAAATTTTAACTTTTCTGGTAAGATTTTCTGGTAAATGATTTCAAACACCAAAAATGTTTTAATTCTTACTGAACATTAGTATATCATAGTATAATATAATACTTTTACACTTGCATAATTACAACTGAAGATAGTGTAATTATGAAATGACATTTAAATATTGTGACAGTAAATAAATGTTACGCAATTGAAATACTTAATTACACGATTAGCATTTTAAATGTTTGTTTTGTAATATATCAAAAATTTTGCCGAAAATCGTTCATTTTTCATGCATTTGTTAAATTTGTATAAAAAATGATTTATTGTGGATTATTTAATATAATCGTATCGATATAACAATTATACGTATTATATCCAATATAAATTCATTAACCATAATAACTGATCGGAATATTATTAAAAGCTTCTATACTTGTAGTAATTAAGCATAAGTGATTAGTTATCAATTATTTTAAAATGAATTTCATTAATAAATGAGGAACTGATCTTTACGTATTATTACTCTCTTTACGTTATCATTATTACGTAAATGGCATGCAATAACCACTTTGGATGTTAATTTTCAACAATTAATCATGGTTAAATTTCAAAAAGTTTCCATTTTCAATTTTCATTTGTTTGTTCTTTACATGAAATAGAAGTAAAAAATAAAAAATTGTTGTACAAATGAAAGAAATAAAGGATATGTTATTTCCAAATAACTTAATTTGGTATTTGTTAAAAGGAAGGATAATATTTGATATGAAATAAAGGTTTGATATGTTTGCTAAAATAAAAGTATTATTAGTGACAAAGTAAGCAAGGAATTAAATAGGGATGGTAGGGATCTTAAGATTTTACATTATAGAGGATCGTAATCATAATTGCATAAAATTTGAAAAGATAAGGGGATAAATATATCAAGATAAATTTTATTGATAATTTAACAGAAATAATATATTTTCATATTGAATTTATTATCAAATTTCATTTATTTTAGTGTTGTGAAGGAAAATGATATTTCTCTGAAAGAAGAATAATGAAATACTAATTAAACTTATCACAAGTATTCAACAAATACTATAATTCAGCAAATATATGATCTAATAATGTAATATGTAAAATACAAGCAATTTTTCAGAAAAAAAATTTTTTTTTTAAATCTATATAGATTATGGTAGATCTCCAAGTGTAAAATATTATTCCTTCAAGAAACTATGTAAAATTCTTGAAATTATCATATAAATAACTTTAATTTGTTTGTTAAAATAATTCAAGCTTTATAATTCAATATTATCAAGCTTTGTCACGTGATTTTGACCTTTTTTCATGTGATCGCTTTTTGTTTTTATCATTAAATGGTAATTACAGGTGTATGATTGTAGCAACGATGATACCAGCATACATGAGTGAAGTTAAAAGTGATGGTGCCAATCATCTGTATTTCTCATATCCGACACCAGTAGCTACCAATATGGTACCAGCCAATTTTACAGCTTATAGTATGCCAATACCGCCACCATATGAAACAGTGGTTAATATTACAAAACAACAAGAAGAAAACTTTCCCACAACATCATCTTCTGTCACATCCGCTTCAACTTCATTATCACAACAACAACAACAACAACAACGTGATGAACAACAACAACAACAACAACAACAACGATTACAACAACGTAGATCGATCGTTCCGGTAGATGAAGAAGCTCGTAAAAAGTAATGAAATTTGCAAACCAGCTTTTCCGATTGTTGCCAAAGCAAACGATATTCAGGAAAGGATGCATGCAAGCTACTGAATGCTGCCAAGCAAGCAATATCTGCAGCAAAATGTTATGTCTTGCATAATAATTACCGCTTTTCTGATACTATTATTAATCGTTTTTTTTTTCTTTTGCATAATTTACAAACATATATTAATTAAAACTTGACTAAAATGCAAGCACAATAACATTGCATATTGCGCACATTAGCTTATTTGCTTAAATGTTAGTGTTTTTTTTCTTTTTTGTTGTTTACTTGGAATATTTTTGTAAAATGTTTAAATATTTTCACAATATGAATGCAATTTTGATAACAAAAATTTTATTTTGTATTTTAGCAAAAATTTGAAACTTTTAATTTTGTATGTGTGCTTTTTTTTCCTTTCGACTTAATTCCTTTTCATTATTTTCATTGTTGTTGTTGCTGGCTTCTGTACTTTTCCAGGATAACATTTACGGGTATTATTGGGCTTCAAATGTCTTCGTTTGGTGACTGCTTTAAATCATCTTATTATGATCGTTGGCCTCTTTTGTTGACCAACATAGTCCGAATCAAAACAGTTTATTTGCAGACCAACGACAGATGAATAATATCAGGATTTGGAAAAGACAACAAGCCCAAATTTTTCATTTTTTGCTTAATTTTGCAATGTTTTATAAAATTAATGAATTTCTGATTACGAAATCTTCATTTCTAGTTAACGATGAAAGTAGTTAAATTTTTAAATTTCCTAATCTCAAATAAAATATTCATCATTTTGGTGAGATTTATTCTTTTCTATTTTTAGAATTTTAATTAAATCATTAAAAAAAAATCCCTAAATTTAATAAAAAATTCCTAACTTTCTAAATTTGAAACAATTGCAATATATAATTCAGATATCGTGAACGACGAGACAAAAATAATTTAGCAGCAAAAAAATCTAGAAGTAATCGACGAGAGAGAGAAAAGATGATGCAACGTAAAGTTGACGAATTGGAGAAGGAAAATGAAGCGTTACGCGCTCAATTAGCAATTTATACGCAACAATTAGATTACGTAAGTTATTCTTAATAACATTACGTTAACCTTTTGCCCGAACACTTTTACCCGAACATACACTACGACACATCGTCTCATACAGTGACAGAATTATTTAACAAATACAAACTCATATAGTTCCCATCAACCATTAATCTTTCAATATTATTAAATTAATAATTTTCGCTTTTTTCTTTCAAATTATTTATAAATGCAAATTTTTGAGAAAAAAAGAATGTTTCATAATTAAAATATGATTTATAGGCACGAAAAGAATATGAAAGACAATTATCGTTATCTTATACTGCTCAACAACAAGGAATATTACTCCGTGATAATCCTACCAATTTGGTACCAACGACACAATCAGCACCCATATTATATCCATCATTTTCTCAGCAAACTGTCACCTGATTGTTAATTTGCATGATTGCACTAATAGTTATATAATTTATGGAGATTAAGAAATCAGAAAGATGGAAATCCAGAAATTACTTCAATTTCTGAAGGACGGAAAGATGACAGAAGCGGGAATGATTTCTTGATAACTGTCAATGATTTTTTGATAAAATTTTCACTTAAATTTGTAACAGCATTTCATTCATGAAATAAGAAAACTTCGAATCTCTTATTATCGACTTCAATCGCAGTTTGCTAAATTATAATTAAAGTCGAGATTTGGAACTTGTAACACCGTTAACGAAAACTTCCCAAAATTTGATGGATTTTGTATTATTCGGAAAACTTTAAATTGTCCATAGCAGAAGAGTTGCTTCCGAAAATCTTTGTTTTATTTATGCTTTCAAACAATATCAGAATCAATTTCAAAAAATAAGACCTATGAATAATGTAAACGTATATGTGAGAATAAAGAAAAAACAAATTTCACAAAGCAACAAAAGTGAATACATGATTTCGATACTTCCATATCCAAATTTAAATGGTCTTACAACCAGTTATAATTCAACACCGAAATAAAAACCATCGCTTGATATTCCAAAGAATCATTTAAAAATTTAAAAAAATGGAGAATGAGGAATTTCTCCCATTAACAATACTATCCAGTTTAGTCTCAATTAACACAGATAAAATTGCAGCTTAAGCAAGATGGCTTGAAATTAATAATAGGCCAAGTGAACATCAACTTTTAATGTTGCTACAACTTAAAATTTATGTCAATTTTCAAAATAAAGTACTGGGAGAACATATGTGAAGTACAAACACGAGATCTCACGTAGCTAACGATGAAAAGAAGGATTTGGATAATTACAATTTCTCCAATTTACTTACTGCTCTTGTAAGTTCATCAATATATTTGTCATGGTTGACCTCGTTAATATCGAAAACACTCCACTTAATTTTTTCTTCACCCTGTAACAAACATCAATAAAACATGTTACAGTTTGAATACAAAATGTAATTTACATTCCTTATAAGGCGTCCGTTACGGAGCAGTTAGAATTTTTATTGTCTGCTTACAAAGCAAAGGATACCAATCAAAGGAGTAGCTATCATTTAAAAATAGCGTCAAATTAACGTCAAAATTCAGGAAAAATAACGTCAAATTCAATTCATCATTTTGAAAGTAAGAGGTATATATCCGCAGGAAATTAAAAACATTTAAATAATTACATTGTAAAACTCCGATTTAGCACGAATACGGAATGTATATTCACGAAAGCGGACTGCATTGAATACCTCATTATATTCATCAAGCTGAAATTATAATCTGAAATTTTGGAATTCACAACTTATGTATTATGACCTAACCGTTCAATGAACCTTTACCCCTTTCCAATTATACGCCTTATTGTATCATATTTTCCCTCTAAGTTTCCATCGTTAATGTAATGACTCATTCATTAGCACGGTTGTTTTTCATAAATTCTAAGATAACAATTAAAATCGTTATAATTACTACTGATTTCCAAGAGAAAAAACAATGGGGAAATTAAATCAAAAGTCAATAAAGAAACAAAAATTAGAAGAATCAAATTAAACCAGATCATTATCGAGTAACTGTCCAAGCTGCTCTGCATCACTTTTCAAAAGCTTGACAGCTTTATCCTCAAATACCGTTACCCAGTGAGATCCCGAAAAGTCCGATATTTCCATCTAGAATGTTCTGCATTGAAGATGAAAATTCTTTACTGATCTCGTATGCCAATATTAAAAAATGAAAATGAAAAAATTTACCGTCATGAGAAGGACATATTTGTATTTATCCAAAGTTATGTCGCACTTTTCGCAACGATACTGATTGTTTATTTCAATTACCTTCTTTTTGCATCCATTCGTACCACAGCTCTGTAATGCAACACTAATTTGGGACATTATAAGAAAATGTGTATAAAATTGTATAAAATTTTTGTATAAAATTTTTTTTAAACAAAAGTACAGAATTTGACTTCTTTTCTTAGAATGACTTGAAATCTCGAAAGTAATAAATCCTCATCAAAAAAAAAAAGAAAGAAAGAATAATCTCACCTTGTAAAGAGCGCCATCAGCTTTCAAAGATGAGATCATTGCTGTGATATTGAAAAGTGTGCCCTTCTCCGAATCTCGTCCCAGTCCACAAAATTCAGATAAACGAATGATTCGAAGATCTCGTCCTGTATGATTTAAAGAATTTAATAAAAGATTGCATAAATGTATTACAAAAACATTTCGGAATCAAAAAAAGGAGAAAAAAATCACCATAACTGTCTGCAGTAAGACCAGTCGTTGTCAGATTACGTGCCTGTACGGAGGGCCTTGTTTCGCGGTACCACTTATATAAACTTGCTGTTTCAGCACAATCCATGTTCAGCTCTATTCGACTGGAACTTGCGGTACTCAGACTTAAACTTCCTGAAATATTAGGGTATGAAAAATACATGAATATTAGGGTATGAAAAACAAAAAAAAAAAACTTTTTGTCGGTTATTACTTCATCGAAATTAGAAAAAAATTATCTCAATTTTTACGAAAAATAATAAATCACTTGCCGTTAAATTCTTTAACAAATGTTCCTTTTATACCAATAGTCTGACCCTCAATTTCCTTATCATATAGTCGAGCTTGTTCGCCCCAGAATGTCAATGTGATTTCCGTCTCCGATGTATCAATTAGCACTATATCCCGCTTTTCCAGTTGGGTGCCTGTATTTCGTGCTGTAACCTGAAAAACAATTAAACATCAAAAACTCTAACCACTCACTCTTCACATTCCAACTCATCATCTGACAGAAACTCGAATAAGAATTAAAATATGTTTAAAAAGAAGACTGTACATTATCAACAAGAAAACAATTCTATGGTAAGAAACTTACTTGCATGATATCATTGACCTTTTCTACTATGGCAATGATATCGATCGATTCACCGACGTGATTAGCCACGTTGCAAAGACGAACAATACTAAGTGAAAGCTTTGGTTGTTCAATTTTTTCACGATCCAAACACGGCGATACCTGAAACATCACTAGTAAAGTAGATATTCAGAAGCAAAATATTCCTGAATGAGAAATAGAAGAAATAAAATAGCAAGACAAAATAGTAACAACTGCTTACTAATAATTAATGAAATAACCAAGTAATAGAATACCTCAGAATCGCTTCTTATTGTGATTTCGTAATCATGTCCTGTCGTATTAAAACGTTTATTCGCCTGTTTGACAGTACCGCCGGACACATAGAACATCTTAATAAATTTGAAACTAATTAAGCTAATTAAAATGAGCCAGCCTCTGAACAGCCAAAAAATAACATAAAATAAACGGTGGTTTCAAATGAATCAATATGAAAAGGGAATATTAAAGATTCAAAAATTAACACATTGAATGCGAATTATAATCTTGATTAAATAAACAAATATCATACCGATCCCTTCTGAATGATTGAGTAGAATTCTTCAGCAACATCATCAAATGCGGCAATGCGTATACAGCCGCCCTCTTCATCAGTTAATTCAAAATTGAACACTTTCATATCCCTTCGAACTGTTCTGATATTTCGTAAATCCTCCTTAGCAGTTACTACCCCACAAATACGCCATCTGTAAGATAAAATATGAATACCTAAATGTTTATATAACATTAACATAATAAGAAAATTGGAAATATTTAGTTTACTTTTTTGCTGAACATATACATTTTAATCGAGCAAAATATAAAACCCAGATTTCACTTTCAAGATTTACTTATTGACGTATGGAGTAATTAGTTTAATCGGTGTCAAGTTCTGTCCCACCAAATTAGCTAAACGACGCGACGATGAACCACTACAACGAACTGAAAAAAAAAATGACATATATTAAGTGAAATGTTATCAGTATATCACTTCTAAGGATGTTACTTTCACTCAAATATACTATTTCAATTCCGACATATTCATTATGTCTCGAAAAGGGTAAAAGTCAACAGGATTCAACAGACTAATAATCGAAAACATAGTGTACGGAAGGAAAAATGTGGAACATTAATTCTCAGACTTCAAGTGAAAATATGTAACACGCTTTAGCGTTAAGGTAGTTAAAATAACTCATAAACTAAAATAACGGCAGTTCCTCTATTCGAAAGGAAATTTAAACTGTTTCCCATGAAATGCCTTGAACATTCCCATAATACAAATATTTAATTGTGAAGTGTAATGTGGAAACATATCTTCTTCAGTTGTTACTTCAAGAGTAAACCTTGCATACAGTTCACACTGAGAGTATTGGTTCGTAACTAGAGTTTCCACTTAATGAAAAGTAAGTGAAAAAAAAAAACAATTACAGAATAAAATTAAAAGCTTTTTAACGATTACAGAATATGAAAACAAATGGTAAAAAAACACTGACATATAGAAACTTAGTAAAGCACCACTTAGTGGCTTGTAAATTACTGAAAAAATTGGTGAGCGTTTCTAATAATGGAAAAAGTCGAAAATTTAATTTGCAATAAATTCATGAAATGAAATTTGGCATCTAGCACTTTGAGTCATTTCTAACCAACAGTAATCAACATTATGTACAGTCCAGAAATGATAATTAATTATAATTATTAAAGAGCTTCCTCAACATTCCTAGTTAGAATTTGCAATGAAAAATTTCTTAAAAATAAAATGAAAAGCAGAGCATTACGAGGAGCATTCTGTCCCGAAGTTGAGCTACCCTTTTGGGGCGATCGAAGTTCAAGACGCGTATTATGCATATTAGCATTTGGATTTAATCCACGATAGTCACTTGGATTCCCAGAATGATGTACTGGATTCCCGAAAACCGGCAAATCGCGTCCCAAAATTTCGTAATCCATGATTCTCAGCAATGGTTTCTGAGCAGTCTTTCTTAAACAAAAAAAACTGTAACCTCCCAAATGAACTATCCCTAAATTTTTTTTGAAAGGAAATACAGTACATAAGTTATTCGCGGCTAAATTTGAATTCCCAACACTCACATCGTATATTTTATGCGTAATACTGGATTACCCTGATCCAGAGCATCTGTTTTGATTCTTTCTGTTATACTCGCTTGATTAAGGCACGCTGCAAACATCAGTGAAATAAGTTATTGATATGAGCAACTTAGTACATGAAAAAATAACTTCTCTTACTGTTTTTATATTTAATATCATCAATAATCACGTACTTTTATTAAGAAACTAACTACACTTTACATGGCTATAGTGGTAATAACAATTAATAAGTAAAAAAACACATACAATTATAGCTGAACATTCCATCAGATATTCGAAACCGAAAATACTGAGCTTCTGAAGCAGATTCCGCTTGACTGTTAACCAGTGGTCTTGCTTCCTGAAGGAAGATTTTTTTCTTTTTTAATTCTAACACAATTATTTTATAATTGTACAACAGGAAACAATGCTATTTCAGATAAACTACAAAGGAGATAGAAGTTAAAACCAAACACAACGAAAGACTGATAAATGAAATAATTTACCAAAACTTGAATTACAGGTCTCTCTTCGCCAGTATTCGTCTCGCATATTTCCCGGATGAAACCTCGACTAAGATCGCCAATGCCTACCATATCTTCCGAAGTTAATTTTTCACTTCTATCACTGCAATATCACTTCAAATCTAATTAAATGAGTATATGAGAAGAAACTCGTGCATATTATTTTATGGGTCAAAGAGGACAATAACAGTTATAGCTTTATAACAGCTAGAGATCAAAGTATATTAAGAGTTAGATTAAAAAAAATAGAAGGTTTACATGGGTTTAAAAATTAAACAATTAAAAAAAGATAGAAACAGATCTAAATAACTAATACACCCATTACCAATCGCAGAATGCCGCCACGACAATTGTTATATTAGTTTTGAATGGTTAATGTTACGCGTAAAAACACGTGACCAGGCTTGAATGACGATGCTACACGTGGAACACGCACCGAGACAAACAGTAACTAACCTACAGAAAGTAAGAATGTCACGCTATTAAACAGTGCCATGTTAGATTTAAATTGTTATCAATTGGACGAGTGGTAAATAACAGCTTGTCTATGGATAAATGGTGTGCAATATATTGTTTAAGTTGATAAATACTTAAGTCAGGAATTTTAGGGATTTAATGGCACAGAGTTTATCTTCATTAGTTTATTTAGCTATTTTAGGCTAATTCACTATTTCGTCCATAATATCGATCAGTTATTAGTCTACAACAATCCAAAACGACAACAATAGCACTGGCATTTATTTTTATTATTTAATTTCGTCTTCGTTCTAGTCTTTATCTTTGTATCGATAATTGTAGCAATGTTGAAAAAAATGGTGCTGTTATTTTTATCATTCTATTTGGTGCCTGCCGATGAAGATAACTCTGAAGAATGCATTACACGTGGTAAGTGAAAACATTAGATTTATAAAGCTATAATTTCATGAAACTTTACATTTAAATTCATTTGTTCACTTTTTTTTTTTTGTTGAGGGAATTATATTTTTATGGATTGAATATTTAGCTAATTTTCTTTAATTACTATTCTAATGCTGCTTCAGAACAAATTTTCCATGTTTTTTTCCTTTTTTTTACAGTTGAGTATTTTGACTTATTGTTAAGCATAGGTGCTTTGAGCTCCGAATGGAAGTTGAAAAAGTATTGATTGTTGAATATTATTCACCATCCTCATGTGCTTACTTATAAGTTGCATTCATTTATTTTTATTTATCTTTAGAGCTTACATCATCGTACATAACAGTACCAGCAAAAGTATCTAGTTGGTCAAGTACATCTGGCATTTTGGATCTTTATCACTGTAATAGATTTCCTCGTCATGTGAAGCATATGTTCATGGATGTTTATGTTCAAATTAACCTTACTAACGAACATGCTTATCAGCTTTACCAGGCATGCACTCATTTTACGTTTCAATCTTTAAGATGAATGCAATTTGAAAAATAAAAAATCATCTATGAAGTTGAGTGTTAACCTTCGCACAATAGATATTAATAATATTAATTGTAATATTAAAAATGTTTTTTTTCTGGTATACTTCCGCATTAAAAGTGATTCCATAAAGTAGCTATGGAATTCAGCGAAAATTTTCTTCATTTATAGTAATTTGGTATAACTTACAGGGTGAGAATTGTTCGGAAGTGTTACAACATTATCACGACGATCAGCGTTTCTGGGGATTAGTACGACGTGTTAAGTTATTGCGTTACAAGCAGTTAAATCCATTTTCTAAGACTGTTATTGGCGTGAGCACCCGACATCCATATGAAATCCGAATACGCATATGGAGTAAGTTTACCTATGTTATTTATTTTTTATTTTGTTTGTAAAATATTTCAGAAATAAAATTTCAAAGATTAAAATTGGAAGATTATTTCCAAGCATATTTTACATGCTGAAACGTATGTTTATTACAAAGAATTTATCGTGGATTTAAATTTTCAGAAACTTTTTATGCCTTTTAATTTCAATTTTAGAAATTAATTACATACGTGTGGCTGTATTTATTGGTGGTATAGTCTTGTTTTTGATGGCGTATTCATTAGTGAAAAATGCTATTTTCTATTATACCAGTGGTTGTACGATTGGTGTTTTGGCATCACTTTTGATTGTTGGATTTGTGGTTTACCGATTGACTCCAAGGGTTCGTTTCAATGAGTTTAAGTGGAACCTCAGATTACAGGTGTTGAAAGCGATTCTCCCGGCATAACATTCTCTGTCACTTCTTTTGCTAGCTTTATTATTATGGGTGTAATAATGTCATCATAAAAACAATGCTTTTTTTCAAAATGAGTTTTATATGGGTAAGAAAAGCTCTGAACTGCGAAATCCCCGAAAACACTGGTCCTACAAACTTCTCTTTGCTGTTTAATTATATTTATTTTAAGGAATTTGAAGTAGAAATGTATATAACATTATTTTTATATTGTTGCTTTACTGTTAATTCCATATGACAAGCAAGGTAACTGAAAATTTATGAAGCCAGCAGATGCTGTAGGAGAATCTGGTACGAAATGAAAATAAGATGTTGATTGAAGCAGTAAAGTTATTTGCAAAATTTTCAGAGTTGGTTGGGAATTCCATTGATGTTCACTGGCTGGTCCGTTTCGTTCTTCTTTATTTACACCGTTTGGAAAAATCTCGCTTCTTTAATTTTATTATATCAGAAATTTGTGGCAGCATATTTTGCTACTGTAATTTTGGTATCATTAGCAGTTTGTTATCGTTACGGACCACCAACGGACGTCAGATCTCATAATCTTGCGCAGTGGACATTGCAATTGATTGCCTTGCTGCTAATATACTCATCTTGTCAAGTAAGTTACTAGTTACTTTCTTTTTGATAATGTTGTTTAAAATACTATTTTTTTTTTCTTGACTCTTGTCATTTGTTGCAACTTAGTCAGTTATTATTATCTTTATTTTAGACAACAGATATAGCTATTGGTGTCATTGCTTTGTTACTGCTATGGTCGGTCTCAAAGAATTGGTTAATTAATATAGCATCCAGATTCATGTCTGTTTTCAAAGCAGTTTGGTTAGTAAATTAAAAATAAGTTATGTTAAAATAAGTTGCATAAGTTTGGAAAAATTTTTTTCTAAAACTAATGAATTCCTGTGCATATTATAGTCAGTCGGTAAAAGTTAATATAGGTAAAATTGTAAATTTCTCTTTGCAATTCAATATATCATATGTTCTTAGACCTTGAGAAATTTTCTTTTCGTACTATAAACAATAAATGAAGCATACAACTGAGATGTCACGCTTGCAAAATTTCAAGGCAATGTTTTAGTAATTTTTATTTGATGAAATTTTTGATGTTGTAGGCTTTTTTTATTTCCCCAATGTCAACGTTTACTGACAATCGAAGAATATCGGCAGCAGGGTGAGGAAGAAACTAGGAAAGCATTAGAGGAATTGCGTCGATATTGTCGGAGTCCGGAAGCTGATGTTTGGAAAATTACATCTTCAGTGAGTGATCCAAAGAGGTTGGTGAACTTTTGTTATGATGTAAGCTTTCTAATATTTATCGATTAGAGTAATTCTGATGTAGGTCCATTTATTTGATTTACTTTTTTGCACTTTTTACTAGTCCTTTTAATACATTTTTTAGGTTAGCGAGCTTTGTTGATGGTATTTGTGATCATGTAAGAGAAGATGAATCTCGTCTGCATGATTTAGAATGTACAGATTTTGATGATATTTCCGATGATAGTGGAGAAGATGAATATGTTGTTGCGCAACGTTCTTATTTGAGCAACAAGCATGAATCACCAAGGTAGTATTATCCAAAGTTTTTTCTGTCTTTCAAATACGCTGATTATTATGAGTTTCTCATTTGTAAAAAATGCTGCTGGTGAGAAGATAGTCACTGTAAATCAGTGAAGCAATACTGACATTGTTAAAAATTCCAAGAATTTGATATCAAGTCAATTTTCGTCAAACTTCATTGTTTAGAAAAAGATATCAGGTTGGCGCAAGCTCTTCATCTTACATGCAGTCAGTGGACCGTAGATTAAATCCACGACAGCGGGAAAAATTCACTAGCCACGAAGATTTTGATGGAGATGAAAATGAATTTAGATATAACTGGCAAACTCATTCTTTGCCATTGGAAAATTCTTATAGGTAATTTCTTAGTTCATTATTTAGGTAAAGATATCAGTTTGGCGAGAGATCTTCATCTTAGGTTAAATTCACAAAGCAAAGAAAACTCATTAAATGTGGACATTTTGATGGAGATAAATTCATTTTCATCTCCATCGAAATCTTTTTTCTGTTAAATAGGCTGTTTACGGGCTTTAAAATTCCGAACTTTTTGTGACCAATTTTTCGAGAAATCTTTTGTGTCTAATGCAAAAAAAAAAAACAGTCAATAACCGCCACTGAAACGCGTACATAGCTAATACTAGTGGAATTGATCAATATATACAATATACCTAATAATCACACAAAATTCGAATTTAAATGCTGGCTGAAAGTGCTGTTGTCGAGTTCCTTAATTCCTATAATATATTTGAATATCTCTTCATTTCAATAGAGTTATCTCATCTAATTAATGATAGCTTGTAACATTTGTCTGTACCACTCTTCGCAGCTAGTTAAAAATATATAGTTGAATGAAATGTAAAATTATATCTTAGAATTATATGTCTTAGAACGAATTGAAAATGAATCTGATGAAATATTGTTTAGAAAATCTCAACATCAACGTAATTTATGTAATAACGGACGAATCACAAATAACACCTTCCACTCACTCAGACATCGAGAAAAGTAAGTTCACCTACTTTTTTATTTTACTTTCTGGGACTTCTAAATGTTAGTTCATATTTTAAACTTTGAAATGATGGATTTTTTTTTTTGAAGTTTCCAAAGATCAATTCGATCGCCGCCAAATATGGATTTCGATGAAGTGGTTCTGAGTCCATAAACCAGGAAGTATTTAACTAACAGTATTGCAAAATGTAAATATTGATTTTTTTTATCACTCACATGTTAATTTTGTTGTTGCTTGCGAAATGCGGATTTTGTACAGGATGGGAAGGTATCAATTCATTCTGTTACAAGAGGATTTATGGGAGCTTTTTTTTATAAAAGAAATACATATGTGATTTTAGTTCTGATTAACTCATTCCTATGGAAAATCATATGAGGGTCGCTTTCTTGCCTCATGGAAAGTGCATTTGTTGTTCATACTTTACTATTGGTTTATAAAAAAATAAAAATGTTTATTTTAAAAGTAAGTATTAAGCATTTTTTTTTTCACAGAATGGTCAAATTTTGCAACTTTACATTAATATTTCTGAAAAATTTGCATATCGTAATTCCTTATACTTCCGAAAATACTATACGCAAGCATTTAATCATGTGCGTGTACTGCACGCATATATGCGCATGTGTCTGACACATTAAACACATTAAATATGCAAGGAACAAAGTTCAACAGAATGAGTTAGAACAAAAGATCTAGACGTAGAAAGTGAGAACAGAGTTCAGAAACGGGTTTTAATTGGGATCTTCAAATATGCAAAAAAAAAAAAAAAACAGAAATGATTTGGTAGTCTTTTGTCTTTTTTAGTAGCATCTGTGTTTTGTTCAAATATCTGTGATTGTATGAATTTTTTTTCACATGTACAGTTGATTGAATTTCTTATTACAATTTGGAATTCATCTAAGTGCAATTGTTACAATCAAAGAATGCAAGAAATTGATTTTTTCAACGTGCAATTAAAGTAATTGTTATAAACAGTATTACAAGATAATAGTATTTCAAAATGATTGCAGAATGAATTGTGCGGTAGAGCTTGCAAAGTGAAATCCCGGTAGTTCTAAGTTATTTTGATGCATATAATTTACATAAAATAGAATTTTGAAGTATAAGACGTACTACTTCGAACTATTAGATAATTCTTACAAAATTTTGATAGGAACTTCTGTTATTCATTATACATTAGGGAGCAAATGTTAGTAGAGTCATTAAAGGAAATGAATGATGCTAAAATTGATGAAATTTGTTTAACTCAAGTAATCAGTCTAAGAGACTTTAATTAGCATTGTGTTATAGACTAGTACACTGGCATACAGGAAATCCCATTTCCAAAAAGGTTAAATTTCGATATTCAACAGCAGTTAGCATAGTTGAAGCTTTTTGTTTGGGATTGTTGGTCCATTCAAAAAAATCTTTTACCTTATTTAAAGAGCTATGAAATCCAAAAATTTCCTATGAAATTAGAAAAAGGCATATCGAAAATGCAATCAAAATTGCTTTTTCTTTTTTTTTTTTCATTTTTTCCTCTTTGTGATCATGCAATATAAATCTAATTAATCTCCTGTGAAATGTAACGGTGACATTTAACAATGAAACAGTTTGATTTTTGAAGACATCTGAAAAAAAAAGTGATTGATTTCTGATTTGTTACTTTTACGGAAAACTTATGCTTGTTTTTCTCTAATATCCTTTAGATGCATCGTTCGTTTCTATATGGATAGTTTATTAGCGAATTATCACATTCAGTGATATTAACATTCGAAGTATCGCAAAGAGATAATCCAATTGATAAAGGAACAATTTATTTAAAGTCTTTCCAGATATGTTTGCTTTTATTTGCGTGATATTTATGTGTAAGTTTAACTATTTAGCAAATCATTGCAACACTGTGAAATTAAATTTAAATATTTCGCAATGAAATAATTTTGAAATTACAGTTTAATCGATAAACATTCTAAAAAATAGCTTTTCGGATGTACCATTGAATGTACAATTTCTGTACTTTTCTTATTTTGCAGACAAACAAGATGGCAAGAGATAAAGCATTCATTTGATGTTATTTCTTAACTTACCTTGAGCGCTAAAGTAATAAAGGTAATTAAACCTGAAAGTGGAAGAAGATAAGTGGAGAAGAAAAATTATTAATTCATAATGATGTACAATTAAAATATAAAGGTCAAGGTTCAAAGTGGAAGGTTATATCATTGCGATGTTAAGGGTAAGTGAGCTTTCGTTTGTGTTGTGCAAAAATCTTGAAATCAATTATCAAAAGTGATAAATGGTGAGATTGTCATAAGGCTACAGTTTTTTAAATAATTCTTTTTACATATTAATACATGTATTTGTGTGCTTTAATTCCTTTACTTATCAATTATTTTTAAAGTTTCAAATTATTTGCAAAATTTCTTTGAAAAATAATTGGTGAAATTTTTAGATGTAAAAGGAATGTGATTGCTACGATAAGCGCTCATTCGTTTCGTTACCAATTATTTAACGAATTCTTTTTTTGCTGTGATTTGTGAGTATTACATTTTTTACGTCATTAACAGTATTATACTCATTACAGATGGTGAAATGATATTGCAAATTATTTCTTTTTCTTTTTTTTTTTTGCTTATCAATTTCAGTTGACAAAGTTACTTCCAAATATTATATTAAATAATATGTTGCATTGATTTTTTTATTCTGAAATTATATATGTTTGCTTATTTTTAAAATAATCCAAATTTTTTTGTCGTATAAAAATCAGATTTTTAGGATATATCTAATCATTCATTTCTTACTTTGCTAATATCAGTTTGGATTTATTAAATTTTTCTAATTTTAAATGCTACAAAATATCATTGCTACGAATGATAATAGTATCAAATAGAGCAAAAAAAAAGAAATTTACAAATATTCCAAAAATGTATGCAAAAAAAATTTTTAAGTGATATCTATTAATCACTTTCTCTCCATAGTTCCATAAAATTCTTTTAAGAGATCCATACTGTTTTGTAATATTATTGATTGATACTTCAATTACTTCTCTCTGAAAATTTAAATCACCTATCCATTTATCTCTCTTTTCTATTTTCTTTTCAACTTATTTATCTATTTATCTATCTATCTATCTATCTATCTATCTATCTATCCATTTATCTATCTATCTATCTAT
This sequence comes from Wuchereria bancrofti, assembly GCA_005281725.1. NCBI lineage: Eukaryota > Metazoa > Nematoda > Chromadorea > Rhabditida > Onchocercidae > Wuchereria > Wuchereria bancrofti. The sequence continues at coordinate 12,076,471 of SSBO01000001.1, read as the reverse complement.
CTATCTATCTATCTATCTATCTATCTATCTATCTATCTATCTATCTATCTATCTATCTATCTATCTATCTATCTATCTATCTATCTATCTATCTATCTATCTATCTATCTATCTATCTATCTATCTATCTATCTATCTATCTATCTATCTATCTATCTATCTATCTATCTATCTATCTATCTATCTATCTATCTATCTATCTATCTATCTATCTATCTATCTATCTATCTATCTATCTATCTATCTATCTATCTATCTATCTATCTATCTATCTATCTATCTAACTATCTATCTATCTATCTATCTATCTATCTATCTATCTATCTATCTATCTATCTATCTATCTATCTATATCTATCTATCTATCTATCTATCTATCTATCTATCTATCTATCTATCTATCTATCTATCTATCTATCTATCTATCTATCTATCTATCTATCTATCTATCTATCTATCTATCTATCTATCTATCTATCTATCTATCTATCTATCTACTATCTATCTATCTATCTATCTATCTATCTATCTATCTATCTATCTATCTATCTATCTATCTATCTATCTATCTATCTATCTATCTATCTATCTATCTATCTATCTATCTATCTATCTATCTATCTATCTATCTATCTATCTATCTATCTATCTATCTATCTATCTATCTATCTATCTATCTATCTATCTATCTATCTATCTATCTATCTATCTATCTATCTATCTATCTATCTATCTATCTATCTATCTATCTATCTAATCTATCTTAAGTAAAGATTTCAAATCTAACGCAGAGCTAAGAGATTAAGGAGCTATAGTTCCTATCAATTTGAAATGATGCGAATGATAATATTTCAAAATTTCTAAAAATGAAACAAGTTTTCATGCTACAGATTTGATCAAATTGCAGTACTTTTGATGCTTTTTTTTTTTAAATGCATTCATCTCAATTTAAAAATTTTCTTTTTTTTGCGATTAGGAGACATACAAATGACAGTAATCATAAATGAAAAAATTACGAAAGAAAATTATTGGAACATTTTTGTTAAGCTTCAATTTTTGATTTAATCCTATGGTTTCAGCAATATCAATAATATTTGAATTGAATATTGAAAATGATCTTGATTTGAATCTTTTTTTATTTCACTGAAATTACTTTTTCTTTTCAAATTAATTTCAAAAATCATTTAAAATAAAAAAACAAAAGAAGTGCTTACATAATACAGTTATTTCGCATAAGTGATAATAGGATAAGTAGAAATGATTTTAGAAGTTGAAAATTTCTACTCAATTCTATTTTGTTTTGCTTTCTTTCTAACATCTTTTTGTCCTTTCTTTTTTTAACTTTCTTCTGCAACAATCATCTTTTATGATTTTTAAATTACAATTTAAGTTTTAATTTTTGTGGAATGTTATCATAATAATATAAAAAGTTATTTTTTCTTTTGATATTTATGAGCTTTTCTTACTTTACTGAAAAAAAATGAGAAAAAAGTATTTACTTATTCCATTCAATATGAATAATTCTATTGAAAAGAACAGGATGTCTAAGGGAGCAAAAAAAAAAAAGAAAGAATTACTACGCTTCTCAAAAAAAAAAAAAAAAAGGATAATTTAAATTAATTACTCAATGTTAGATGACACAACAGGGAGGAGTTGCAGTACAGTACAGCAGCGGGGGTCTTATTTGGGAGAATGGAAAGAGATGCGCAAATGCCATCATTTATAATCGAAATGTACCGATCGCTCCTTTTTTCTATCTTACTTTTATAAATATGGAAAAGTTAGAGAAAAAAAAGAAGAAAAAAAAAAACAGCTGAGCAATGCAAAACCAAATGAGAAATTGTTTCCATTTTTTGTAACTATTAAAAATTGTCTAATTGAACTATCTTAGATTTTATACTGATCCGATACGGATGAACAGACCGGAATGTCTCTTCCCATAATTATCATTATTATTTTGGAATGAAGTTTACAAAACGAAACATTTAACAAATGTGTGTGAATGCGTACGTGTGTACGTCAGCGATAAATGAAATTTGGGTAAATTTCTAAGCAAAGCACAAAATTCAATGATAATATTAATCAAACTGATAATGTTTCTTAGTAATTTGTTTTAGAAGAAGAATGCATTCAATAATTTATGATATAATTTAAGTGTAACAGAAAGATAATATTGAATACAATCTTTCAGCATTAATCATTAAACAGTATGGAATGTTGGTGACAATGACAATTTTGAATTTAATTATTACGGTATTATTTACTTTATTTTATCATTTCTCTCTGTTTTTTTTTTAATGTTTACATTTATAACGAATTCATTATAATTTAATACAATGCTATGCTTTTATCAATCTAAAATATTCATTTCAAATCTTTTATTTTCTTTTGTGGCAAAGAAAATTACATACAATATTAATAAATCAAAGTTTTATTTGCAGTTTGAATTTTAAGTGATTTAAAAAGAAAAATCAACAAAATTAATTTTTAATATCAGAAGAAAAAGCAGGGAAAAAACATATTACTTCAAGAGATGTCAATTAAACGAGATGAAATGAATTTGATCTGAAATAATAAAAATGACTTAAAAAAAATTTTTTTTTTAAGTGATAAAATTATTATTTATCATCATCATCAGTAAAAAGTGAGGTATAGAAGAGAGTTTAAATGAATATATTATCCAAAATGTAAAATATATATTTAAAATGAAAGATGGAAAATAGAAATTGATATGAATATGAATAAAATATTAAGGAAACAAGAAAATTGATATAAATGCCAATTAAATTACCAATTAAAAAAATAAAAAAATATTTTTTGAAACAAATTAAAATCAAATTAAAAAAAAAAGATAAATTTTCTGGCAAAAAGAAGTATTTGCAATGTGTTAAAGAATCGAATAAAATGTTTGATTTGCAGTTTGAATTCAAATTGATAAAATGAGATTATAAAAATTATTTCTTAACAGCTATATGTAGGGAGAAAAAAAAATAAATCTCTTTATTTATTATTTGTTTGAAAAATAAAATTCAAATTTTGAAAATTTGTAAAATATTTTTAAATGTTTTTTTTTTGATTGTTGTTTTTTCTGTAGCTTTTAAGAGTACAAAAATCAAAAATAAAACAATACACATTGGTGCAATTTCTTGTATTTTTTTCGCTCTATTGACATTAATTGAAATTGATATTACAAAAAATAAATAAAGGACGAATATTAGACTGTCAACCTACAACTAACTAATTAATAATACAATGATCGATCGATATTGTCATTTTTTAGCTATTTATTACGATCTCTTTTGTTATCTTCTTTTTAACTTTTTTTATTTGAAACTTTTTTTTTTTTTTGTTTGGTGGAGAACAGTTGTAAGATTAATTCCAATTTGAAAATTTAAGTTTTTTAAATTAATGAGTCGGAGTAGAACTGAATATGAATGGTGAAAGAATGCTATTCGTTTATAAAATCTAACTTAAATCATTTAAAAATTGTTTTTTTTTTTCGGTTATTTTAGGATTAGTTATTGTGATAAATTACTTTTTCAATTGATTGACATTTGCAATTTTAGCTCTATGTTAATTAGCTTTCGATATTAAACTTTTTCTTTCTTTTGTGTAATTATATTCAACTTAATTTAAAGAAAAATTTTTTTCCAATTCTTTCCTTTTTTTTCCATCAATCATTTTGTGCAATTTTTCTTCTTCTCTATTGATTGAAACTTTGTTATCTTTAATCATTTGTCATTCGTTATCAGAATGCGCTGATATTAGAGCTAAACATTTGACATGCACTTGTAATTGATAATATAAATCTGTAAAGTTTTGCAGCAACATTTTATTAACGCTTCTCTTGAAACGAAGTGATTCATTTCAATTCTTGGATTTTGTTTGAAAAAAAAAAAACACCCTTTCAATCATTTTTGGTGTAACAATTTACCTATCTAGTAGTACTCAACCCTTCAGTATGGCTCACAGTGATAGTGAAAATTAAATTTTTGGACTGTTTGAAAGAAACTATAAATTTTTGTGAGTGCAAAATATGTCACCAATATACAGCTAATAATAAACACATCAACTAAACTCATTTTTAACAAAAAACAAAAAAAAAAAAACAAGAAAAAATACTGGGCTACAATTTTTTTTAACAAATAAATTTTTACAAATTAAGATAAATTCGGATATCAAATTAAAGATTTGATAGCTTGATTACAATCAAAAGGTATTATCACAGCTTTTCCTAATTATACCTCAAATGAATGCTATTATTATTATTATTGTTATTACTATTATTATTAATTAATTATAATATTATTATCCATACTTTCGATGCTGTTTATCAGAAGTGTAAACACGTATTTTTCACTTCCGAAAAATTTAGCTCGGAAAACTGAAAGCATTGAATGTTACTACTGAATGCAGAAGAAAACGCAGTTTTTGTAAGCAATCGATTAATTATATTTTTCACATAAATGAATTTCTGTTTTTTTTTTCCTTTTTTTTTTGCTTGAAAAGAGCAAGTTTTTATGCAAGAATTTTTTCAATTAATGAATTAAATTACAATTTTTGACAAGTGCGCAGTAAATATTTCAATGAGCCATAAAACTCGATCAAATAAATAGTAAATAAACAAGACAAGAAATTATGCAAAAAAAAAAAAAAATAAAAAAGAAAAAAGAAAAATGAAAACTTAATTACATTCATTTCTTCTTTCAATTATCCGTTTGAATTTTATTGCATTCAAATTGGTAAGGATTTTTTTTTTCAAATTGGTAAGGATTTTTTTTTAAAAAAAAGAAGCATCAAATGAACATTTACTTAGAAATATCATTGGGAAAAGCTTGTTGAAATATCAAACAAAAAAAAGAAAAAATGCGTCATCAAAACGAACAAAATTTTTAAATTGATTTTAGCGCCTCAAGCTATTATCAGTTATCATAAATTTTTTCAGTGTTAAAAATATATGAAGCATAACTTTTGATAAGCTAACAATTTTTGTACATTTCAAACCAATGCTTTTACAATAAATGCTACAAAATCTCCTTAGCTTGTTGACATTTTCATTCCTATATTTTAAAAAATTTTCAAATGCCATTAAAATTCAAAAAAAAGGAAGAGGAATTTGTTAATTTTGATAGACTCACTGTAATAATAACTAAATTTGATTAAAATTTGCAAATAAAATAACTCATTACAGGTGAAATTTAAATTTATTTGATATTTCTTAACAAATTGAGTAATTTTGTATGTTTTGAACTTTTTTAAAGTTATATATAATGAGCAATTATAATCATTATTTTAAAATTAAATTATGAAAAATTAGTACTCCAATAGAATTTTCTCATCGTATAAATTTAATTTAAAACGTGAAACTTCAAAAGTTTACCAGTTAAGCAAATAATAATTATAACTCACTGCAAATGTCAATTTGATGTAAAATTTGCAGCAATCTATGAAATTACTTAACTTTTTTTGTTAGAAGTTTATCGAAAAAAAAGATGTGCTGAAGTTTGACTTTTAAATTTACTTAATTTGTTTGAAATTTTTTTTGTGTCATTTTTTCTTATCTCTTTCTTAAAGAAATTACTTCAGTTATTATTTTAAAAAAAGTAGATCCAACATAATAAAAATTTCAATTAATATCTTAAAAAAAAATAGATTCCATATAATGAAACTCTTTTTTGTTTAAAAAATGAATTAGTTTATGTACAAAGACAAAAATTAAATTTTTGATGTATTCAATATAACAGATAATTTTTCTTTTTTATGTCCAATTAATCTATAATTTCATATTAGAATAACAAGAATGAATTTTATAAAAAGAAAAAAAAATTAAATTTATTTGTAGAATTAATCATTACATCGTCCGATTGCTATGAAATTTTATCACTAAACCCTTTATTATTCGACAGAAACTCATTTAAAATTTCATTTCACATAGCATAAATTTATTGTTGTATGGAAATTTAGTCGTTAGGCTAAAATTTGTTTGGAAAAAATAAATATTATAACAGAAATAGATCAGTTTGTATAGATTTAAAAGTCATTTTTGAACTTTTAATGAATTAAATGACATTGCATACTTTTTTAATTGGATCAAAAAATTTGTGAGTAATTTGTAACTTAAACTGTCACTCTGTCACATCTTTTCATTTCATTCAACTTCTGTCAACTCAACTTAAGTATTCTAATTAAGGACAAATACAATGACAAGAACGAATCTTCAAATATTCCAAAAGAATAGTTTTCGCTCATTAATTAATTAATTAAAACGAATAAGTGGAAAGTGAATTCAGATCGAAAAATGACATGGAAAATGAATAATAAAATGATCGCTAAGCAAACAAAATTCATAGTTAATGATTAATTGATTTCTTTTTTTTCTTTTTTGCTGTACGGAAAAATAATTTTTGCAAATTTATAAATTTTGCTTATTTCAAGTTTTACCATTTTTTTTGTAGGATGAGTCGTTTTATAAAATTTTATTAAATTTCAAAGTTAAATTATATTTACAACGTTAAAAATGAATTACTTTTTTATAGGAAAGAAATTAGACAATCTGTGACAATTTTTGACACATACCACACACACATACATATATTATCATTTCAATTAAAGGAATTTAAAAATGTATCTTTTTTTTTTAAATCTTTGTATGCATCATTGTAGAAATGAAGTAAATAGAGAAAATTAAATTTACTTATAATGAAAATATATCGATGATATTAATTTATAATTTAAATGATAGTTGTGGTTTCAATTGTATATGTTTTTTCATCTTTTACTCTTCAAATATTGTAATAACATTTGCATATATTTTTCTGATTCATATTCGAAACTTTTCAATTTCTTTTAATAAACTTGTCTAATGAAATGTTAAAATAGCAGCAAAAAAAAAAAGAAAAGAATGCAAAACAAGATTTGAAATTACGTACTGATAAATGTTTAACAGACAAAATGAAGTGTAAATAATGAGTACGAAAAATTCCTGAAACTATCTTTTTGTATGAAAAAGAAAAAAAAAAAAGAGGTTGAAATTTTAGTTGTTGTGATTACAAGCTTGAAACGAATAAAAAAGGAAAAAAAGAATATATGAAAAATTTTTAAATATATTAGAAAATGATAAATGATAAAACAAGAAGATAAAAATAAAACACTTCCATTTTAATAATTTTAGATTGTAAATATATATAATAGTAGACAATTAGCACACACACGCTTCCTTCACGTAGTTTTTTTCACGTAATAGCGCAACGCTAAAATAACTTTAAAAAAATGATGAAAATCATTGATTTATTAATCGTATATAATAATAATTTTTTTTTCCTCAATTTTCATCCTATTTTTATTGGCTGTGCTACACTTTTTTTTGTGTCTTTTAAATTAGTTGACAAAAATGTTTTATTATAATTTTAAGAATAAAATTGTACTAATAGTGATAGTGATATTGTTAATGATAATAATTATTCTAGCATAAAAAGATAAATGAAAATTATTCCTACTGTTTTTATCATCGTTTTTTTTTTTTTTGTTGCAACTGATTGAAATGTTTGTTTTATTTGTGTTTCGATAGATTACAGAAAATTTTAACGACAATCTTTTCTGATATGCAAAATTAAATTGTCGCTAGCATTTGTTTTGCATTATATTCAATTTTGTTTTCCTGAAAATATTCGTTAGTACAATATTTTTAGTGATGATATTTGATAGAAATATGAGGAATTAAATTTGATTTCCTATTTAATGAAAATTTCGCAACAATTTAGCTATTGCCAGTGAAACAGAGATTAGGAAAAAAAAAATATTTGATAGCTTGCAACTGTCAATTATAATGATTGATTTATTTTTCGATTACGAAAATTTTTGCATTGTTTTTGTTGCAATATTACTTCAAAGTTACTTCAAATAGTTTTTTATTATTTCAAAAAATCTCACAATTAATTTTTTTATTGTTTGTTTTTTTTTTCTTTTTTTTACTGAAACAGTGTAAGCTAATGCAATCATAATCAGATTTTGGTCATTACAGAAGAAAGTTCAAATGTCAAATTGCTCAAATTTCTGTATAGAATAACAGTAATAATAATAATCATAATTAATATTAATAGTGATAATAATAATGAATAATAATAATAATAATAAAATACACTTTAAAATAATAAATTTCGTTAGTTAGAAATGGAAATAAAACAAAAGAAATATTCATTTTGCTATTGTAAATCATTTGGAAGAGAAAAAAATCATTGTAAATTAAGTAGGAGAAAGAGGAAATGTTGACTTATCTTTTACTGCATCACTTCTACGTCACGTAACGTTACCTTTACTAATGTACGTGAAAATTTTCAAGATGTAAATCGGATTAAAAATTGCTTTCTTATTATCTTACCTGTATTTTTGCTACTATATTTAATAATATTCGGTGGATTTGATTAATTTTTGAAAGAATTTGAAAGAAATAACTTTGAATTTGATATAAAGATTAAAATTTTTCATGGAAATTAAAATGCGAAAAGGTAGTGGTAACTAAAATTGCTATATTCATTTACAGTTCTCAAATATTAATTACAAATTTTGGATATAAAATGAAAGCTTTGCAAAGTTTTGCAAAAAAAAAAAAATTTATTTGCTGCTTTTAGAAATAATGAAGGAATTTTAGACTTACATTCATGGAAAATAAATACAAACAAAATTATTGGTTATTAATTATGAAATTAAAATCACAATTGATGAATAAATATTTAATTCAAAGTTTTATAAGGTTTGCACGACGAAATTAATAACTATTTGATTAACAGTCTTAAAAAATTATGGAAAACTCCAAAATTATCGTTAAAATTTAAAATTTTTGATGAGAATAGACTTTGAGTGATAACTTGAAGACAATTAATAGCTCAGAAATTAGTTAAAATTTTGTTGGATTGATTTGAAAGGAAGAACGCCTTTTCAGGAGCTAAATTTTCTCTTTTTCATTTCATTTTTTCTTTTCATATGAGACATTTCATATGAAAAGAAAAATTTAAAGCTCCATAAGGTATTTCAGCATCAGGAAGAGAGGAAAAATAAAAGAATGGTAGATGAGAAACATTGGAGAGAGAGAGAGAGAGAGGGAGGGAGAGGGAGAGAGAGAAGTATGGGGAAAAGAAGGTATTTCAGGAAGATAGATAGATTTGTTTTCCTGTATAGTGCTTGGCTGATTTAACTTTTTCATGACGAATTGGAATGTGGTGAAACTGGAAATGATCAGGAAAAAGTGAGAGCAAGGAAAATTTACGGGAGAACTTTACCCCATCTTTGAAGCAATATTCAGGGTAACAGATTAAAGGTAGACGGGTGGGAGTGTACTTTAGGTGACAGGTACCAATAACTAGACAGATAGGAAAAGAGAACGAATGGTTGAGGAGGTGTGGTAGGTTGTAGAGCAGGTTGATCGGGTACTTAAATAATGCAGCAACATTTGAACGATATCACTTCATTGTCACATATACCCTTCGGAAAGAAAGGTGTTTTTGTGTGGAAGGCTCGTCCACTTCTGTCAAAAAATCAAAAAGCCTTCAGAAGGAATGGAAGTGCAAAATCGAATTAAGGCGTACAAATTTGTCGCTTATTCCGCGGTGACATTTAGCATTGTTGCTGTCCTCTCAGTATGCATCACACTTCCTATGATTTACAATTACATACATCATGTAAGGCGACAAATGCATACCGAAATTGCATTCTGCAAGGTTTGTCATCCTCTCCCTTATCCCATTTATCTTTTAAATAATTAATCATTTGTTATCATTCATTGCTATCTCATATCTTTTTCATAGACTTTTTTTTTCCTTTCTTTTTTTTTTACGATCGTAAACTCTTTAGTATCTCCAAAAAAATTTTCGTCAATAATTCAACATTACCATAACTTTGACAAACTTGTCAACTATCATAGTACAATCATTCTTTCTTTTAATTTCAATAAGAAAAAAAACAAAAACAAAATTCAAATGATTTCATTACTAATAAAATGTTTTGAAAAATAAGAATTTTTTTAAAATTTTATTTCTTTCATTAATCTGTTTTTTTCTTTAATATAAGTTTGAAGTGAAAAATTTTTATATAGAATAATAAATAATTTGTAAAGACATTGTGCAAAATTACGATAATATCCAACTACGTAAATCAATTAAGAAACGATCGTCACACTGTTACAAACAGCAAAATGTACTTTTTGATGATTTCTATAAATTGAATCATCTTTTCTTTTTTTTTAAAGCAAATTTCTTTCAGTTTTCTAGTTTTCATTGTATGAATGAAATTTATTTCAAAAAGAATTTCTTTTTTTTTCTGAAATTTTTTTCATTTTTTGAAATTACAAATGTGATCTATAAAAAGAAAAAAGGAAACAATTAGCGCTTTACTGCAACAGTAAGCTCAGTTGATTTGCATAAGTTTATTTGTTTTTTTTTTCCTCTTCTAATAATTTCAAATGCTATCTAATAATCTTACTATTATTATTATTATTATTATTAGTGATAAAGAGAAATTTTCCATTTTCATATTTTTAATAAAACAAAATTTCAGAGCATTTTAAACTTTGACATTTTTTCATTCAATAAATTTGCTGAATCTAAAAATGCAATAATTTTAGATAAAACAAGAGAAAATGGTGATTTTTGAATTCCAATTTTTGAATTACCCAAAATTTGAATTTTTTTGCTAAATTTTACTAATGCTTAGAGAGGAATACTTGATAATTATATATTAACAACTAAATCAATTTTATTGCTATAATTAGCATTTTCAGATTTCGGAATCATTTTTCGATATGATATACCTTTTAAGCTTTAAACTTAGTTTTAAGATTACCTAGATGATATCATAGAAAAAGAAATGTGATAATTTATAGTGTTAATGCAATACTTTTAAACCTTTTCGTTTTTCAAAAATTTCATCAGATGAAAATTATGAAAATAATTGTTTCGAGTGCATTCTATCACTCTTTCATCGAATCTTTTTATGGTAATTGTTTATAGTATTAATTTATAGTAATTTATGGTAATTGTTTATAGTAAATAACCATTTTATAACTGAGAAACGAAATTTCAGAATTTTAAAAATAATTAGCTGAAAGAATTTTCGTTTTTTTCGAAATTGATGAAATAACTGAGAGAATTTTGAAAAAGAAAGTTTATGTGTTTGTTAGAAGTTTTGTTGGAGCTACAAAAATAATGACATTTTCAGCAATCTGCAAAAGAAACTTGGACAGATGTGGAGCGACTCGGTCAGTATCCAATTGTTGGACACAACCGGACAGCTCGTCAGGTGAACCAATGCGAAGGTTGTTGTATCACTGGCCCAGCTGGCCCTAAAGGACCACCAGGTAGACCCGGTAAACCAGGTAAGCCTGGTGCTCCAGGTCTTCCAGGTAATCCTGGCAGACCGCCACCACAACCGTGTGAGCCGGTTACTCCACCACCATGTAAACCATGCCCACCTGGACCGCCAGGACCACAAGGAATGCCAGGACCACGTGGAGATCCAGGACCAGATGGCCCACCAGGTGCACCGGGACAAGATGGACAACCAGGTGAAACTGGACCACAAGGGCCACAAGGACCACCAGGTACGCCAGGACCTGCTGGACCAAACGGTCCACCTGGACAAAATGCTCCAGATGAACCACTTCAACGCGGTGCACCGGGCGAACCAGGTTAGCCACATAAATTTATTTCATAAATCACAATTCACTGTAACTGCTGCTGAAATGATAGAAATTGCCTGAATCATGCAAATCTAAATTAATATAATATAGATAAGAAAATGGTAATTGTCGGTACCTTCTTTTTTTTTAAGGAGAACAAGGACCACAAGGACCAACAGGACGAGCGGGACAACCAGGACATGATGGTGCAGCCGGACGACCAGGACCACCAGGTGCACCCGGTGCAGATGGACAACCTGGAGCGGATGGTTTACCTGGTGCACCTGGTCCACAAGGACCACCTGGCAAAGCTGGTGAACGAGGTATATGCCCGAAATATTGTGCTATCGATGGTGGTGTATTCTTCGAAGATGGTACCAGACGTTAAGAAATGCAAGCAAATTTAATCATTTCCTCATATCTTATTATACTGCCTTATTGAAATTATCACTGCTATTACCTGGGTTACCATTGCACCATAAAAATTCATTTAACAAATTAATATGGCACAAAACTTGACAGACAGACAGACAGACACACACACACATACACACATACATTTGCATATAACAGAAGAAATTTAAAATTTCACTTTTTAGCATATTTAGTGTGAAATTTTACATATTTAATTTCCAATTTAAGGCAGTAACCTTTCAAGCATTATTTTTAAATAGAATTTTGTTTTTTAATAAAAAGAAATTGCTTGAATTAATTGGAAATATTTGAGGTTATGGTTTAAATTCAGGAAATATTTCATTATTGTTCTGTAGGTTTATTGTGTAGGTTCCGCAAAATGATACTTTATTTTTATGTAAAATTTGCCCATCAATATAGTTGTAATGTTGTTTTTAAAAAAAAAAAAAAATCGTCGATTTTTTTTCCGAAATAAAATATACAAATTAATCACTACAAAACATTCATATGTGATGAAAATTTGCATAAAAAGTTATGCTAAAAATGGAAATTTAAAACTCATACATTCGGTACTCTTTAATTCTACTAATTTCTCAATTCAATTATTATTCCTATCAATTGAGAAAAGTGTTTTTAGTTATTTAAAAATTTTATTTCACTTAAAAATTTGTAATTAATATTGTTTCAACAGAAAGTAACAATGTCAAAAGAGCAAAATGAATTGCTAAAAAAATGAATGTTACAAAAATAACTTAGTCTTAAACTTATCATTTACCATTAAAAAGCTTAACAGTTAACTTTTGTTGAAATAGAAAAAATTTTTCATTTTTCTTCGGATAAATTAATTATGATAACATTAAATAATAATTGTTAAAATTAGCCTCATTTATGCCAATTTTAAACTTAAAACTATTATATTTGTAGAAATGTTAAAATAAAAACAAAACCTTCGAAGAAGTTATTTATTCTCTGCTCAGATATTTTATTTGATATGCAAAATGTTATTGAAAAATGCAACAATATATTTTTATGCTATTCCTATTTAAAATTTCAGGCTTTAATATAATAATCTGTAAGTTATTCTTTTTTTCTAGCAAATTACTTAAAACTTCAACAATAGCAAAAAAAAAAAAAAAAAAAAAAACATTAGTAGACAACATTGCTCGTTAGAATTTACAATTGCAAAATGGAAAGTTTTTATTTGTAACAGTTTCAATTTAAATTTAAACTAAGAGAATTTAATCTCTTTCATTAGACATATTATATGAGATTCTAAATAAAGGATTAACGATATTATTGGCATCTGAATAGAATCGCTTCTGAAATACAACTTATCACAACTCTGTTATTAATTGAAAGTTTAATTGCTTCAGTGCTATTATGAAAGTTTAACTGCTTCAAAAGTATTTTTTTTTAACTTTTTTTTTTGGAAATTTTGCATAATTTTAGATAAAAAACAGTAAAAAAGTGTTGCACAATATAAAAGCATATTTCAATTGTTTCATTCATTAAATATTCATCAAAAATAGATTCAAAAAATGTGGCATAATAAATTTGAATTCAATATGAACAAGTAATATCTTCTAACTTACTTCATTTTCAAAATATGTTTTTTTTTTTTTTTAAGAAAAAAGAAAAACTAACAAAACATTTACATAATCAAACAGCACTACATTTCGATTCCGTGTTTAATTTGAAATGATAATTATGATATGAAGGATGAAGTCACAAATGAAAAAAAAAGCATAATTAATTTATACTATTCATATTTCCAACGGATAATCATTATATAAGTATTCAATTACAATCATTCATAAATTATTACTATTTTATTACTATTATAATTAAGAAAAGCATAATAATAAAAATGATAGTATCACAGAAGCCATAATTAACATCATTGGTAAGTAACCGATTCCAGCTTGAATACAACGCTCTGTACAATAAAATAATTCTGATACCTAAAAATTATTAAATTCATACTAATAGCAAATTGAGAAAATTAAAAGGATTTCAAGAATTTTAAAATAAAAAATTAAAATTTTCATTTAATAAATGAAATCACTACTTATAAAAGGTTACATTCAATTATTTATCAGAAATCATTTGCAAAAATGACAAGTGATAAAGAAAAAAAAAAAAAATTAGGATAATATATTTCACTGAAATAATAATAGTTCACACAAAAATTTTTTTCCTTTTCTACAATGAAAAAAAAAAAAAAATGATAGCAAGAAATGTATGAATCATCAATTTCTGATTTTATTTTGATATAAAAATTTTCGAGAATTTCATTTGCTTAAAAAACAAAAAAATGATGATTTATATCAGTTTTTATCATTTATCATCTGCTTATTTCTTTTGTCTTTACAGCTTTTTTTTTTTTAACTTTTGTATTCATTCAATTTTAACTTTCTCCACCCTTTCTCCTTTTATTTTTTTTGTCTTCTTCCACACCTATACCTTTTCAAATTATCATTTTTTCAAACGTATTTCTTCATTTAAACTAATTGATTGTAAAGTATGTTATGCAGCGATAAACGTTCCACTTTCATTACCGTTTTCTGATTAAAAAATAAACTGCCTATTTTAATGTTCAATTTATTATAATCATAAATTTTCGGGACATTATATAACAATAATGCTACACGTAAATATAAACTTCAAAAATACTTGCAAAATAGGAATAATATTCAAAAAATGAAATTTACATTGTCTAATTTAATGAAATAGAAGCATAAAGAAATGGAAAGTTTAGTCTACTAATAAATTTTTATAAAATGCAAATTTTGGATTTATATTTTATTTTGATAGCTTATTTCAGAAATTTTGATAGCTTATATTTTATTTCAGAACAGTATATCAGATTTGAAATGATAAAACAAAAATTATTCAATCAGATTTGAGATATATTTGTTATCTGATAAGAATTGTATGAGTAATACAATGAAGTAAAATTTAGAACACAAAAATGGTTAATTGTTTGAAAATGAATATGACAGAAACATAACATTTTAAATAAAGAAATTATTTATCTGCAGTTTAAAATTTAAATATATATTTGTGGAAGAAAAGGAAAACAAAGAAGAAATAAATTGATGGGTAGAACTGTTCATATCTTTAAATTAATTTTAAATTGTAGAATTTCTTGTTACAAAACGGTTTGTAAACCTAACCTTTGTTTAAGAGCAGAAATGAAAAAAAAAAAGGATGTATAAGAGCTTTTAAAAAAACACAAAAATTGATTGATATTATACTTATTGATATCATTTTAATCTATTATATAAATTAAATTTTATCTTTGCAAATATTTCAAAAGAAAAAAAAAAAAGAAAAACAGTACCCACTTTTCTGATTTCACGTATTTCTTCATCCGAACATCCGATACTTCGACGCAACAACTGTAACTCAAAAGTAATTAAATTAAATGAAAGAAATAGAAATTTTTGTTGTTAAAATTGTCTTTGTTCAAAATAAGTTTATTTCAGATAAATACCAATGTGATAATTTGATTATTCATTTGATATTTATGCTATATCATTTTCTTGCATATTTGAATAAAACTATTAAAGGTATCCCCCTTCTCTCTCTCTCTCTCTGCTGAATTTAATGAAATTTTTTTAAAATGTTAACATTAAATTGCAAACTTTAAAAAATAATTTAATTAAGAAAAAAATATGAGATGTCAAAAGCTAATTGTCGTCTTCATAATTTGATGAAATTAAAACAAGAAAGAGAGTAAGATAATAAAAAATAAATGAAAACAAATTTTGGATATGTAAATTATAGCATAACTAAAGAGAAAAAGGATTATTTATAGATTTGATTAAAGTAATTCAAGAAGAAAATAAAAAAAAAAGATGTGAGGAATTGTTGTGAAATTTAAAAATTTTTGAAACTATGAGAAAATTTCAATGAAATAAAATATTACTAAATTGCTTTCAGAATATTCATATGTACCATAGTAGAAATTTTCGACACTACAAGGTAAATAAAAAGTAAATAATTAAATTTTTGACTAGAAGGTAAATAATTCAATTTTTGATGTGATACTATTACATTTATGAGATAATAAAATATTAGGGAAGAGAAAAAAATCGATAAAAAATCTTTAACAAATTATTTTTGTCTTTTTATCTCATAAACGTAGCATTGATGATCAAATTTAATTAGTATTATCAATTTAACTATCGAAGAAAACTAGTAATTAAAGCTTTAAAGTCCAATTTATATGGCAATATTCATGTTAAAATTTTTCATTTCGCCCTTCAATCACTTTTTTATGAATCTTCTTATCTGTTTTTCTTTTTCTTTTTTTTTTTTTGATTTTTATTAAAAATTAAAATGATTTCAACAAATTTCAAGTGCTAATGCATTGCTGCATCAACTTTTTGTTTTTACAATTTTTGTTTTTACAAAATAATTTACAATTTTTTCTCTTTTTTGTGCAATTTTTTCTTGACAAGAAGAACTGATTAAACGATAAACAAGAATAATCGTTGTGACAAAATAAAAAAAATGTGTACAGAAAAAGAAAGAAAACAAAAAAAAAAAAAAAAAATAATAATAAAAGGACAAAAATCGTGTCACAAAGATAGTTCAAAAAGCAACGATAGTGTATCATTAATTTTTTAAAAATATACTAAAAATGATTGTTTACGCATATATATTTCAAGCGAAGTAGAATAAAAAATGAAAAATAAATTTTCCATTTTATCGTTTTGTTTTGTTTTTTTTTTCAAACCTAAGAAAGAATGAAAATATATGTGTTAGTTTATTGATTCCTCGAAAAGAAATTAAATAAATAAATAAATAAATATTTGAATGTAAATAAAAAAATGACTATGAATATATTATGTGTTTTCCTTTTCTTTTTTTTTTCTCCCATTTAATTGAAAAGAACAAACATAAAGCATTCGACGCCATTCCTGTGGTTCATGATATCCGAATGGCTTATCAGTTGATGGTATCAGACCACAACTTGCATTCATTTCACCGCCTACCCACATGCATGCAACTTGCAAATGATAACTGCTATCATTATAAAGCAAATAGCCGCTAGTTCGATATTCAGCGCACAAATAGTCACGATATCGTAATGAGTGACGAAGTTTGGTTTTTCTTCAAAATTATCATTTTTAATTTAATTTTATTTTTAACTTATTTTCATTTTTAACTTTCTTTTTCTTATTTTATATTTGATAAGAGAAGATACAAAGTATGAATTATTGAAATGATTAAAACGAACTCAATAATGTAACCATCTTCTCGTGCTATATTACCTAATTCTACCAAATTATGAACATGCTCGCGTAATTCAAACCAACGAATACGATCTGCTTCTGAACATCGTAAATGATGTGTACATTCCATATATAATGAAGCACCTAATAAATGATATTTTTTTAAATTAAATTTTCAAAATATTCATTAATTGTCCAACATAGAATAAACATTATTTCAATTTATCAAATTTTAATAAAGTCAAAAGATTACTCTTACAAATACTTCAACAAAAAATGTACCAAGTAGACCAAGTCGATTATTTACTACTTGGCGCAAGCTAACTAGAAGAAACCAAGCCACTAACATTAATGTATAAATATAAAATGACTGAAAATTTCCCTAATCAATTCTCTTTTAACAATCGAAAGAAAATAATATTCAAATTTCAAACTTTTTACTACCGATCTTGTCCTAACTTAAAAGTGTTTCAATTTTTAGAAATTTACACTTGGAAGAAGACAATTGGATTGGGAAAACTAACCTCGATCTCAACAAATGATTCTTATAGCATCTTGGGAATTCTGATTGTTGACGTACCCTAACTTCTACAATTATCAAACAGGACGGAAATTAAGCTAAGGAATTTAACAAAACAAACCGATCGACCCAGGGTCAAACGCAACCACCCATCAGTCTACTGACCTGACTAGTCAACCACATGGCTTCAACCAAAAAAATAAATCAATCATTTAACAGCATTATTCGAATCTGTTCCAACCCTATTTTATGCTATTAAAATCATTCGAATATTTTGACAAAAGTTGAATTAAGTAGAATATTTTATTAATTTGTAACACATTCACATATCACTAACAACACGATAACAACAATATTATTGCACCGCATTTAACTATAAATCGCAAAAAATTCTCAAATCATTTTTCATCCTTTCAAATCATTTCATTTCAAAAAAATCACACATTAAGTAGCATCACAATTATCCTAACTTATGGGAGTGCAGAATCCTATTTCGAAAACAATTCCAGCTAAAAGGAAACAACAAATCTTATATTAAAATGCAACATAACAAAAATGAAAAATTGTGAATAAGTTAAGAATGAATGATATCACAGTTAAAATGCTGCCTATCGTTAGCAGTATTACCTGGAAGAGTGATAGCATAAATATCATTATGAAACAATAACAAAAATGGAAGCACAAAGTAAAAAAATTTGCAACAATCTGGAATGATCGAAGGGAAAATACACAGTGATGACATCTAGATATGGTTGATGCAATTAGAAGTTTCGAGAAAAACCAGAAGGTCAAAATGATTTAAAAAATCGTCACTAACGAAGACTGAAAGGGCACACATTTAATAATGAGAGTTAATTAAAGAAGCTTTTCTCAATTTTTGTAACCTAACATAAAAGGACTGAAATCACATTTTATTTCAAGAGCATTAAACATACCAGCAGATTTACTGCTCAATTTTGAAATTAATTGTTTAACTGAACGATATTATAGTATGATACTAGTTTAATCCGACGTTCAACACTCCATATTTAGTAAAATCTATAGAGGCAACGATAAATAACAACTCTCTTCAACGCCTCTCCCTTCTTAACCAGTACATTCTTCCAAAAAAGTGAAAGTTCAAAAGTCGGATGCAGAAAATCTTAGACATAAGAAAATTACTACGTCAAGTTTTCACGATAATAAGAAGAATAAGTAAAATAATGATTGTTACAGACAAAACAAGTATGCAGTACATTTTTTTATCGTTTCGTTGATATCTTTCAGCACGTTGCACATTTGATACGGCGGAGTTGACTTTCAACGCTGCCTGTTCCACGTTATAATCAATTCGATCCAAGACTGTACCCTAACGTTAGAAACAAACGAATATCAAAATGTCCAAATATTTAAATTTGCATTAAACATGATAATCGGCTGTAAGATTATAACAAGTTTTAAACCATTATATTATCTAAAATTTGAACTCTGAAACCTTTTAAAGAAACTAATATTTTATTGTGAATAAGATGAGAGCATTCAAAGTCATTGCTCTGATTTAAAAATTAAACTTTTTTTCTACACTTCAAAAAATTAAAAAAACAAAAAATTACTATTAAAGCTTACATATTTCACAAACTATGAAATAGTTATTACTACAAAAATCTTTCAATACTTTAGCTTATTTCACATACCTGATCAACAACCATAGAAGCAAGATCCTTAAATAAAGAATTTAACTCGACAATCGATTTACTGACACTCATCACATCACGTTCACGTTCCTTTACCATATCAGCATTTTGTAGTAACAACTGTATTTGTTCCATGGTAAGACCTAAAATTCTAGTATATTATAAAATTTTAAAGTTTCTTATAAAGCAAAATGAACAACATGAAAATTATTATAGAGAAATACATAAGCTACATAAAAAAGGACTGAAATTATGTCATATCAAATATATTTCTGCAATAGAATTCATTAATTTAAAAGCACTATAATTCGACAATGTAGTCTAGATAATAAAATAACAAAGAAGTGATGCTATCAGTTAGCAACACTCTACCAAAAAAAAAAGATTAAATTAGCTAAAATTCAACTTATGGAAAATCTAAGCATAAAAGAAAGGATATATTAACTTATATCTCATGGTTAATGTAGAGGAAAATTGCCTCACAACATTATAAATATATCACTAATTGCTGAAGTACAAACCATCGTGTGATGCATCGATTGGTACATCGTCAAGAACTTCAGTATTCACCCAGTCTGTGGATGCAAGAAGATATGAATTGACAGTTTCTTTACGTGCTTCAATTTGTTTTAAAAATTTTGCCTGACTTGTACGAAAGTCTCCAGCTAGATTACTCAGCGTCAACCGCAATGTTGAAATTACATTTCCACGTAACAGAGATTGTCGTGAACTTTCAATAACATTGGCTTTTTCAATAAATCTGAAAAAATGACTCTCCATAGGACTTTTCTTGAAAAAACAGTGATAAGTGCGAAAAAAACACATACTTTACAGAAAGAGTAATCACAAGACAAAATCATGCAAAAAAGCTGTCAAAAAAGCTACAACAAAATCAAGAATATGTTGTGCTATAAACTAATTCATTACATTCTTCAAATTACAATATGGAACCTGACATCGCTTGTGATTATAAACTAATGAAATGACCACTGCTATATTAGCTAGTATTGAAAAGATGTAAAACATGAAAGACTAAGATAGTTGTGATAGAGCCAAAGTTTTAAGTCACATAAAAATAGAAACTTTTGAATATGTTAAAAGTCAAATGGAAAGAAACCCGATTAAGCGTTGACAATGAGAAAACATTTCCGTAACTTCATCTGTACTTTTGTCCATTTCTTTTTGAGCCTCCAAATCTTCTAAGAAAGTTGGCTTCGATATGTGATTCTGTTGCATTTCCCGAATTTGCCTCAAACGTAATCGTATCCTGCGAAATTATTGGGAATAAAAAAACTTTTAAGTTCAGAAAAAAAAAATTGATACGCTCTACAAACAGTCTCACTAATATTTCACGGAAATACTTACACTATTCCCACTGCCTCATCTTATATCATGCAATCAAAAAAAAAAATGCTCCATTACTCAACCAGTTTATTTATTGTTTTGTTTATAATTATTCATGTCAGTTTAGTCTAACAAAAAGATTATTATAAGAAATCTCATGATTTCTTATAATAATATGTTTATCTGCCATTTATTTCAACACACCTGTTGTTTTCACGAAAATTCAATCGCGATCATTCACACACAAATAAACCAGCTCTTTTAGCACATTTTTTACTTGTTTTAATGTTAATAAAAAGTTAACTTAAAATATTTCGCCTTCAAATTTATTGCTTCCTTTCAAGAAATGAAGAGCAATTCGCTTACCGCGTAAGTTCATATTGTGCTTCGTCAAGATAATCGACCCAGTCAGGCGGCACACGACTGGAACTCGAGACATGAACTGTTTCAGTTTCTTCATCCAAAGTAACCAAGGACATTTTTTCATCTGAAGTGTTCATAATTACTTTGTTTATAAGAGGAAATTTTTCAAAAACAAATTATAAAAATGTTTCAAGTAGCAAAGCTTACTTACAGAAATGATGCAAAACACACTATACACCTCTTTTACTACGTCGGCTAAATGATTCTAAATACCAAATACAGTTTTTAAACGAGAAGTTTTCAGCATCTTATCTTTTTGAGATTTATAATGTTATCATTCATATGGATAGGTTTCTTCGTTCAATGAAATATCCTTATTCAGTTAATAATTTGAGTGATAATGATCTCTTTTCACAGGTTAATTCCTAGTTCTTTCAATGTTTAGTGAGCACTGTTACAAACTTTTCTAAGGTCACACAGTGACGGGTATAGATGGACAGGAAAAAACTACCTACACAATCATATCGCTCATTGTACATTCATCGGGACGCATCGAGAATGGAAAATATACTTTTCAAACTATAATGCTTGTTAAACTTTTTACTTTTTTTTTTACTTTCGGTAGCATAAAAATCAATACTTTGTTCACCTCTTCAGCAACTATTCTATAAACTGTTAAGGATCAAATTACAAGCAAGGTTTGTTAGAGGTGAGAATGGTACCAACCAGCTGCATATGCAGTATTATTAGCAAAGATGAATTTGTTGTGTAGCGCATTATTTCGAAGAAGAATGAATACTTCGGTAAGATTACGTGTCGAACCCGTTGGTGGTTGTATACTAAGTGTTCCCATTATTCAACAGAAACGAAATTGAAGACTTCGTTTTAATAATACTGCCAAGTGCAAGAAGATCGTTTCTCTGAAATTACCATCAAAAATCTTTAACTTTTCCACGGAGACTTGTTGATAAAAAATCACCTTGAAAAGTTCAAAAAAAAAAACCCCTTATTTTGTGAAATATTACTCTTTGTTGTCTTAATATTTCAACACACACTATTACAAAAAAAGAAAATGGGACTGATAAAAAATTATCAGTTCATTTCTTAATCACTTTCTGCTCTTACTATTGTCATTTGCACAATATTATTCCTGCTATGTCTCATCACAACTCATCGCTTCTCCTTACGACTCAAATTCCTCCTACCTTGCCATTTTCACTCCTTTTTAACCTAGATTCACTGAAAAAATACTGACAGACTTTCATGTACCTCAACAAATTTTTTAGATCAAACTTTCACTGTAATCGATCGAAGAGAAAGAAAATTAGCATAAAGATTAGATTCATTAATATATCATGAATTTAATAATCCTTTTTAATATCTAACGGAACAAGCTTCACTGGCAAATATGAAGTAAGAAAATTTAGAAAAAAATGTATTCGAGGAATTCATCTGATTTACCTGAGATTACTCAGGTGTGAAAACCACCACTTCCAATAACCTTTCACGGCTATCTTATTAAGATTATTCTGAAACCGTTCATCTTACAGCACCTGGTTCGTTAGTTGATGGCACCTGAGAGCAGATTTTGTTTCGTATTGTGGAAAGTTTTGAAGCACTGAGAATAATTCGTCCTTCCCTCAATCTTAGTTGTCACTGTTAGATTAATTAAATGACAATTATACAAATTTTCATGATACTTTTAAATTGCAATAAATTGTCTAAAATTGTTTAAAATTATTTAACCAATAATTATTTAACCAACAAAAATGGTTCATTAAATTTTGTATCGAATGTGTTTATAAAAGAAATATTTGGAAGGGAATAATTTTTTGATAATCACAATAAATTTTGACTAAATTAATTTGTAATTAAATTAAAAAGAAAAAAATTTTGGACATTGCAAATTTTAATGTCAAATTCTAATGCTAACTTTTTTCCATCTAGAAAAGAAAAACCGGTAATTAAATGGTTAGTTTAATTAATCATTTTTTCTTTCTTCTCTTCTTTTTTTTCTTTGCAACTAAATGTTGCTTATATGTGCTTCACACAATGAAAAATTTTCGAAATAATAATAAATGAAATAAAATATCAATTTTCAAACAGATAGGAATACATTGAAGTTTATGTCAATTTATATTAAATCATTGGAAAGAATTTTAGTAAATGTTTTATTGCTCATCGCATCTTTCATGCATTGTTCTTGAAGCCATCGAATGATCATTTAACAGATTTAAGATGAGCGATCATTTGCCAAAAAACATTTCTAAAAATTATTTAATGTATTTGGTACTTAAGTAATTACTCATTACTGTAATATTTCATAATAATTGGAAGTAAATTACTTAAATAGTTCAAAAAAAAAAATCCTATCTTGTTACTGAAAAATCAGTTGGATTATTTTAAATAGCTGAATTATTTCATTCATTGTGACTGTTTGTTGAACGCTCCAATTATTTTTATTAGGTTTCTTTAAAACGTTTTTCTCCGTTCAGTTAATTTAGAATGTATGAAAAAATTTGAAGTTCTAAAAATTTACTTCAAATTCTTTATCAAATTTAAGGTTTAGTTTACGATTTGAATTTTAAAATATCGTTTTTTTTTTTCTTTTTTTTTGCAAAATGAATTTATTTAGGTCATTAAATCTTTTCATTTTTTTGTTTGTTAGAAGAATTTGAATTAAATTTGAAAACAAAATGAAAAATTTTCAAGAATCTCTAATCACATACATGAATGCTTTAGCTCATCATTTTTTTTTAGTATGGAATTAAAACAACTTTTAAATTTGCTGTTTTTGTATATCCCATTTTTCTTACGAAGAATTTGCTTATATTTCTTTCGATTCTTAATTTTAAAAGTACTATAAAGTAAGCAAAATAATTTGAAATGCAAAAATCGGAAGAGTACCCTTTAAATTTATTTAAATTGACAAAATGTAATATAAAAATTAATGGTTATAATATGAATTATTGGACAGGTTTTGAGATAAATGCAGGAAAAAATAATGGTTACATCCAACATTTTTTTTTCCTAGCAAAATGTTTTTTTGCCCATAGCATAATTTTGTCTGCAACTTCTTAAGTTTCATGGTAGAAAGTATAAAATTTTTACTTTTCGAAAATAAAAATATGAATCATATTTTTTTAAACATAGCTAAGCCTTCTACCAATTTTTTTTTTAAATTTTTCCTAAAAAAAAATGAAAATACTTTATCGTTTTCCTCTTCATTTATTGCACTTTTATATAATTTTCATAAATCTCATATTTCATTTCATTTTAAACTTATTTCATAATAAATATTTCTCGAAAAAAAATTTTTTTTTTTAAATTCCTGAATTTTTCAATTATATAAATGCAGAGGAAATAGGCATTTTTTTTCCTTCTTTTTTGCAGGAACAAAATTATTTATTGTGAAAGCACAAATATATTTCATTTCAAATGGTCTAATATAAACAAAAAGAGAAATTTATGTGATATCAGTCAAACAATATTGAGTCAATCAACATTTTCATTTTTAATTCTTATAAAAAAGATTTGATAANCTTTTTTGCAGGAACAAAATTATTTATTGTGAAAGCACAAATATATTTCATTTCAAATGGTCTAATATAAACAAAAAGAGAAATTTATGTGATATCAGTCAAACAATATTGAGTCAATCAACATTTTCATTTTTAATTCTTATAAAAAAGATTTGATAAAATTTGTGATTACTAATCATTTAATTTAAATTATTTATTCTTTATTCTTAATTATTTGACAAGAGATTTTGTTTAAATGGATCAAATTATAAATGTTTATTTCAAAAGATTTATGCAATCATTCATGCACAATTATTATCACAAGTGTAATATAATATTGCAGAAGTTATAATCACTACGTCCTTGACAATTATCATTCACTATCTATTATAACAAATGATCATAATATATGTTTATTGTTGATTTAACAATTTGTTTGTAAGTTTTAAATTTTCAAAAATTGAAATAATCTTTTATAGATAATCTTTACATAAAATTTTATTGCTCAAATGTGAACGTTTTTTCTTTTTTTATTCCGTTTATATGCATTTATTTCAGTTTTCCGTCCTGAAATCATCTCAATCATTCCATCAATTCTTCATTTTTCATCTTTCTCTCTCTCTCTCTCTCTCTCTCTCTCTTCTTTCTCATCAAAATACATATCAGTGATCTTTCTCAGTCTTTACATCCCTATCACTTATAACTCTCAAATTCTTTTTTTCTCCTGCTTAAAAAATAAATGAATGAATGAATTGGTAAGCAAGCAAGCATCCTTTTCTGGTGGAACAGTTGCTAAAATTTTTTTCTCTCATTTTTTTTCCTTTTTTTTTCTTTACTCCTCAATAGGTTTTTCCTTTAAAAAAAAAGAAAACAAAAAAAGAAATAATTTTATGTTTATTGTTTACTCTTAATTTCTTCTATTATATCACCTGGCCGTGATAGAACATTTCAATTTCTCTTTCTTGAAATCAATAATACAAATAACATTGTATCTATACAATAAATCACTCTCTTCTATTTGCGCATAAATTTGCCGCATCATTATCAAATTGGAATGAATGAATTGAACTGAGCTAAATGAATGAATCGAACTGAGCTGAATGAATGAATGAACCGAACTGAGCTGAATGAATGAATGAACCGAACTGAGCTGAATGAATGAATGAACTGTCATCTTTTCAGCTGTCCGATTGATTTCCCTTTTCCTTCACAATCATTTTAAACATACAATGCAATGCAGTCTCGCCATAACTATACCACTTTTTATGTCTAATTAATATTTCCATTACAAACATATTTGTCTCATTTGATATATTTGCAGATGTAATTCAATTAGTAAATTTCATTAATTTAATTTTCGACAAAATTTTCTTGCAGAAATTTTCATAGTTTAATTATTATTCAAATTAACTTGTTAATTTATTACACTCATCCGTTTTTCTTTTTGCTTTTGGTATTAATTTATATAGTTGAATTTGATTGTATTATCAAAACTGAATGATATTTAAAGAATGCATTTGTAGATAATTGATAATAATATCATTTATTATCGTTGTGTAGTAAATTTTTAATTCCATTACCATGTTTACATGGTTAGTATTATTATTGATAATTTTGATAGTATATTTTAATCAATTCTTAATTGCAGATTTATTTTGATATTACTGTGAATATATTATTCATTCAACGTCTAAATTTTATTCAAAAAGAATATTTCTCAAATTTTGTCATATGCAGGTAATGTGAATCTCATCAATTTCTGAAAAGGAAATACAAACTAAAGAATAACGCTATTTATCGATTTTGATTTGTACGTATCCTTTTTTTTTCTTTTTCTTTTTTTGTTCAACTTATGGAAAAGAAAAAAAAAGATGGGAAAGAGTGAAAAGAAAAAGTTTATTCCAAATGTTGAAAAAGAAGAGGAGGATTTGAATTCAGTGGGAAACAACTGTATGACAACTGTTCGAAATCAAAAAACGAAAAGAGAAAATATTAAAGAAGAAGAAGAAGGAGGAAGAGAAAGAGATAAACAAAATGATAATGAAATCGAAGAAGATGAAACTAAATTAATGGAAGAAGTTGATAACTTGCTTTCTATGTTAATAAATAGTTGTGCTGATAACGATAATCAACAGCAAATTGTTGAGAATGCAAAATTGCACCAAGAAAATAATTCCAATTCGACGACATTTACAAATCACATTACAATTTCATCAGATGATAAGGATATGGAAAACTTTCTATATGGAGAAGAATTGGAAGAAAATAATTGCAAGAATGAAGCAATATGTTCTGAAAAAGTTCAAGAGAGAGAAGTGGATGGAAATAATTTCAAATTAAATTTAATCGAAATATATGATGAAGCAAAAGATATTGATGATTCTAATGTTGTAAACAGCTCGATAATAACTGAAACAACAAATATTGAGAGAAGCAATTTGCCAGATGTCTATGTTGTACCAATGTCGAAATTGCAAGTTGTTCATAAACTGGAAATGGATGATGTGACAAATGTACAAAGCACAGAAATTTCGAGAGAACAAAATTCAGAAATATCAAATATTGAAATATTGAAGGAGGATTTTTTAATCCATGAAAATTTAGATAATTTGAATGAAGAATTAGCAGAGAAAAACAAAAATTTGGATAACATTAGTATGAAAATACAAGATAATTCAATTGAAAAAACTTTTGAACAATTGAATAGTAGCAGCATTCAGGATTCGAACATAAGAATTGAAGTCGATATTGAAGTGAATGGTTGTACTGTTGACAATGAGGATGATGATACCGGAAATAGCATACTTTCGGAAAGAATTGAGCAACCTGAATTACATGAAGTCGAAGAAAAGAATGAAAACATAAAGGAATTGAAGGGGAAAGAATTTGAGACAATTGCCGATGGGATAAATTTACCAAAATCTGACACATATATTACTGAATCAGAGCAAAAGATTGATGAGAATTTTCACTTGGATGATCCTGTCATCCCAAATGATACAGTCAGAGAAAAGTTGACACTTGTGAATAATGTCACCGAAGAAGTATGTTTGGCGAAAATTCCAGAAGAAAATAATAAGCGAACTGATAGCAATGAACCTGCAACTATCATCATTTGTCAACAAGAATCAGTAAAGAATTCACGAATTGTGGAAAATTTGCCAACAAATGAATCGAAAGTTACCTGTGGCATTGAATTATTGAAAGATTCTGAAGAACTAAATAGTTGTGAAGTAACACAACCGAAAAACAAATTTTATGAAGCTATAACCGGTTTCTGGAAGCATACAGCATTTAGCAAAAAACATTCCGAAACTGCTGGACAATCGAAGAATTTACCATCAGAATTAACACAAATATCTTCAATTCATTCCAGTAAAACTTCGTTAACATCTACGGAATCGTTAGGCTCAGTGATACTTTCCGCTGAACTTAACAAATCTATCGAATCTACCACAGAATCAACCACAAAAATTATTGTTAATCATTCTGAAGATAATATTAACTCATCGCTCCTAGAAAACGCTATAACAGATGTAATTTCTGGCTCTGATCAACAAAAAATCTTACTTAGCGATCAGTCATTTAATTCTACACTTACGGAAAACTTAGTTTCTGATATTGTTCCGGAAGCTTTGCAAGTAACACCGGATTCATCGGATATCACTGATGAAATGGTCAAGAATTCAGATGATTCGTTCGAGAAAATGGAAGATTCAAAAAAAAGCAAAAAAGGAAAGGCTGAATCTACGAATTTAATGATTTTTGGTCATAAGGTATGTTGAATTTCTCACTTTTCTCTTCTAAATTTACTTTTACTTACCTTTACTTTGGTTTCAGGATCCTTCTTAAATAGAATGTAAAATAATTGTAAGAAATAAGTTTAAATTACTGTTATTGAATTTTAATTCCAAGATAATCTATTAGTTTCATTCATCGGAAAAGTGATAAAGAAGGATTAGTATCATCTTTTGATGTAAATAACTTTTGACATTTTTGAGCTATCGTGAATGTCACTTAAAACAAATCGCTTTTATTCTTTATCTTAAATTCTTTTTATAATTCGAAAATTTCTCACTAAAAAATACAAGTTTCTTTGTTCTTTTTTTTTTTCTAAAATGGCTCATTATCTATGAAATATATTCATACTTACTAAAAGGAAATATTTTTTCATCTGAAATTTAAATCCATTTTTACGCACTTTAATGAGTTGCACCATAAAGAAATCATTTTGATTCATTTCTCAACTCTCTTCTTATATTTACAAATACAATTCATATGAGTTTTAAACATGATTTTTTTGTCGTTATTCATCGATATGAATAATTTCATTCCAATTGTAAGATGATAGTTTACTTCGTATTATTTCCATTTCTTTTTTTTTTACAAGTTATTATGTGTTAATTATTAAATAATTTACAAACATTTTAATTTTTTCAATTTACCATATTTTTATTGTATACATTTATAAATTTTAAAATGGAATTTTGTTGATTGTTTTGTTTCCAAAAATTAGAAATGAAAAAGGAAGGTATAAAACAGTTGTTCATACTTAAATATTATTTCTCTGGTCATTTTACCATTCATTTGTTCAGGTGTATTATTTTGAAATGAGAAAATATACGATTATAGTTAAATTTAAATTGAGAATATTTTAGAGCATGGATGAAAGTATTAAAGCTAATAATCTTACTAATTTATTGCATTACGAAAAAAAATTCTCAACAATATTTGTTTATATATTTGATATTTGTATTATGGCTTAAAATTTAAAACTTAAACAATTGCAAATTTGTCTAGAAATTCATTTGATCATTTTAGCATCTTCAAATGTCACAGTTTAAAATTTGTGGCACTAATATTGGATACGAATAGGAAATAACATTTCAGCTAAAAGCACTATATTCATTGTACTTTTCTAATTTATCAAAGAAATTAATGATTGTTTGTTTAATTGTTAAATGAAAGATGAAAAATTAAGAAGAGCTAATCTGAGATAATTTCATGCTAGCATATCTACATTTAATGATAAATGCTAATTGCATTGTAGTATCATTGGAGGAAATTTTTAAATTAGAATTTATATTATCTTCATTTATTGCCTGACATTTCAACAGAATACAGAAAAAAAAACTCTTCCAAGTTTTAATAATTATACTTACAATTTGATTGAAATTTTAAAATTTAAAATATAATAATTATAAATTTTGCATGATGTAAATGTGTACGAATATGAATGACAAATGAACGTTTATTGTGTGACAAGTAGAGGACATGGAATGTTAATAGAAATGGCGGTATTATTTGTATTTATTAGAATGTGTATGCATGCATGCATGCATGCATGTGCATGCATGCATGTGTAATACATAACACGACGTAATGAATGTTGACAATGGTTAGGAAAGATGTAAAATAATATTTTCAATCAAAATAGGATTATTTTTATATGTGAGTGTATTTGTATGTGTGCATGTGTGTGTGTGTGTGTGTGTATGTTTGTGTGTGTAAATGTGTCTGTATGTCTATATGAAATTTCAATTGTGAGAAATAAATAATTTTTGTGCGGTAGGTAGCTTTTTTGCCCTTCAATTGAAAAGACATTCTAAAAGTGACATTGTTCATTTTTTGTTCGGCATAAAACAGAATAAAAGAGACATATCGGTGACAATATAATCTATCCAATGCTATTATTAGATGAAATCGTATTTGATATAGTATTTATAATGTAATTCAATTTGTGTAGAAGAATTATTCTGTGAAATAACATTGTTATTGAACAAATGATTAATTTTGGTAATTGAAAATTTGAGTTGAAATAAGTTAATTACATTCTTATATTATTCTCAAATGACAAATAAGTAGTTTAACGATAGATATGAAAAGCTATAGCAAATATCATTTTTCATATCAAAATGATAGAAGTGATTATCATTTAAAATTTAGAGTTAAAAAAATACCAGATAAGATAATATGAAATTGAAAATTTAATTGGTCAATAGAAAGAGATAAAGGGACAATGATTGCTATTGGAAGTTTTGAAATTTTAACGGTATTTAAATGCGCAGATAAAAATATGCCACATTTATACTAATCGATAAAATAATAAAAAGCATTTCGTTGTGAATCTCTTTTCAGTAGTTAAAAGACTACAAATTGATTTACTACAAATTGATTTACCACAAAAGAATATTCGAAAAATAGGATTATTGGAGTGCTGAATATTGCATTACTGACAAAGTTACGAAAATTAAGCGATAATTTCAGAGAATTATCATCCATGAGAAATTTACTATTTTAATAAATATATTTAAGATATAATTAATAAAAAAAGAAAAACCTAAAAAAGTTTTCCGTGAACAAAATTGTAATTAATAATAGTGAAAATTTAGTAGTAAATAAATTCAAAATGGAAGAGTGTAATCCATGAAATGTATTCAATCTTATAGAAAATTTTTATGCATTAATCGTTCCCGAAATAAGATTGAAAATTCATTAATAAAACATGAGAAATCGATAACATTTCTTCGATAATACATTTTCAGATGAATGAAAAAATCAAAAAGGTTAAACTTGAATAAAAAAAAGATTTCTTTTGTATAGATCATTTAAGATTGCTTTCTCATCTTGAAAAAATGAGTGTAATACTTTTCTTTCTTTTTTCTTTTTTAAAAAGTAATATGAAATCAATGAGTAATTCGTAATTAAGTATTACACTCATCTTTTGGTAATTAACCTTTCCATTTTTGATGATCAAAATTATTGTTGCAATAATATCTCAACCAATAATATCTCAGTTACATCATTATCACACTTTTTTTTTCATATTTATGATTATACTTTTCCAAAATTGAAAATTTATATAAAATTACTATGATCATTGCAAAGCGTAACACATTCGTAATTATACACAAAGAATAAATTGTAACAATTGTGGTACCGTCGTAGTAGCAAAGTGATATTTCATTTAATCTATAAAAAAGTTGTAATTTTGAACAGACATTAATAATATGAATATATTTTAAATTTTATGAATATATTCAAATGTCCAAATTTTTTCTATATTTTAAATTTTATGAATATATTTAAAATTTAAAATAAATATATTCATATTAATGATATGAATATATTTAAATTTAAATTTACGATATGATATGAAAATATTTTAAATTGATGAAAAAATTTGTAATTAATTTGTTTATATACATTAATGTTTATACAAAATTGATTTGTTTATATGTTATTAAATTTACACATTAATTAATTTTATATTCTAATAAATTTTATCATTACCTCATTGTTTGCTATTTTATCCGTTCATTTTATCTTCTTAATTGTATTAACAGTTATTTCATTAACAGTCATAATCATTGAACATTGAAAGGATTAGAATAAAAGGTAAAATTATTAGAGATAAAAATTAAGAAATGCATATAAATTCATCAAATCTTAATAGACTTTGATATCTTTTTAAGAATTACACTTATCTTTTATATTCTTTCTATAACTCTTATCATTTCATCGTTTTTTTTTTCTAAATCTCAAACTAATATCATTGATACTTCTCAGTTATCATTGAGAATTTCCAATTACTGATAGTATTTTCAATCATTCGACTCTAATATATTTACATATACTCAATATTTAGTATCTAATCAATCATTTTTTCATGCTTAAAATTCCATGTTTACATATAATTTTACTGATAGGTAAGAGAGAAAAGAGGAGAGGGAGAGGAAGAGAAAGGAGGAAAGGGAAAGAGGAGAAAAAAAGGTTAGAAGAGTAAGTGTAGGAATTAGCGGCGACAGTGTCTATCCTTCGTGGTTCCCAGGGTCACTGGTGAGTGTGTAGCTCAGAGCAAGCATCGTGATACCATCCCGTGTGACCTTCCCATTTTCATCATCCTCAAGCAGAGAGAGAAAGAAAAGGAAGGAGAAAGAAAGAGGGAGAGAGACAGAGGGAGAGAAATTCACTTTGCTTCCTAATTTCAAATACAAAATTGCTATTTCTGTCATTTGTTGTCCGTAGAGTGAAGTACTCTTGATGTCAGTACATATAAACAGGGAGGTTAAAGTTCACAACAGATTTTTTGTTTGAAAATAAGAATGACAGACTTGTTATATGGTTCTAACTCTCACTAGCAACATGAAATAATTCACATTATAAGGAGGATTAATAATGTTATAATAGGTAGATGATGTGATTGGGATAGTTTACTTCTCATTTCCTACTTTTTAGATAAGGAAATAATTGATGTTAATAACATAACTTATGGATAATTAAAAATTTTTTTCATTTAAAATTTGAGATACGAAATTGTTCGTATTTGTGTATTTAGCGTTTCAAATGTAAAAATATTATAGATTGATTCGATCATGTTCGGATCAAAGAAGTATAAAGGGAAGGATAGCGGAAGTTTGCGAAGTTTTCGGCCAGAAAATGGTCATCATCATCATGTCTTCTCTAGCTCATCCATTCGATCACTGGTTCGATTTCTTTTTCATTTTCTCACTTATTTAATCACAAAAATTTATTATAGATTATAACTCAACAAGAAAATCTTCCAGTTCACATCAAATATGAATATGCAAATTTTTTAATTCTGAGATTTTGAAATTAAAAGAATCAAATAACGCTTTTTTCTTATTTGAACTCTTGATAATTTAAGTTTTTAATTTTTGTTCGTTTTCGTTTTGTTGAGTAGTAGAATGTTAGCGAATAGTAACTTAGAGAAAAAGTAACAGGAAAGCTGAGATTGCAAGCACTTCGACAACGCAAAATGAAGAAAAAAGAAAAAATAGCCAAATTGTCGCACTTCAAAAATGCAACATAGTTGACAAGATTAGGCGGGAGTTTTTGAATTTAAATTCCCTGTATAGAAAACTTGTTTATTGGAAACATCATTGAAATTTTAAGTTTCAATACATGAAAATATTTTGCTTTCTTTCGCCATATTTTTTTCATCACAACATTAGAAATTAATTTTATGATATTTCGAACTAAATCTTTAATCATCAAAACTTCTCAATTTTTATTTCGGTTTTGATTTATAGTAGAACTCTCAGTGTGGTTTTTGCTTTACTGATTATTAGCAGGTAAAGAAAAAAGTATATACGATTATCATTATCAGTGTTATTTCATTTTTAAATTTCTTAAATACTAGCATCATGTTTCAGCCAGAAACAGATTGTGCAAACTTACCGGAAACAAGTAGAGCAGTAATGGAACCCAATTATTACGAAGTTAATCGGATGAATGATGATCAAGTTAATGCCGCATTTGCTGAATTACTTGTGAGAAACATTTTTAACTTTTAACGAAGTAGATGTGTTTTTAATAATGCTTTCAAAGACTTTTTTAACGAAGCATGGCTTCTCACCTTGAACTGGCAATAAAAGCTCAGAAGAAAACTTTTCTGGAGACTTTGAAAGTTTAAGATAGTTTAATAGTTTGATTAGAAGAATTTGCAGCAAGCATAATTGTATATGAACAGCTGTTAATTTCTAGTTAAATTTCAGAAACAAATGAATATAAAAGATGAGAAATTTCGTGCCTTATTAGCAGATAATGATATGGAAAAGAAGCGACAAATGGTTTGTCAATCTCAGCGACTTAATATGGCTACTCAAGAGAATTCCAAGGTTCTTTCTTTTGTTCAGAAATTATCCTATTTTAGATTAAAATAAGTCAGAATGGCTGAATAAAAAAGCTCCAAGCAAATACTTTGCAAATTAGCACTCCAAATTCATGAAATGATGTGATAAAAATTTTCTAGCGACCAATTGATCTGATTCGACGTATTGAAAGGATGTTGCTATCGGGAGAAGAAGCTAGGCTAATGAAGGATGTATTGAAAGACTTAAAAGTCCAGCTTAGTGTTCAGAAAGTGGATTGGATTAAGGAGGTATGATGTAATAATATTGATTCCGATAAATTTGCAACAAAAATTGATTATAGCTTGGTGACGGATGACATTCTAACTTTAGCTTCGTATCTTAAAAGGTAAAAAAATGAAGGAAATTGAGATTTTTATTTGTTTTTACAAATGACGAATAAAGAACGATTGACAGAAAAGTGAATTTAAAAAAAAAGAAAGAAAAAGAAAAAACAGATTACTCGGTATAGGTTGTGAAAGTCAAAATATTATGATAATTAAAGTTTGATTCGTTTATTTTAAATAAGAAAGTAGCAAAAGTTCATGTTTTTTGTAGATTAGTTCTGCTGGCAAGTAATGCTTGTTTTCTTTTCATATGTTTTTATAGTTCGGCAATCAAGGCGGTCTTCAGTTATTATTCCACATAATGTATAATCTTATCGGATCCCTACGGTTATCAGAGAATTCTGAACGGGAAGAAGAATATGCTTTGCAATTGCATGACAGTGTCAAATGTTTGAAATCCGTTGTTAATACATGGGTGAGTATTTAAAAATGTAATAAATTTATTTAATTAGTATTCAGAAAAGAGACAGGAAGATTTTTAAATTTCATGCTGAATTTGACCTATTAGTTTTTCTTTTTATAATTACAAGTCAGATTTTTAGATGTTACTGTGTTAAGTAGAAGTTTCACTAGCTTCCTTATCTCGTCAAATTGATTTTGCATGTTCTTTTAAGCCTGGAATGGAAATGTGCTTTAGACGTCAATCGAAAATGTTTTCATGTTTGGTTGGAATACTTTCCGTGGCTTCTGAAAAACCATCCTTGGATCATTGGGATTCACTGAAATTTGTAACAGTGAGTCTCTTGGGCGTCGTGGCTTTCGTTAATGATGACAAGTTTGAACTCAAAGGGTAGGCTATATTTGAAATATTAAAATTTATTCTAGATTAAGAAAAGGAAACTGCATGATAGTGTCAAAAACTGCATGATATGACGTCTACAAATTCTTAATTGTTTCAGTTTCGGGTTTCTGTTAGTTGTAAAATCAAGTTTAAAGAAGTATAAATCTCATTCATTTTGTATGATGTAAATAATATTTTGGATTTGTAGACGTGAGACGCTCTTACAAGCCTTAACCGAAGAAGCCCGATTACGAAAATGCGACAGATTTCGCTGTATTGTTAGCTGTCTGAATAAGTCTAATCGCCTCGATGTAGTGGTTAGTTATAATTTAATTCGGATAGTTTTTTTTTAATTTTTTTGTACGAAATAATTGCAACAAGATAGCATTAACGAATAAAATCCATATTAGCTGATCAGTCATTTTAGAAGAAAGCTATGACATTGGTAAATGTAATGCTGGATGTGCCGGAGCCAGATGATACAACTACTGAAGAAGGTCGTGCGTCTGCAGAAGGTGCCTGGCAAATTCGAATGCATTGGAGAAGTGAATTCATGCGTGCTGGAATGTACGATTGCGTTCAAGTCAGACTTAGTTTTATTCAAATTTTGATTTAGTTAGATTCGAATAGCTCATATACTACTGAATTTCATACTTCCTTGATATTTTCTTCGTCAGCGATGTCAATTACATATGAAAATGATGCTTTGAAGTTATTTCGCATTTTTCATTACAATGTGATGTGCATTTGGAGCACAGAAACTTTCTTTTGTGTCCACATAAGTAAACGTCTTAGTAGAGAGAAGAATATCACTAAAAAAAATGAAGCACTTATGGATCAAATTAAGTAAGTCAAGAATTCTGAGGGTTTTTGGTAATGAAATTAGTTGAAAATGACTTTAGCTGCTGAATCAATATTATTATTATGCGTTAGGACTTCCACTTTTCACTGTTTATGTTTACAGTTTTTGGAAAGTTGCACTCTGGAAGCAATCAAGAAACAGTACGATAATTTCTGCCGGATCAAAGAAGCTGACTTTGCTGAACTTGTAAATCGGTTTGAACAAATGTTCGTTACCATTATAATGCCATTATTCATATCATTTTGAAAGGGGAACCAAAAAATGAATTTATTCAGTTATACATGACTTATTTTACTCTATTACTGAAGGAATTCTGCATCGACAGTATAGCATTTTTTATAAAATATACAGTACTTTATAGAGTATAAAATATTTGAATCGTTTAACAGTAATATATTTCAGAAAAGGTGAATATGAAGAGCCGGACTGCTGCTATAGCATTTTGCTAGCTGGTGTAAAGAACACCAGAGCTGAAGGACCATTTTTGAGCATTCTACAACATCTTCTTCTGGTAACCGACGACATTGGCGTGAGGTGAAGACTTACCAAATAAATAAATTTCGATTCAGGAAGGTCTTGGGTTAAATCTTAAATGCTTTATTTATTGTGAAATGTTAGATATATATTATTTCGACAGGACAGAGTATTTTCGACTGATTGAAAATTGCATCTCAGAAATCGTTCTGCCGAAAACGTGTGTGGATCCCGATTTCCGTGGGAAATTCGAATTTACTCAAGATATCACCCATTTTCTCGGTCAGTAGACTTTTTCTTACATCTTATTGTTCTTGAATTCATGAGTCTTCAACTTATTTTTCATATTCAAAAGGCATATTTAACATTCTCACATTTCGCCAAATAATTTTCAGGTTAAATTGATCAATTGCTTTCAGATACGTTGGAAGATGGCGAAGAAGGAAGGCAAACTAATAAACGTGTGGAAATAGCTACACAAGCAAAAAATGAAGCGTTAGCCAAACTGAGCCAATATTACAGAAGAATGGAAGAGTTTGCTAATGAGGCAGAGCAACTCAGAAAGCATGTAAGACTTTTGTGAGCCTTTGTGTACTTAGGGTTTTGTTGGGTTCAATTTTAAATTCAAAACATGTGTCTTTTCCAGATAAAAGATTCAAGTGTGCCACTTCCCCCACCAACAAGCCGTTTACCGCCACCAGATACCTGTGCCGAAGTATCAGATAAGAAGTTAAATGTCGTAACAGGAGGTCCACCTCCAGCACCTGGCCACCAAATTGCTCCACCACCACCACCACCTCCACCTTTGCCTCCATCTTTTCTGCCATCTGGTAAACTTTGTTTTAAACTTTCAACTTTTTGGAAGTAGAATTTCTTATAAAATTTGAGAAATATGCAGTGATAATTTTTTACTATTCAGTTACAGGAAGTTGTCCACCGCCACCACCACCGCCACCGCCATTGCTAGGTGGACAGGGTCCACCTGGACTGCCACCACCTGGGCTCTTGAATAAAGTGGTAAGTCCTGAACTACCGGAATATCTAAAGAAAAAACCACGTCGTGAAGTCAATGTGGCGATGAAAAAAATTCCATGGAGCTCAGCAACGGTAAGTTTCCCAAGTATTCTTGAATTCTTATTAAAAATGGGACAAGTTGTACTTGGTTTTTATTCCATATGCCAAGTTTTTCTTTTTTTTATCTTTCAGATCAAACCCAAAGAAATCAGTAAAGACTCTTTTTGGGCGCAAACAGCAGAAGAAAAATTCGCAAATGAGCGATTGTTTGAAACACTGAAAAAGAAATTTGCAGCGAAGTGGAATTTTTCAGCTTCTTCATTAGGAATAAAAATTTTAATAGTTATTTCCCAAGTATATCATCCTCAGCAACAGTTCAGATATACTTCTTGTTTCAGTATGAGGAATGATTCTTTTGATGTATAAATACTGAAATTCATAAATAAAAGATTAAGATCTCAATTTGTGATGATGATAATCGTTAAGTAATAGTTTTATGAACTAATCAGAGCGTGAGAAACTTGTAGCCTAAAAATTATCTGGAATTGTTTGCATAACGGTTTATTTCTAGTCGACAGAGTATCACTGCTGAGTCTGATTCAACAACAAGTGGAAGGAGTTTGCCGAAGAAGAAAGTCCGTAAACCACTAGTCATACAAGACGAAAAAATTCTGCAAACTCTTGGTATTTAAAATTCAATTTTCAACACTTTTTTGTTGCTAGATTAAGACCTTTTTAACTGAAATAATTTCTAAACTGGAAAATATTTCTTATGCAGTGAGTTCTCTCTTCCAGCCATTCTGCAAGGATCACAGAAGATACCGCTAGAGGAATGGAAACGGGTTTTGTTGGAAATTGATGATCGAGTAATACCTTCGGGAACAATGCAACAGCTGAGAAATGCTCTGCCACCAACTGATGCGCTGAAGAAACTTCAGGATTTAGCTGGTAACAAATTCAATGAGATGCCTGAAGGTGAACAGGTAATTTAGAATAAACACTTCGTGTCTGACTTAAAAAAAAATTAAAAGCAAACTAAAAGATTTCCAGGTTTAGCCTTTTCAATGTTTGGACCCTTTTTAATTTTACTTACATTTTCTAGTTTGCTGCAACACTAGCTTCAATAAAAGGATTACCAGCAAGATTGGATTCTATGATTTTCATGCTCGAATTTGATAAAACTCTTAGCGATTTAAAACCGGTTCGTATATTTGTGATATCGTTCAGTATTTCGGTGTAAGATTATTTTTCGTACATATTCCACTTCTTTAATACTATCTTGAAATGCATTATTCGCTGCATAACTTTAGTAAGACAAAATATATTTTTATAAAATGGTTGCTGATATTACTTTGTCATGACTATTTTAGACCATATCTGCTGTGATAGAAGCATGCGATGAAGTTCGGACGTCACCTGGCTTCAAGATGTTTCTAGAAATGGTTCTTTTGGTTGGAAATTACATGGGACACTCATCGAAAACATATAAGGATATATTCGGATTTGAAATGAGTGTACTGAAAAAGGTATAAAATGATCATTTCTGAATGTTTGAATGTTTTGAAATGCTGCGGAATACTTCATAAGTAATCAGAAATCACAAATAAACAATCTTCTGACCCAGTTTCGGGAGGTTGTTTCTTGGTGATTTAACACAATTTATTTACAGTTAAGTGGTACGAAAGATATAAACAACAGTGAGTCACTTTTGCACTATCTCGTAAGTTGTATGTCTACCGAAGCGAATGGTCTATATGCAAACTTTCCGAAAGATGAATTCCTCCATGTTGATAAAGCTTCACGTGTTAATGCGGACGAAGTAGCTAAAGGCGTTAATGCTCTGAAAAATGCTCTCAATAAGGTATTTTTTATGCAGTCTTGATTTTTTTTTTTAAAATCATTCCAACTGATTGCTCCATTCAGTAGTTGAATTGAAAAAGTACCTCGTTGCTTTAGACTATCGTATGTTTTAATTTTATAGTTGAGTGAGAATACTGCGAACAGCAAAAACTTAGTGGTGGTGTTGCTATGTGTTAATCGACTGTAATGCTTTATAGGTCGAGAATCAGCTGAAGACGTTTGTTAGACAAGCAGAAAATGATTTGTTCCCTGAAAAAATGGGTCCATTCTTATCAAAGGCAAAAACAGAATGCGAAATTGTAGAAAAAGTTAGTTTATTCAAAAGTTTCGAAAATGTAAATATTAATAAATATTTTGAAAATTAGAATTGATTATTGTGGGTGAGATATCTGAATATTGGTTACAGTTCTATTTGATATATGAAGTAATTTGCATGAAGTAATTTAATGATATTTAAATATAATTTGTAGATGTATAACACAATGAACGCAAAGTGGGAGTCTTTGAGGAAATATTATTCATTTGACCCGAAAAAATGCAACATGGAAACATTTTTCAATGACTTGAAATTGTTTAAAGAGGATTACGAGGTAAGTGTAGAGTGTTGAAACTTGAAACACTGTTATAGAATTTATGCAATTTCAAAACTGCAGAAATACTGCACATGTAAAAATGATCACTACACATGAAAAAATCCAAAAAATTTGAACAGTAAGAAGTAAGAAATGAATTGAATTAATATTCACCTTCTCTTTGTATTTTATTCATTTAGAAAGTAATTCACGACATGGAGAAAATGCGTGAAGTAAAAGAACGCGAGGAACAAAGGAAGAAAAGACTACCATTGAAGCCCTTGCAACCAGGAGTTGCAGCATCTCCACTGAATCGCACTGTGGCAATCGAAGGAATCCTAAAAACAGGTTTATATTACATTATTATAATCAAAATAGATTTTTAAATGAATGTAACATTGTCATCCAACTTATAAAACACACTTAAATAATGGAATAATCATACCGCTCTTAAAACAGCAGCTAATACGATCGAACAGTCGCGAGATCATACGGTCATAGTACGCTGAATATCTTATGACCAGATCTTCTAGCGTACTTCTGTCTGAAGATTTGAGAAGTAGTTCACACTAAAGTAGTTCTTTTTTAAAATTGCCGAAGTTTTTGGACTTCTTTATAGTGGTAAATTCTTTCAAATCCGAATTTTAATTTCTTCATTAATTGACAATGGCTTTATTACAGAACTATTCAGTAGAGCAGCAGAATTTAAGATAATCCAATAGATAAGTACTGTGGCTCTATTTTTTTTTTTTTTTGAGAATTGCGAGATGGCTATTTAGTGTTCGACTATAGTTTCTTGTTTGAGAAAGTTCGGCTTCAATTGCTTTCGAAACTTTACAGTTTTATTATTTAAAAATATTTTAGGAAAACAAGATTTGGGTGTTGTGGATGAAATTGAAAAGATATTAGAAGCAGGATATTTGGAAGGAGCAGAAAGAAGGACGCCAAGGAGAACACCACGTACTCGTGCTGGTAATCAAGACTTTGTAATACTGGATTAGTTCATTGATTCATTAAGATCGAAAAAATGAAGCTTCTAAAGGAAGACATTCACCATATTTTACTAGTTAGTAATTTGTATTTGCTATATTTTTACGGTTATAGGTCGTGCTGCAATGGAACGACAACGTTCACGTGTTTCTGAAGAACATATGTCAATGATATCCGGCGGTTCTGGAACATCACAGCTTCCAACACAGTATCGAATACGAAGAAAAGGACAGCCAACATTACTTGTACAGGTTTCTTATAATTCTATTTTCTTGCTGTTATAAGATTTTATTTTATTATCTACGTACTTCGATTTTGATGCTTAATTCAACAGATCAAAGCATCGAAATGATTCATCGGTATAGATTTATGACTGAACACTGTTCAGATTTTTCAAAATAGCTTCAAAAACATTACCATGAATTTCAAATGGAATTTTTGACGGTCTGACGGATAATATTAATTTTAAGATGATGAAATTATGAAGTAGGTCTCAGATGATTAGTCTGAATTAGAATGTATTGCTTTATTACTATGGCATCATCGCTTGGATATTGAAAATTTTGGAAAAAATTTGAACATGAAATTTAAAGTTGCTTGTTTACAGGCAGGTGCGGTATCGTTACTACCGAAAGAAAATGAAAAGCCATAAATATTTGGCTGAAGTGTCCTTTTCTGGTTGCCTATTTATTGTATTTTTTTGTTCTTTCTTCTTTTTTTTTGGTAAGTAGTTTTTTTTGAAAGAAATTCCTGGGATGTTCGTAAGCCTTAAGTATTATGTCACTCATTCTTTGCTGTCATACCTGCTAGCTAGCAATTCTATTAAGTTTGCTAAGAAAATTTTTGACATTCTTTAAGATCAGTTCGGCAATGGCTTATTTTAACTTCCA
Organism: Wuchereria bancrofti; assembly: GCA_005281725.1. Taxonomy (NCBI): domain Eukaryota; kingdom Metazoa; phylum Nematoda; class Chromadorea; order Rhabditida; family Onchocercidae; genus Wuchereria; species Wuchereria bancrofti. The sequence goes on along the minus strand of SSBO01000001.1, from coordinate 12,034,282 downwards.
TGTTGTGCATATACCATGACTACATCACATTAGTGATCTAGTAATTTCATACAATCGCTTTTATCAGTATCCATTCCTTATAACTGTAAAGTTTATTTGTACATTGTTATTTATCATCTCAACAATGATTGTGATTGATTTGTTGTAGAGATTTTGTTTCAGAAATGTTGTTTATGTGTCAGTAGCAACGGGTCCTCATTTATTTCATTTCTATATTGAACGCTATATTAATTTCAGTTTGTTGAATTGTATATCTTTTCGAATTTCAAAGACCTAAACCCAGCTAGTTGAGCTCAACTAGCTTAACCTTAATATTTTTCAAAGAGATTTCAAAATCTTTTAACTGTCAGTAATTTTGAAAACTTAAAAAATATGGGCTTCTTTAATTCAACTTTATACGTAAAGTTGAACTTTACTTCAAAAAATTGAAATCCTATGCATTCTTATGCCTTCTTTCATTCTCATAGTGCTTTATTGTGCCAGAAATTCTATTTCTACGTTTCAAAATATGTGCTACATATTATCTCTGTATTAACAATCAGGCTTCATCGTAAAAACTATGGTGCCTTTCTTTTCCAAAATGTTGCTTATTTATATGTTTATAACTTTTGTTACATGTAGTAACAAAACTTGAATCATTTTTATATGTTAAATGTTGTATTTCATATAAGGCTTCTTCTTTTTGGCTATTAGAACAATTCGATAAGTTATTGCAACGCATTTGGCAGTGATAAAGCGAAAGAAAGTATATTTTAACTTGAATCATTCTACATATACCTCTTGAAATGGTATCTTTTTTTTAAATATTTCATCTTTCCTAGTTGTCAAACTATATATATTTTGCGTGTGTATGTATGTGTGTGTTCTTTTTCTTCAATTCAAATGAAATTGCAGCACATAAAATGTGCATTTGCATGCCTAAGCATATATGTTTGTATGAAGAACGCATATCTCTTGAAATAAATGAATTGAAATAAACTTTTAGCCAGATGGTCATGTATTTCACTAAATACAGTCATTAATGAATTTCTATCATATTATTAAATACAAACATATGCACTTAAATGTATGTTTGGAATGATTATGCGTGGACTCATTTGCCAAATTGAGAAGTTAATAAGCAATATGATAACTAATCAAAGAGCCAATGAATGATACAATTTTAACTAACTAAAGAATCAGTGAGTGATATGACTGTTTGTTGTGATAAAGAAAGGCTCCAATCAATCCTTTCATCTTTTTTTCTTTTTTTGTCCCTAACATTTTCCAATTTGTCTTCAGTTGATCCGAACTGAAAGCCTTATCTCACAAGATGGATAGTTGCACTTCTGTTAGATCGATATATATATATAGCGACTATATAATTTCTTTATAAATGTTTAATATCAAATATAAAATATTCTCCAATATCTCTTCTTCCATTTCCCAATATCAACATTTCTAAGATATATTTTGTATGGGATTTGAAATTTTCAGTGCTGGCCGTAATATCTTCAATACATCTTCAAAATTCAGTAAAGATTCTATATTTGATTCTTAAGTTTGGTAGATAAGTTTCATTTAGATTATACGTGTGCTTGTCATATTGTCCATCTGGCATTATTTATCTAGTATATTTCTTATTTTTGGTCTTTGTCGTAAGGAATATTTACGTATGATAAGGAACATTCACGTGTAACCTATAAATTCACTTTTTGTGATGTAATTAGAAATATAAGTAAATTATTTATCTTTTAATATTATCAATATATTAGATTGTTGCTATCAATAAATAGAAGTTATATTTTGTGGTTATATTTTACTTTCTTTTAGCAGTTATCAAATGTCCGCAACGGCACATAACTTATCAACGAAAAATAAACGTCAGAAAAAGAGGATTGTCTATGTCGATGAAAATGCTCCTAAACGACCTCGTACCGCTTATGTTCATTTTGTTAAGTGTGTTGTCCTTTCTGCATTCATTTACATTAAGTGAAATATTACTGTCAATTTTATACAGTGAAATATTACTATCAAAGTGAAAGCAGTATGGAAAAGTAGAAAATAAGCTCACAAAAAGATGAAAACTTTTGAATTCAGTGCACGAAGAAAAGAGTTAACGGAGTCTGGCAGCCATGAGGCGCTGCGTCAACGTAGTTTTCTTGCTGATATTGGAAAGCAATGGAAAGTTTTACCGGATGATCAAAAGAAGGTTGGCTTTGATTTTCTTCAAAAGTCTAGAGCAAATCTTTCGAAATTTTGGCAGTCGTTGTAAAATTTGCATCTTCTAACTTTTTCTCAAATAATTTGAAGTTACGTTGGTATCAACAGTATTTATTCTTTCTCAGTTCTATATTGACAAATCAGCTAAGGAACATGCGGAATATGAGAAAGCTATGGAAGAATACAAAAAAACGGAGGCTTATAATCAATTCAAAGGTTTGCTGATTTTTCCTCTACTGTATGCTTTCTTTGGTTTACTTATTTTTTTGTTTTCTACTCTTCAATAATTTAAGCCGCTTTTCTTCATAATTACCGTAGCTATCGTTTTGTAAAAAAGTAAATTAGGATGAAGTGATTCATTATTTTAGGAATTATTTCATTGTGATATGTAAAATGAACTTTCAACTTGAAAGGAAATCGAGTTTCAGTTAAAAAGGAAGGACTAATGAAGCAAAGGATGCTGGAATTGAAGAAGCGCAAAAGCGATGTGAAGTCCGATGATGATGAGGTAAATCTCTTCTTGACCTGCTTAGTTCTTCAGAAAGAACTTTTTTGTTTTTGGGAATAATTAAGATTTTAGGAGTAATTTTATCGATTGTGAAAATAGATTTTGCTTTTGAGGAAGAAGACAAAAATGAAGCAGTTGTTGCGGGTGACATTCCAATATTCAGCAAGGAATTTCTCGCCTACAATAAAAGTATGGTCCAAAATGTCCCATTGAATTTCAAATGAAATTGGCAACAAAAATGCCATATTATTTAATTATTCTGTTAAAAAATGATTGAGGTTACAGCCATAATAAGATTTTATTAAATTTTATTAAGTGAATAAGCATTTGGTTTATTTGTTTACTTGGACTATTAACCTTATTTTTCATTAGTTAATGTTGTTTATATGCACTATATATTTAATATTTTCTAGACCGTAGAGCTGTCATATTATATATATCAGTTTGTTTTCAAAAGTTTTTTTTTTCCAGACCAGGAAAGTAAATGCAAAAAGTTGAGGAAAATGGTCAGTGCTCTACAAGAAGAAAAAGACCTCCTCAAAGCTGACATTGCAAAGTGAGCTTATAATTTTTTTTCCGTAAGGTTCATTACCACACAGTTTTTTTGTTATCGAAGCTTGTGATGGTAAGCACAGATATATTTAACCTAATCAAGGAGATTTGATATCGCATATGAGGTGGATGGTTTTGATGAAACAAGACTTCTGTTCTACAAAATTAATTTGGAATTGGACTGACATGGACCGTTTACATTGATATGGTTCTATTTTTCTTATTGTTGATTTTTGCATCATATAGCAAAATTGTAGAAATCCGAATTTTGTAGACTGTCAGAGAGGATGAAATTAATATATGGACATCAATCTGGAGCAGCGCAGTGGTCTACGAAAATAAAACAACGATGGACAAAGCTATTGGTTGACGCTCTAGCATATGTTTCTGTTGATGGTAAACTTTGGTTATTTGTAGTAAAAGTTTCCACCACTTTAGATGATAATTCATCAAGTTCGAATTTTTTCAAATTTATCTTATTTCACGAACATTATAACTATGATCGGAAGATCTGTAGAAATAGTTTGAGTCCTGGTCGTTATTTTTCATTTTTGAAATGGTATTCTTCTGTAGTATTGCTCATGGTCAACTATTATTTTGTAGGAGAATATCCAACCTCACAGAATATTGATACTTACATGAAGAAATTAAAGCAATTAGTTACCGAGAACCCGAGCAGCAAAGACTTGATTGCTGTGCGAATGGCTTTGTCGGAAGTGAATTTTACATGAATTTCAATTTTGAATGTCAGTTGTGTTTTGCTGTTGTGCATAGAATTTCGATGGAATGAAATGGATTAAATTAAATTCCTTCGACGTATTTTGTATTTTTTGGAGATATGATGTGAACGTGATAACGAGACTTGCTTTCCTTTTAATCATGTTTCACTAATTGATGTATTATATGTATGATATATGCGTCGTTTTTTCTTCATGTGATATCCAGAAATAATCCTTTAGATTTATACTTATGCACTGCTGCTTTATGTACATTGTTTTGTTATATAAAAATGTAATCAAATCGGTGTTTGTGGCATTGTTTCGATAGACTATTATATTTATTCAGATATTTTTGCAAAAATTTCAAACATAATAACATAAGAAATACGCATCCTAAGCAAATTATGTCTGCTCACTTTAGTTTAACAGTTGTCAAACTTCATCCAGTTGTTTCTGTTTAGAACATGAATAAACTGTCTCTGCTTTTTTAGGTCTTATGCTATCAGATTTTAGTTCCTTCAACTGAATTGTTTTCCCTTTAATTACACTATTTCTTTTGTTAATTACTGAGAAACAGTAGTCTTTGATTTGAAGCTTTTGATGCAAATCGTCAAGTCGACACCAAAAATAAGGTGTTTTGGCGAGAAAATCCATCGCCATATTTCATTTTGGTCCATATTTCGTCAGTATTTTCTTTATTGAATTGACGGGATTTTTTTTTTTGAATGATCACAGATAATTCTGGGTCCGAATAAGTTACTCTGAAGAATGTGAGCAGAGCTGGAAGTGTTGGTATGATGAAGTGATTCGTTATGTTTTTATCACTGATGATCAAAATTTTCACTTTCATCATTGATGATTTCTCCAACTGTTTTTCATTTAAGGTTTATTGGTGCCATGGGCAAAAAGAAGAAAGATTTCCCTAAAGTTAAGCTGAAAGTTGGAAAAAAATTGAAGAAAACTACTACAACTGATACACGAATTCAGTCCAAAAAAGTTTGTTTCTTTAATATTTGGAACTATTTAATTCAGGTTACATTACGGATTACTTATTATCAATGCACAATTCTATATTTTATATAAAATAAGTTTAGAAAACTAGCTTACTTAAGCGTTCTAGGTTGTACTCGTGGAACAATTAACGAAAAGTGACAATCATTGTTTATCGCATCGTGGCTTATCGCTAGAAGAACTATGTCGTCAACTTGGCCATTATAATTTAAATATGAGACGAGATTCAGTAATTGGTGTAAAGCAATTACTTTCTTCACATCCGGAACTCATGACGAAGTATTTGCACATACTGATACCGGCTATTGGGCGTCTAATCGCATGTGATGTAAGTTTTTTAAACGACAAATGCTATTCCTTAAGCGTCTATTTCAAGTTATTTCGAGATTCAAGTTATTCTCATTTTTCACTCGAAATTTAATAATAAACTTCAAATGGTGTAATAAGTTATCAATTAATTTCAGAAGAGCGATTCATCATTTCATGCTCAGCTGCGTACTCTTCTGGAATTACTATGCACAACGAATGCTTCGACAATTTCATCCCATTTCACCCTGTTAATGGCCCATACTCTTCGAGCTTTAACACATCTCAGAATGGGAGTACGGATCTATGCGCTTACCATTCTAACGCTCATAATGCGAACTTATCCTGGTCTTTGTCGAAATAGTGCCGATTTATTCGATTCATTTGTGGAATTTCTGAATAGTAAAAGAATTCCAGCAAACAGAAAGGTTCTTAGAATTTTTTTTATTATGATGCTTGAAGTTTGAGGCTTGAATTTGGTCAGAGCGAACATTTTTCAATTTTTTCGAAATATTTTTATTTAAATACTCCACACATTAGGGGTGCGAATCATGCCAGCTGCCTGAAAAGGAAAGAATTGATTAGAAGAAAAAAAGTATATATTTGTTCAATGCAGAATAGGTTATAAAATGTTTATAATAGAAGGAGATGTATATATTTGAGCTTTAATTTATGTTTCTGCTAACTGTAAGTTTAAAATGAAATTAAATTAAAAAATAAAACTGTCCGGTATTTTAATTGTAAAAAAAAATTTTTTTTAATGTCCTTCATGCAATTGGCTTGATGATTTTTAAAGAGTTTTTTTCTTTTCAGTTGTTGCTAGATGGTGTTCATGCTTTCTTGCAAGCTTTTTTGGTGGAGGAATGTGTGGCAATTGGACCTCTTCATGTTGCATCGTTTAGCATTCGTAATAAGCATCATACCAGGATTAACTTAGCTTCAAGCACTCATCCTTTGATTGATTTTTGTGTGCTTGGTTCACAACCACAGCACTCATCAAAGTCATCACTTTATTCACCTGAAAAATTTTTATTAGCACTTTCTGGAATTGTTTCACTATTTTTAATGAGTGCATCAGAAGAAGATTCCTCTGCTAATGAAAAAGAATGGGCGGAAATATTTGGGGTGTTAAATAAAGTAAGTTTTTAGAATTGTTTATATGGTCTAAATCGCTCTTTTCCCTATTTCATCCAATGTTTAATATTCGATTGATTTCAAAAAAGTTTTACTGATTGTTAATATCTGAAAAATAATGCATTAATCCTGATTTCAACTGAAAAAGTTTTAGTAGCACTGAAGTCTTATTTTCAAAAACTTCAAATTGCAGGTATTATTACAAATTCGTGCTTCGTCTCAAACTACTCAGTTCGAAGAAGAATTAAAAAAAATATTGTCCGGTATCAACTCTCTACTGAAAAATGGAAACCTATCGCAGAGAATACGCACTTTATTGCATACGCTGAATTTGCCCAATGATCGGTTAATTCGAAAGCATCAAAAATGATCAGTGATTCTCAGTTGCCATCATTAGGAATGTGTAGTACTACAATTATTCCATAAGAGCTTTTGAAAGGAATTGGATATGAAAATTGACTTGAAAGACTTGAAAGTATGAAAGTAGTAAAGCATCCGATCAGTATTTAAAAATTGTTGCATATACTTTTCTGACCTGTACTGTCAATGATTGTTGTATCTGGTCTGAAATTTGGATGATGAAATAGTACAGCTTAGAAATTTTTGAGTCATTATTTTGAAGTTTCGTTTTGACGGCATGTTAGGCTTGATGATTAATTGAAAAAGGCATGCAGGGAAATGTTAGTTTTTGTATGATTAACAATGAAGTCCCTATTGTGATTGGTTGACGTAAAGTCTGGATAAAACAATTATTAGAATATAATATCAATTTGCTTGAGATTGTTTGCAGATTGTCGTTAAATAAAAATTGATGGAGTGTGAAGGGAGTACGAGTTGAAGCTTAAAGCTTACTGTCGCTAAGGATTGATGTTAGACAGTGGTTTTGACTTTTTATGTAGTGGGCATTAGCTTACAGCAAAACAAATGATTATAGTGATTCGAGTTATTCTTGAATGATCTTTATCTTATATGACGGGTTTGTAACATTATGTGAATTGCTTGTAAGAATGATTGTCATATTGGAAAAGTTCTGTAATATTTCGACATTGCAAGTAAGATTGGTTCACAATAAAGAAAGCTGAATTGAATAACTTATAACTTTCTAAGCATGGAATATGAGTTTAGTTGTCTGATTGGGCAACCAAACTTATATTTGGAGTAACTTGCGACATATTAAGTAATGCATATAATTTTTGTTAGTGAAATATAACATTCTAGACAATACACATAAGCTTAACGATTGGAGATGTTGAATAAATAATTTCTCACCTGAAATATAAAACTAAAACAGTTTTATATATTTTTGTAAAAAATATTCGTATAAGACAATTTTTAGTCTACGAATTCCTATTTTATGAATTTAATGGAAAATTATTTTGACACATAAAATTATTTTGGTTTTTCTGAAAGAAATATTACTTAATGTGCTTTTCTGTGTAAATTAACTTTGCATATAGTCACTGTAAATATTTCTGTTATTGTTACATTGTTATGTTTTATTTCTCAAAAGGAAGAAGAAGTAAACGTAAGGTTGAATACTTTATCTTACATTTACTTAGAGGGTTTTTTGAAAAATAAGCGGAATATTTCTCAGAACTATTTACCATATTTACCGTAGTTATCTTACAAAGTATGAACAGAGAATGGAGGCGAATGTTGGATTAGGATTATGGTGTGTATTACTTGAGAGAGGAGATAGGCAATTTATTATGATTTTAAAGGCTGAAATTGTGATTACATTTAAAAATGGCTTTCGATATTGTTCAGATTATTCTTCCAAAACTTACTTAATACTTTGTGATTTTTTCTTTTCATTAATTTTATGTCACACCATTGAGACTTGTTATATGCCGTTTGAATGATATGTTAGCATATTAAGAATCATTTAAGTTAATTTCAGAGTAAAGACCGAATTTTCATTTGATTACAGTGAATTTATTGAAGTATGAGAATGATTGAAACTACAGCTAAATCTCTTCCTTGTAATAGAAATGAAATAGTGATTGGAGGAAATTCAGTTAATTATTGGAGTTCAGTAAAAGATTATGTGAATCACACAAAATTCTTCAAATTTTATTTCTTTGTTGAGTTGTGCTAAACAGCAAAAAAGATTCTACTGTATTCACATTTTGATATTTGCCTCTGCTTTTTTCTGTGTTTAAGATTTAAAAACGAAGCAGTATTTCTAATTTTAGAACTAACATCAGTTTAAAGATTATTACATTTATATCTGACTTTCTTAAATGGACTTGGTTAGACGTATTTCCACAAACTGTCGAGATTACTATTCAGATGTTGCAACTCATCAAGCAGTCAGTTATCTAATAGTACCACTTTCTGAGGTATGAAAGTCGTCAATTGTCATCCGAGACATATCAGATAGATCTTCGGGAGAGGAAGAAGAGGAAGGACCGAGTGTGACCTAAAATTTTTGTTTACATCAGTCAAAGTGTTGCAAAAACTTTTTAGCATGAATCAAGTACCTACAATTTAAACTTTCCTTCTAAAGCACCCATTTGCTGATTTAGAACCAGTTAGAATTTATCGAAGCCAAAGTCATATATTTTCATGTTTTAATGTAACGTTTCAAAAAGGCACTCATTAAAATGGATATTTATTATATTTAAAAATAAGCAAAATAACAATTTACAAAGCGAAATGTCGTTGAAACTCGAATTAAAATGGAATTTGACTATATGAAAAAGAGTGATAAGTTAGTGAAACAGATAATGCAGTGAAAGACGCACAATATCATCAGCTCACCCAAAACATTATGTAGTATGCAACTTCAAAATGCAAATGGTTAAGAAAACATAAGAGAGTAGCAATACAAAATATTGACACAATTATTTATCTTAAAACAGATTAAACTTTCACCAAAATTTAAATTTCAAGCGTCCTGCAATCATATTAAACCGCTCAAATGATAACACAGCGTGTGGAAATGAGGACTTGAAATGAGAACACTTACGTAAAGAATTCCAGCCAAAATCTAACTGGCTAAGGTTATTAAGAAGTTTAGAAGTTCAAGAATACAACTAACAATTCTGCCATGTAAAATAAATAAATATGTAGAAGGTACAATTTCTTATCAAGTTTAAATTTGAATATGCTATAACATTAGATATATGATTCTCTTCGACAATCTCCAGACAACTTTAATTTTTCCAATGATGAAAATAAAACATTATATTTTGCAAAATATGCTCCTATCGAAATAATTCCTAAGTAATATGGATTTAGAATATAACTGTAGCATGAAATAGTTGCTACGGTTCAGTTTTAAAAACTAATTAAATGTGAAAACAGTTACAGTCCTAAAAATAAATATATGAATCTTGCACTTCTTAGGTTTTATCAATTATAGTGCCACTTTATTTTATCAGAAATAATTCTTCTTTAGTGTGGCAACTTCATTGCTGGATACTCTATCCTTCGTTAAGAATAAGGATAAATTTTTCATTTCAATGTTTTGGAACTTCATAGAATTTCAAAAAGAGAAATAATGCACTATACTTTAGAACATATACTATAAGGCAAACACTAAAAGGTAAGTAGTTAGATAGAAAATTTTGTGGCATAGATGTCACATGATACTCTGGCAGAGAAGAAGACATCCGAAAATGTTATCAAACAAAAACATGAGGCATAAAATTTCTATAACAAGTTAGATCAGCTTCAATATAACATGAGCAATATAAAAAGCCTGAACATAACAACCTGTATAAGAGGAATATTAGATGGACTGACGTAGTAAAAAGTTGTACTACATCATGAAATAAGCTTGACAGTCAGACCGTACTAGAAGAAATTTCTGTTACACCAATGCGCAACATGCTATTATTTAATCCTATATAGTTCAGAACCATAGCTGGCAAAATAAAATCAAATTTTGGGTTGAAATTCAAGATTTTTAAATTTAAAATAACCGCCATTATCAGCTGCTGGCATTTTCAAAAATGTCTGTATCAGCGAAATGTTCACTTTTACTCGAAATATCTTCCAAAATACCTATGCCAATTTCACGCCCACGTGCCTCTTGCTCCACTTGCCATTGCGCCAACAACAAATTTGAGTAGGTCAACGGACTGTTATAGTACTTCACGTAATCAATCGTTTCAGCGGTGGGAAATATGAGGTCGAAATTACCGGAACGATCTAATTCGTCTTCAAATTCAATCAAAATTCGTGCGTCACAACCTGTCAGTTCATCCAGTATCCTTTGATCAATTTTCTATAACTTTTTTTAGAAGGATTATAAAGATCCAGAGTTTCAGCAAACTATAAAAATTGAGAATTTGTAAAAAGAACCGAAGTATAGTCAAAAATCTCATAATTTCTGTTAGAATAAGAAAGAAACTGTCATATATTACTAATCTACCCACAGATCAAGAATATATTACTGCAATGAAACAAATAAATCTCTCACTCTATTTCTCTTAAAATATTCAAGATGATGTCGCTCCTTCTTTAAATCTTCAGTGCTTTTATTACCGTCAAATGATTTTACGCGATAATCCATAGATAACGTGTTATTTCCATCCCTAAAACATTCACAGAATTTGCAACAATTTTTTCTTTTTTTTTTTAAACATTAAACAGTGAATGAGCACTTCATATTATCGTTACACATAAGATTTCCAAAAATAGAACTTAAAAGCGTACTCACATCACATCCGGTGGAATCTGGATACCGCAAAGATTCAGTACGTCCTTTGCAAGCGTTGTTTTCACGGCTATATCTGTAGGTGTTGCACAGTGCAATGAAGGTGAAATATTTACCTGAAAATTATTAGAGCGAAACTTAGCTACTGTATTTATTTTGCATATATTTAAAAACCAACTTCGAATGAATGCTTCCATCTCGAAATTCTGAACTGACTTTAGTCAAAGAATTTTTTGAGTAAAAAGTGTAAAAATATGCTACCTCTAATAACCAAGGCCTGAGAGTGTCATCAAGTAAAATATCCATTCCATAAAGTTCATGACTTGTGAAAGTATACAAACTGTGCTTTTTCTGATGCATCCGAATATGATTTTCACAACTAAAATAAGATTATTATTTAATAACGGAGAAAAATCGAGTAAAAAATTAGGTTATAAATCCCTTTACAACTTCAGTCCCTGTCCATAATTTTGATTAGCTAAATAGTAATTTCTAATTCGAAATTAAACCTAATTAGAAAAATTTCATTGCCAAACAAAAGATTAAATAATACAAGTTCTTTTCAATCTAAGTTAACAGTAAGAGATATTAGAAAAAGTTACGCAAGGACAGCTTTGATAATGATATCCTTAATCTTTGGTTTAACAAGGTCTACATCTATATGTTCAGCTATATGTGTCCAAAAATCCGATAATTTCCATTTCGGCACAGGCGTCGTACGTTCGCCTGCTGATTGTGCCAACTTATTGATACTATAGTTCGTTAAATGCATAAATTTGTTTGACATCGAACTAAGTGCAGAAGAATAGCTGCAAATATATATTAACTTATCTTCCCATATGTATAACTAACTTGCGGTAACCTTAATTTTTCAAAATTCAAAAAAAAGAGCCAAAAAATTGCTCCCTCTATGGGTTCTCTTCGGTTCAACATAAAAAATTGAAAATTTCATAAAGCTACACAAAAAGCAAAGAAATTACGGGATACTTGCGAATCGAACGAGGCCATCATTGTATAAATATATACGTAAAGGGTCGAGATTTGTCACATAAACGTATAAACGTAAATCAAATTTTGCCGAATTAATAATTAACGGCCGATGAATATAACTAAAAATTATACTTTTAAGAAATTTAAACGGTTTTTAATAAACATAAGAAAAAACCGCAAAATGAAAACTTACTGCTGAGCAACAAGTGGTGTTTTTTTCGGAATTTGTTTAATTTTGCTAGCAATACTGATGCCTGTCCCTCGAGCAGAAGCAGGCTATAACAAATAATTTTAAAACATTAAGAACTTTAAATTCATTTCTTAATTCTTGATTATCAAACGCGTACCTTTTTACGTTGATTAATAAGGCAAGAAAATTTTATTACATAAATAGCTACAATGCAAGAGTATCGAGCTCATTTCACACAGCACAAACACAGTTACTACTGGATGTTTTGCTTACAGAATGCAAAACTCAAAACAGTATACCGGTTTAAGTATGACGATATGAGGAGGGTTACTGTTAAGGTAAGCCTTCAATTTCTTCACATCCCGTGGTAGAACATAAGTCGTTGGCATAATGTGATATTCCTCCAAACTCCACAGAGAAATCATTTCATTTATGTGTTGCCAAAGACGATCCTTTCGTCCCATGTGAAATGCACCAGGAAAATGATTAACCTATTAGAAATATTGATTTAGTTAGGTTATGGTGAAACTTAAACTTAAAAAAGTCCTAATCAGAAAAGTTAGGTGGCTAGCATAAAATTAGACACATTAGTAATAACAATAATTTAAAATGCTAGATTAATTACAAACAGATAATAAAGTCTTACTTATCTGGCACAAACACAAAAAAATGACACCTTCTGATATGGCTTAATTGTTCGGTACTGAGTCGATTTTAAGTGTCGTCCCCAGTAACCAATCCAAAAGTTCGATTCATCAACTATTGTAAAATGACTTGCAGCAAGGCTTTGTCGCATAACAATAGGTAAAAGACTATTTTTACACCACATCAGTGTTGAACGAATCGCTTTGCTCGGTTTTGTAACTGCAACCGGGTAAAAGTTATATCAAGTTTATTTCAGCCATACCAAGACTTTGAAATTCATAATTTGAAATCTCACAATACAGTGCTCTTATCTTCGAAGTTTTTTTTTTGATAATTTCTCTTTCCTGTTTAAAACATGCCAGTTAAAAAAACCGTGATTACTTTCTACGTTATTTCCTGATAGTAATGTAGGTCTTGGATGAGAATTGAAACTAAATCTGTCCTGTCAATTCAAAAACAATTGATGTAAGTATTAAAAACAAACCTTTTGATTCCTTGCTATAAAATCGTATTGTCGGAGGCACATTGGAAAATAAACTTGGACGGAGAAAAGGTTTCAAGGCTAGCGGCGAGGATTCGCCAGTGGTACAACTGTAAAAACGAAAAAAGCAAGCTTTCATCAAAAAAATTAAACTAAACAATGAAATAACGTTACGAAGAAGGAAAATTTAACTACCTGGTTGTACAAAGGCAGTTTGTGACAAGGCAACTGAGACTGCATATGTCGTTATCTTTCTCTTCTATAAAGAACGTGATTACACGCACAAGAAAAAAAAAAACCCTACCAATTTCCTTTCAATTATCCTAACAATTTCTTCCTGTCCTTTTTATTCAGTATGCTGAATTGTTCAGATTTCAAGCAACTTTATGAAAATGCTCTATTCAAATATATAAAAAAAAAGTCATCAGAAATAAAATGGAAATTAAAAGTACCGTCTGAGGCAATAGATCTTATAGGCTGTTGTTCACCGCAGGAAGACGCTGCTGATGATATCGAACAACTCATCGTACAAGTGATTTTAATCCTGAATGAACATAACTGAATATTGTCAAAGGATATGGAATGACGAAGATAATCCAAGAATTGCCCTGAAATTTTGTAATAATTTACTTCAAAATGTATGAATGAAGCTCAAAAGTGAAAAGAAATGAAAGATGAGAAAAAAGAGGAGAAGGATAATGAAAAAGCAGAAGATCACAATACAAAATATCACATTTCAAATATCATCTTAACGTTAGGAATAGGAAACAAATATTAATAAGCTAGAGTAGTGCATGTTACATTATTAAAACTAACCATATGTTAAGTAAACAATTAATCAGTTTTCAAGATACTTCAATTCATATTCAGTTTCCTGTCTTTTATCCCAGAGTTAGCATTACTTTGAGATTTGATATGTGAAATATGCTAACATAAAATAATGACAGTTTAAGAGGGAATTGTTCGCTTATTGCTACAATTCTTCCAATCTCATTTGTCTATTTTCAACTAATCATTTCTTAACAATCTTTTTCATTTCTTTCCCACTAACTATGTAAGTTCTACGTAAGTTGATCTTTCTAAGTTATGTGTTTAAACGTTTTTAGGCTAAAATCCGGAAAACTAATTCCAGCAATCATACTAAACAAAAAAAAAAAAAAAATTCAAAAATGCATAAGTATGCGGCCCGTGAAAATTAGAGGACTTAGCATATTGGGAATGATTCATTTGTGGTCGTATATTTCAATGTATTTATTGGTTAGTTTGTCGTGTTTTGAATTAATTTCATGTACCAGTCGGTTAATTAATTAATTAATTAATTAACTAATGTACTGCTTCATATTGTTGAATATTGTTTGATGAGATGACTGAAAATACTTTAAATGAATTAATTACAAGAGTTAGCATATTAGGAATGATGTATTTGTGATCATATATTTCAATTTGTATTTAAATTTGTGTTTTTTTTTTCAATTTGTGTTTAAATTAACTATGATTTGTGTTCAAATTAATTATTATTTTAAAACCTTACAATATTTTCTTGATTTATCGAGCTATTCATTCGTTTTTCACTTGTAATAACTAAAGTGTATTGTCAGTGTGTTCAGTTCAGCTCTTTTTTTCGTTTTTTTTTTTCTTTTTTGTTTTATTTTCAATATTTGTATAGTATAAGATTGTATCTTCACGTGTTCAACCAACTCTCTTCACTATCATATTTCAAAAGAGAATAAAAAAAAAGATTGAAAAGAAAATATAGCTATTCAAACTATACAAATAATAAAATATATTCAAATTAACTATCATTTGTGCTATTTATAAACAAACAGAATGGTTGATGCAATACACGCTGGTAGTATTTTTTATGATAAAAAAGCATTTGCAATTTTTGGTAAACGAAAATTTCAGTAGAAAAAGGCAACAAATTGTAAAATTCAATTTCAATAATTTAACAAATAAAAAAGTGAAAACAAATCCATAAAAAAAAATCTTAATTATATTTCTTTTTAATTGCAGCTTTTATTATTTTTGCATTTGTTATATTTACAACAAACGCCATAAGATGTCAAATTTATTTCCGTCGAGGAAAATCAGCATCAAAAATCAATGAAACAGAGGATTGTGAATCAAGTTCTTGCTGTTTTACAGCTGAATTACATCGTAAAACGCTAAATTATAATCTTTCAATTTATCTAATCACATTTATCTTCTAGATAATACTCATATTTTGAATTAAAAGAAATATTTAAATCTAAATATATAAATATTTCAGAAATTTTTCAAACAAAAAAAGAAAATCCTTTCAGCTGTAATTTTTATTATAGCATAAAATGAAACGTACAAATGTAGATTAAATCTACTTATTACATCTTTTTTAAACTATTGTATATTGATGATAAAAGATTACAATGTGATAATTTTAGATAATCGTCATATATTCCAAATGAAAGGTTGTGATGCAGATGATGTACAGGATGATATGTTAATTTATGTTCCATCACTTACTGGAAAACCATGGGAAAATATTATGGAAGCATGTTTGGTATCATTTTTGTAAAGAAAAAAAAATTTTTTTCTTAGAACTAGAATTGGATGAAAATTAATTTGTAATAATGACAATAAGTAGACTGGAATTGAATTGAATTTATTTAGCTAATAGAAAGGAAAGAATGTCATTTAGAAAGTTAAAATTATATAATTTATAAAATGAATAAGCACAAATTGCAGTTATAATAAAATGAAAAAAAAAGAAAAATAAAATAACAACATTTATTACTTTTAAGAAGAGCATTATGATGCATCTGTTGATAAGTAAAGCGAGCAAAATCATTTGATCACTTCAAAATATCAACTTTTAGCTTCATCAGAAGATGAGTCAGAAGATAAAGTGAGCTCATCTAAAATTCTTCTGCAATATACTTTAATCAACTAAAACAAGCAGAATAATTCAATTTTTAGGCTAGTGAATGCAGAGTGCATAGTGATTTATTAGGTGGTAAAGGTGAAAGCTATTTATGCGGATGTGATACGGACTATTGCAATGAAAAATCATTTCAAGACACATTTCCACAACTTAAAAATAATAATAATAATACAGCATCTAAGGCTAGCATTTTAAATGATAATTTGCTTCGGATTATAAGTGGAAGTGGAATAATAATACGAGTATTTCTTTTAAATAATTATTCATTTTCACCATTTGAAAGAATAATTTAAATTATTGTGATAATGAGCAGACGTGATTATTAACTGTAATTTAATTCAAATAAATATTATTGTTGGCAATTGATATGTAAATTTTTGAAAATTTTCGTAACAAAATTCAATTCAATTTAATTTTGTTTAATCTTTTTATTGAATTAGGATTAGAATGTTATTAGGTTTTTGATTTAAATTATAGAAGATAAAAAGTCATTTGTTAAATAAAACATATTTGTTGAGTATGATACTTGAATTTCAAATTGTATTTACAAAAAAAATTTATAAAACTTTACTTTATTGTGGCAAGAATAAAAATCATTTTATTCACGAGATAGAATAGCATAACATTGCATAAAATTTTAAGAGCAAAAATTCCGGTATTTCGGTTTCTGTAGATTGAATCATTTATTTATCAAAATTAACATTTCTAATTATTATCTAACTAGTGTGAAAATGTGAAATTACATTATAGTCATTCATTAGAACTTTTAAAGAAAATTTTTGCTGTTACTGAGAAATATTTCAGTGAATTAAGAAAATTATTTAGCATGGAATAAACTGAATAATTTTGTCACTTCGAACTACCGATGATATTATCTTTGATGAAATTACATATGTTAGTAATGCATATGTGATTTCGAAAGCATCGATATAGATTGAATGATCATGTAATAAATATAATTTCAAAAAACTTTTACAATATATCTTTAATTTCAATTGTTGTGTTTGATAGATTTAATAACATCCGGTGAAAATTTGAAACTTCAAAGTATAATATTTGGATGCAAAATGCAAATATAAAATTACTGCTTTCATTCATCGTTAAATATGTCCAGTTAAATATTTGTAGGAAAAAATTAGTTAAATAGCAATGATAAAAATTACTTTACTAACTATTGATTCGTTGCTATTTGAAGGATAATAGTTTTTAATTCTTTTGAAGTATTATTCCTATAAAGTTCATTTGAACTTTATAGTGCATCATTTGAAATCCTAGGAATAATCATTTTGCTTTTGATTCATTAATGAGTGTTATTAATTAAATATAACATTGAAAAGAGAAATATGATGCATATTATTTGAGGATTTTGATGAAGAGAAGCAGTTGAATGAGAATTGAAATTAATTTCATAATAGAAACAAAAAAAGCTTATTTTATGATTTTCTTTTCTTTTTTTTTTTTGGGGTAGTCTTATTTGAAAGAATGATAACGTAGCAAGAAATAAAGATCTATCGTCAGATTAGTAGGAAAGAAATTGAAAAATGAAATGGCGCTATTGCTAAACAAGCGTAACAGATTAGCGAAAAAAAAAAAACACCCAAATAAAATAGTGCAAGGCATCAATCATTTATTTCTTTTTACTCTCTATGATGTATATAAGTTCAAGAAAAAAAGCAAAAAACAAAAAAAAAAAGATGAAAAATAAAGGAAAAAAAAGTGAAAGTATGAGAATTTCGTTGTATGAAAGAAAAGATTTTTAAAACAAGTTAGAAATGAATGCAAAACGTGAAAAGGTGGAATGATTGCTGTTAAGTTAAATTTTTACAATTTAAATCCAACTTATACTAATGAAGAAAAAAAAAAAAACGAAAGACTGAATTGTTAAGAGAAAATGTACACATTCCAAAAAATATTTTTACATCATTAGAACAACACTAAAGCTAAACATACATACTACAATTCCAGTTGTTGTCGAGAAAAAGTTAGAGTATTACTACTATTAATACTACTTACTACTATTACTATTACTACTACTACTAATACTAGTATTAGTACTACTAACTATTATTACAATTATTGCAACTATTACTTTTTATAATTTACACAACGCTTACTTTAACTTGACTAAAGTTTCAAAAGAATAGATTCTTAAACGAAATAATACTTAAAAATGTGCACAATGTTTAAAAAAGAAAGATTCAAATTTTTGCTACCATTTAAATATTTGAGATCTGCGTTGACATAGATAAAAGTAATGTAATGCATGAAATTTAACTAATCATTGATTTATGAATTTTTGCTGTATAGTAAGTAAATGTCTTTGTGCAGCAAAAAGAAAAAAAAAAGTAATATTTATGAGACGGCAATTTTAAAGGATAATAATCTTAAAATTTGTTGTTTTCATTTTTTCTAGAGATGATTTCATGCAAAAAGAAGAAAATATCTGAAATTTTTGTTTTTTGTTTTTTAAAGCAACAAAATTTAAGAAAAGATGATATGTTGATGTTTAACATAGAAAATATAAGTTTAACTAGGCTTAATGGAGTGAAATTTTAAGGGAAAATTTTTAGAAAAATTTAAATGAATAATTGAAAGTTCACAGGCAAATGCAAAAAGGACAGTTAGGTTTACAAAGGATGATGAAAAATATATGTGAATAAGTAATGATTAATAATTAAATTAGTAAAATTTGAGAAGTAAAGCTTTTAAAATATTTGGTGATGAAGGAACAATTTTCAAAAAGTTTCTAATGATTTTACTCTATAATAAGGTTATATTAAACGATTATTGTATTTTATCTTCAAATTAATTAATTGTTCAAATTAATAAAATCTGAAAAGAAAAGCTATTACTATATCTAAATAATAAATGAAATAAATGCTTTGAAAAGTATTTGTAATAAAAGAGGACACAAATTATTTAGAATAAACAATACATATCGATTCATTTTTAAATCTTTAAGCAATTTTAAATTTTATTTTACTCCATACTTTCTAGGACCATTTGAAAGTATCGCAATCTATTTTTTTTTTTTATTAAAAAAACTATTCTGCTACCTTTGTAACTATTAAAAATTAGCATTTGAAGGTATATAAATTTCACAAATGTATACGAAATTAAGAATGAAGAAGACGGGATTTTATATCTTCCAGTAAAATTAGTGAATTGAACTAATCATGCTTAACTAATTATTATTAACAACTATTAGCTAATTATTATACTCTATTTTACATTGTCATTTCAAAATCATCAATTACATGACAATGTGTAAGTCAGTTCACATATTTTATGGATATCAAAAAAATTTGTTGATATGCATTTATGGACAGTTAAAAAGTATCGCCAAATAAATAATTCCAATTTTTAGGAACAAATTTTACTTTTTATTTTTAAATTTGAAGAAAAAGTAGTCTTAGCCTTTGCTCCATTTACAAATTAATTAAACAAATTAAGACTAACAATGTAATTGGAAAGAATAGGAAAAAGAAAGAACTAATTTTTAAATATTTTATTTTAAATATTTTGTTTAATCTTGTAAATAATTTTTAGCTTAGTTATTTAAATTATGAGCTCCAAAAAAAGTGATCCATTCATTTAGTGTATCTGAAATAATTAACAAAAAAAAAAATCTAATAACCAAAGAAAAATCTAATAAACTATCAAAAACGGGAACCAATGATTTTATATGAATATAATCGATTGATTTAGATAGAAATAAGTTAAATCTAACTATTTGTTAGGAAATATTGAGAGTCACCATTAAATTAATTTTTAACACTAACATTTGATTTTCCTCTTCTTCTATCATATTTTAAATTCATCCTCTGACAATTATTTCATTCCTCAATTCTATAGTAAATTTGAAATGTATTCAATATGCTACTGCTAAATTGCCCAATAAAATTTTATTTATTTTTTTTTTTTTATATTTTTGAGATAAACTGGAAAAATTTCGCCATTTCTCATCTTCATTACATTTTTTCTCCAATTTTCTTATTCCATTTTCTTATTTTTAAAATTATGATTAACTATTGACCAAGATAAGCTATCGCTTATCAATTCAATCAACAACTTAATTCGAACAACTGTTTCAATTTTTTTTTTTTGTTTTGTATATAAATTTTAATTTCAGTTAAATGCTTAATATCAGTATCATCATTTCACCAATGATTAATTTCAACAGCAATCATTCTGAAAATTTGATGCGCCTTACTTTGCGACATTTGCGCTAATAGCATAATGTATGTCTTAAAAGTGCGATAGATGGGAAGGAAAAAGAATATTATGATGGAATGAATAGTTAAAAAAAGAAAAATGAAACCATTACAAAAGTTATCTTTTTTCTCTCTTTCTCTCCCTCTCTCTCTCTCCCCCTCTTATCCATACATTCTTTTGCGACATCTAACAATTGTGTCAATATTAAATTTTGATTGTTTGTGCACATCTGATATGTGTAATTAATCATACATAGTAGTTTACCGCCTAACATCTGCGCTTTTGCTTATTACCAACAATGATACTTTTAATTTCAACTTTTTAGTTAACTTATTTCTTGATATATTTCACTGTATATATTTAGTTTCACTTTTTTTTTAATTTTTTTGTGATACGAAAAAAAAAGTAAAAATAAGACAATTAAAACAATTCATGCATATTTTCACTCAAAACAAAAATTAATATTTCATATAGTTGCAAATGAGAAGTTCAACTTGTTTGATTTTAATTAAAATTTAAAAAAGAAAAACTTATAAATAATGCATTAAATATTTTTATTTGTCTAAATGAACTATTCATCTTTTATATCAAAGTTATTGTATCATTAACTTTGATTAATATTTGTGATAAATATGGGATCATTGAATTATATTTGATGTATTTGCATGATAAAAGATTTGTTAGATGTTTTCATCTTTAATATTCCTTTAATTATTCATTGATTAAGATATCAAGAAGTAGAACTTATTTCTTTCTGTGATAATGCTAAAATATAAAATGAAAATGATAGATATGATAATATGATAAGAGCGAAAACGAGCTACATAACTCATTTTAACATTTTATATCGTTTATTTGGATAAGATACGAATTTATTAACAAAGGTGCAGATGAACATTACTTATTCTATGCAAATTATAACTGCATTGAAATTGAAAAATGAGTTTAAAATTTGTTTCAATTATAAATAAATCAATGATAATAAGAAAATATCTTCTCTTATCACTCAATGATTCATATTTATCATGCCACTCTTTTTTTTTTTGTCAATTGTAAAAAAACCATAAGATTGCGATTAAAATTGGTAATTAATTAGAAAAACTGGTAGCATGACTCATTCATTGAAGAGTTCCTTCAAATTATCAGAGGGTAATTAGAAAAGTTGCAAATCACAGTGGGCGCAAATATGCCAACAATCTGTCCAGAAAATTGTAATCAAAAAAAGCTGTTAGCTATGCGAACAGCATTAACAAAATTTATAGTCATTGTTAAGTGTCGTTAAGATTCCAGTATTTGATTAATTAATTGATTAATTGATTTTTACCACGCATATTTGAGACATAAAGCAACAATAATGCTTTAACAGTTTATTTCAAATTTAATTTCAAAAGATAAGAGCTTTAAAAAAAATTTTATTGATTCGAAATAGCTGTGGCGTGATTGAAAGAATTCATATAATAATAGGTTTTGTTGGCTTTTTTAAATTAAAAATGCAGAAAATATGAATTAGAAAGGGATAACAAATATCATTTTGCGGGGTGAAACAAAGTAAAAGAAAAACGGTATAATAGCATTGAAATTTCAAACATTCAAATTTTATCAAACTCGTTATATTTTCAATATTAAAAAATTCCAAAATTTTTCTTAGGTAAAAGCAATTAAAGGTACACTTTATTAGCTTCAACAAATTTGAGGTTTTAACCACTGAATTAAAATTTTCCAAATCAAATAAACAGTTTATAGCATCGATGATGCCGTCAAAATTATCTTTTTCAATAATTTCATTATAATGAACATAGCATAAATAAAGGCTTATCAAAAGTTAATTATCGTCCAACCAAAAAAAAAACAAAAAAAAAAATAAGTAATTGTTTAGAAAAAGTTATGATTACTGGATTTTAAGTTTTATACTTTAATTTTGTCGATTTCTATCTAGGAAAGGTCAAAGAACAGAAGATTTTTATCAATGAACTTTTAATGACTTATCCATATGTTTACATTATCCATATGTCAAGGGTTTATATGAGGTTAATCGATAATAATTGTAACACTGTATCGGAAATAAAGAGAGAGAGAGAGAGAGAGAGATCAAAAAATATAGCCAAAATCAATGATTATACACAAATATCCAAAATATTGATAAAATTAATATTTCATTAATGATAGCTATTGATTTATTCAACAAGTATTATCTTTGAATTATCAAATGATTATAACCATCATTTACTTTGTGTGCCATATTTTTGTTTTCATTCTAATGACACTATCAATGACCTAAAAATATTATGCTAATCTCAGATAGTAGTATTTTGGATTCAAGCAATGATAGAAATGAAATGATAAATTTATTTTAGTATTGCATTCATTCATTTATTTCAGCCTAATTTGCAGAATGTTTATATATTTTATAAATTATTATAATACAATAATAATAATACAAGCAATAACACAAGAATGAAGTGCAAAAAAGACTTCTTGTCACTTAGCTTTTGCAAATAACATAATGACTTTTGATCTTTGCAAATAGCATAATGACTTTTGATTTTAAAGCAATTCATACACATTTACCTGTCCAGAAGATCATTGAACAATCAATATGTAAATGTTATCAAAATAGTAAATACTACCATAAGTTTGTTCCAAGTTTCAAAATTAAATATTCTCTGAATGATGCGACATTTGCCAATAATATTGTAATTGTTGCCATATAGTAACATTACTCTTTTCTCATTTTAATAATTAAGAAAAGCGTCTAAAAGATGGTTTTATCACGTCCACATACACGCACGCACACGCACACACATTCATACAAACACGCACGTGAAATATATTTTGCTGAATATCAATTGCTTTTATTTAATCAATTCCAGAAATCGTGATTGATCAAGATCTGCAAGGAACATGACAAGCAGAGACAATAGCTGATTGTTTCTTCGCCACTTTCATGAATTGCTGATAGATATGATTTCTTATCAGTTCAGTCTGTGAAGTCTAAAATATAATATTTATGAGAGATTTCATATTGTGCACCAAATTATTTCAATTGTTAGTTCACAGTGACTTTTTTTTTCATAAAAATTATATGAAATTTGAAATAAAAATTTTTGAAGTGCAAATTTTTTTTTTGTCAAAAAATTGGAAAATTGAAATTATGAGAGGATCAAGTAACCATGTCTAGAAACTTATCTCACTTGATTGATTGATCATTATCAGCTAATCATTCATTTTATCCGCTTTTGAGTTATCACTTTCAATTGGAATATTTGCGCCTACTATACTTTCAGAGCACTGAAACATTAACGATTGTTGCTTTCCGTGTTTTCGTTTCTTTGGTTGTTTTATATTTGACAATGCTTCTCTATTATTAATATTACCATCGTTTTCGTTCAAATTTAAATACATTTCAGACTGAAACAGACGATAATAATCATAAAATGATAATGATGATAATAAATAATAGTTGATAATAATGATGATAATAAATAATAGTTAATAGATAATGAAAATATGATATTTTAATTTCTATTTGAAAGCGTATTTTATTCTATATCTTAATTTACTGCATGTGTAAATATCTATTAACTTCCCTTAAATTTCGCCATGTTCACTTTCATTTGTTTGTTTGATTTTTGGTACTTTTATCAAAAATAGATTTATTAATAAAAAGAAAAAAGAAATCAGTGATATCGTATCACAAAATTAATCAAGAATTGAGAGAGAACAAGAAAAAAAAAAAGAAAATAATGTTATTCTTTCAGGTATTTATGCATAAAATGAGCTATTTTTAATTGATAAAAAGTTTGAACTGAATTCATAATAAAATATCTACCTGACTTATAGAGATTAAAGCTGAACCAGTTGGATCATGTCCTTCAGCTCCATTTTTAAGCGAACATTTTTGTATCCTTAATAATTTATCATTTTCAGACTTATTCAACCATGCACCTGTCGAATTTCCATTTCGAAGAACATTTGATCTGCTACCATGGCGTAAATTTATGATACTTGTATGCTGTAGCTTAAGTCTACCGTAATGGGTCTTTAGTACATTTCGAACCTAAAATAGAATAAATTATGCAAAAAAAAAAAAAAAAATATTTACATTTAAATGTAATTGCAAATGATCAATCATTTGTTAATGATAAAAATAATAGAGATAATATAGTTTAGCTGAGAGTTTTATCAATTTGAAAAAATAAAATTTCATAAAAAAATATCTTAAAAATTAGCGCTAAAGCAGGAAATTAACAAATTCAAACTTAAATATAATTTCAAATTAAAAGTTAACCTCTTTGTTAGCAAAACAATAGATGATTGAAATCATAAAGCCCTGATACATATAAGTGAATGATGCGCAATATGTCCAAATTGCAAAGTACTGAAATGAAAAATATTTATTATTTCGTTATTTAAATATAATGAAAATATACATCTTACATAATTAATCATAAATTCATTATCTGTAAAACCAATAAATCTTTATATAAATATTATTGTATTATAATAATTAACCAATGAAACATAAATATTAATTAACGCTTTTTAATTTTGCATCTAATTATTCTTTGAATTTCAATTCTTGCACTTTTCCTTTTCAAAAAAACGATTTCAAGTTTTCAATTCGAAATGAATATTAAATAATATTTTTTTTAATTTCTTTTCGTCCTTTTGTTAAACGGTTAACTCTTTAGCAGTAAAAAAACTTCGAGTCACTTCTTATCACATCCTCAACTAAGGTTACTTATATCGATAAAAGTTATGATTATCAAGATTATCATTATCAACTTACTACAATATTATCCTTAGTTGGAGAGAAGGGTATAGTTTGCATAATATTTGGAATACCTAATAGTGGAATTAGCATCAATGCTGCTTTCACACTTTTCCTAAATATCAAATGAATATTAATTTAAATTTTCAGAATTCAATATGAGACGAGAAAAAATTCATTGCTTTTTTTTGTTTCGAATTAAATTAAATATTAATTACACTGATTACCAATTTTTAAACATAACAATAAGAATTGAAAGTTAATCGATTGATCATTTTTTTTTTTTTTGAATTTTGCTATGAAATAATACCACAGAACATCTTCTAGATCATTTTTTTTTTCTAGAAGGTGGTTAAAATTTGTTCTTTTAAAATTTGAATTATTATTGACATTAGTGGATAGATCAAAGTGGAATGAATGAATGAATGAATGAATGAATGAATAAATGAATGAATGAATGAATGAATGAATGAAGGAATGAATGAATGAATGAATGAATGAATGAATGAATGAATGACTNTCTTTTCGTCCTTTTGTTAAACGGTTAACTCTTTAGCAGTAAAAAAACTTCGAGTCACTTCTTATCACATCCTCAACTAAGGTTACTTATATCGATAAAAGTTATGATTATCAAGATTATCATTATCAACTTACTACAATATTATCCTTAGTTGGAGAGAAGGGTATAGTTTGCATAATATTTGGAATACCTAATAGTGGAATTAGCATCAATGCTGCTTTCACACTTTTCCTAAATATCAAATGAATATTAATTTAAATTTTCAGAATTCAATATGAGACGAGAAAAAATTCATTGCTTTTTTTTGTTTCGAATTAAATTAAATATTAATTACACTGATTACCAATTTTTAAACATAACAATAAGAATTGAAAGTTAATCGATTGATCATTTTTTTTTTTTTTGAATTTTGCTATGAAATAATACCACAGAACATCTTCTAGATCATTTTTTTTTTCTAGAAGGTGGTTAAAATTTGTTCTTTTAAAATTTGAATTATTATTGACATTAGTGGATAGATCAAAGTGGAATGAATGAATGAATGGATGAATGAATGAATGAATGAATGAATGAATGAATGAATGAATGAATGAGTGAATGAATGAATGAATGAATGAATGAATTAATGAATGAATGAATGAATGAATGAATGAATGAATGACTCACTTCATCCTATCCAATTCACTTGTATTGTGTGATTGGCTTACTTTTGTCCACAAAACACGAATTACATTGCATATGAAAAATAAATTTATCTGTAAATAATTTCATTACACTTTTTTTTCTTAAACTAATAAAATACTTTTTTTTTTGTTGATCTATGATATTTCTTATTAAAAGTTTTTTCTAATTAAAAAAAAAATGTAATTTAGAAATAACTTACAACTAATTCAAACATTCTTGGCCCATCTAGGAGCCAAAATTCTGGTTCGAGGTAATATGATCCAAGACATCGATCCATTTTTCCTTGTTTCTTCATTAGTATTACTGCTAACCATAGAAATGTTTGTACCAGTGGAAAACCTGTTAAATCTCAAACAACTAAATAGATTTTTAACCAAAAAAAAAATTTCGTAAATCTTAATTTTTCGTTAAACATTACTAAATAGATATTAAATAAATGCTAAGCAATTAAGGCTTAAATTAATTAATTAATATCTTACCGTATCCGGTTATAAGATAACGTCTAAGGCGTACTTCAGCTGCAAATACCGTGAAGACAAGTTTATTATGCAAATAGAATCCTTCGAGAAACATCCAGCAAAATGCGACTGTTTTAAAGTATTCAAGCATGAAAAACATCGTTTCGCATAAAAATACCTGCAAATTTAATTAAGAATTTTGAATGATAAACTAATAAATGATATTATTGTCAAATAAAATTAGACTGTAGAAAATTGCACTTTCGAAGTTAGAGTTTTAATAAGAATCATGTTACGATGATTAGGTGATATTATGTGAAATAATTAATGATATTTTCTTTCCAAAAAAAAAGTGAAATTTCTTTTACAAATTTAACAAATCAATTAACATTCAATGAATTTGAGTAAGAAGACAAGAAAGTTATAGCTAATTGTACAAATGCAAAACAAATTTAATCGTATCACATGAAAATGAAAAATCAATTTTTCTTTTCGTTTAATTTTTATTTCTATTTTTTAAAGATAAAATTAATTAAAAAGAGTACCATAGTATTTATGGTTTTTCCATCATTACTGTCCAAATTATGCGGTCCAAGACGATCAGTAAAAATAAGATCAATGTAGAGGGTAAGGCGAATAACAACAACCATCAATATGGCAATCATTAATTGTAAATGCAATAAATTCCTAAATACCCGCAACCTCCTGAAATAATCTTAATTACATATAGCAAATTCAATTATGTGAAGAATTAAAACAAATAAAAAAAGTTTTTTTAAGACAATATTACAGTAATTAACACATTTACAACTGTTAACACTAATTTTTCCTTTTCCTCTTTTTTTTTTTTGAAATTATTGAAATTGATGAAAGTGATGAACCTGAAGTAAGAAAAAATAGCGATTGATATGAGCAAAGAAATGAGCGATAAGCCAAGACCAACAAATTCTAATTTACGGGCATTTCTTGCTACTTCTTGAGCTATCTATAAATTATCAATCAATAACTGATCATAATAAAATGATAATATTACCTCAATAATAGATTTTTTTTTTTGCTTTTGAATCAAAAAAAAAAAAACGAAAATTTTACAACAAGTGATCCATTGGTGAGTTTAGTCATCATTTCAACAACTTCTCGAGTGAAACACATTGTGAAATTTGTCCAGCCATGAGGACGCGAGAAGTCACCTTCTGCTCGGCCCATCCAACGACCCGAACTATGACACCATTTAGTTATATTCTCTAGAATTATTACATCAAATTCTTTGCTTTTCATAATATTAGAAAATTAATATCAATGTGAAAAGAGAAAAAAAAAGCCAAAAGAAACAAACTTCCGGGGTCAAGTCCTTTGAGTGGTGGACAACGTACAGTAATACTGCTATTGGCTGGTGTTGCTGGCCAACAAAGTACTGTATCGAAGGTCGCATTACACCATAATGATCCATCATCTTTTAATATGTATATATCTTGTAATTATATTCAAATATTTCATTAACTATAAATAAGAATGCTAAATGAAAATGATTAAATTTAATCATTCAATCAATCAATCAATTAATCAATCAATATAAATCAGTCATTCAGTCAAACAATCAATCATAATAGTATAAAATTAAAATTAAAATTAAAATTTTAATTTTAAATTCTTACTACTATCCGGAAATGTTGGTAAAGAACTTCGTTCAAGCGCTTTTATACATTCATCCATTGTTCGAGCTCGATTATATTCAAGACCATTTATTTGTACCAATTTACTAGCATTATATGCCCATGATGTTGACGGTTGCATTGCTGCAACCTTCGACAGATTTTCCATAATTATTCCACAAATCCTAAAAAGTAAATTAATTCAATTATTAATTGTATACAAATTATTTATTTGTATACAAAAAGTAAAAGGTTAAAGTAAAAGACTAAATTAAAAAGGTTAAATTAAAAGAGTAAAGAATAATTAAACATTGCCAAAAGTAAATTATAAATTAGAAAGGTGTATTTGTTAATTTTTTGTTATAAAATATTTTTTTCATGATTTTATTGATTTCTGAAAAGAAAAAACATATATTTCGAAGAGAGAATATACGTTAAGTTATTTTACAATTTACAATTGAAAAGTTTTTAGGGCAAAAAAAAATTTCTAATTAATCGAATTAATTCATGAATTATCACAATGTGATATGATAGTGTAGTCAAATATTTTATTAAAGGATTCATTAGTTTTATTCATTTCATTTTAAATACTTCCAATATTTACTAATACGTTTGTATATTTCTGAAATGCTAATGGCTGATTACGAACATTTCCTAGAGTAAAAATTTGAAATCGCAAATTAATGTAATTGACAATATTTCATTCCCTCAATAATACTATTTGATAAAAATTTCGATAATGTCAGGAATATAATTATTCTCGAAATATCAATTACTATCACTATATCACTACAAAATGGTTGATTTTATCAGAGGTGAAAATTATGAAAACTAGGCTTTATTTAAAATTTAATCCATAAAAAAAAAACAAAAAGAATAACAATTGGTAGTTCATGAAGGTGTACTTAATTTTAATTCTTTTTTTAATTTTATAATATATTTAATTATTGAAATTATCATTAAACTCTAATGATATAACAACATTTTTCAGCATAAATCTAATGGATTTTAAATTTTGATTTTAAAATTTATTTACATATGTCTAATTGTCGTAATCTTTTATCATTTGCTATTTATGTATAATTATGATTAATTTTAAATTTTCATTTTTTTATTTCAAATATTTCAATTTTAATGCATATTTTGTCAATTAATCCTAATGGAAATATTATAAAAACTGTAAAATTTTTTGAGCAAAATACATGAAAAAGAAAAAAGAATTTAGAAGAATTGTTTTTTCCTATTTATTTCTTTGATTAAAAATCACAAAGATCAATGAAAAGAGATAATTGGTTTTTTTCTTCTCTTTCTTAGACAATATTGTAGTGATACGATTACTATACTTTTATTTTGGCTTTGAAATAATTAGATGAACAACTATGAAATGAAAAGGAATTTAATAATAGAATTTTCAATGATAGGCCTTAATGGAATGAAATGTGAGATCAAAGAATGAAAATTGAAATTAGTTTTTTTTTTTGCAAAATTGATGGATTAAGCAAATAGAGTGAAATAAGACAAAAAGGATATAAATTCATCATTATTTTTTCTTTATTTTTTCGTTTTTTTGCTATTTGTTCAATTTTTGCGGATAGTATTTTTTAATTTTTTTTTTTTAAATCTTAGATATTTTGAAATAATACATTATAAACTTGTGAACTTGTATTTCTCTTTTTCAAAGTTTAAACCAAAATAATTTTAACCCACGCAAAAAAAAGGTGGTGCTGAAAATATTATTAATTAATAAATTTTATGGGACTAACTTTTTTCTTTTTTACAGGTGATCAATTAATTCGACAAATTTGCATAAATTTGATAAAGAAATTAACTGAAAATAATGAAATGAGAAAAAAATTTAATTTTGTAAAGAAAACAAAGGAAATTTTTGACTAATTTAGTCGCACTGTTTAACAAATAATTAAAAAATAAAACTAAACAGTAGCAGTAAATTGTTTAATTGTTAGCATAAATAGTAAAAAAATAATATTTCAGATAGTTCTATGACATATAAATGATAAAGATAAGGATGAAACATATATTGGAAATTAAAAACAAAAAAACAATTATCATTAGATTAATTTATTTTGTCCCATCTAATTACTTTTATTTTGTTTTGCTTTTAATTACAAATAGTAAAATGATTCGTTTTCTTCTTTCAAAGTGATCCTATCAATTAGAATTATTAATAATTATTATTAATACTACTCAAATTCAATCCAAATTCAAATTTGTTTTATTCAAATATTTTCTCCTTTTTAAATATATATTGCAAAAATATAGGAAGCATTGTTAAAAAAGATTTTTTTTAATTTTTCTCTTGCAACAATTCAAGCTTCATTACATTTTCAATTTCTTGCTTCATTAAATAAATTTTTAACAATGTCGAACAATTTAACGGAGAAGTGTCTCATTAGAACATATTAAAATTCAAAAAAAAAAAAGTGAAATAAAATATGCTATGAAATCTTTTAATAAAAAACTTTTTTAAAACAGAATTTATTAGAATGTAATTGCGTCACATATATAATTTAATGAAAAGGAATGATCAAATTCTTAATAAAATAACATCAGTTAATCCTATAAACAATTATCTTTGTTTTTTTTGTTGCGAAATAATTGAAGTTTTATTTTTTTTTAAATGAAATTTAAATTGCTACATTGAAAATTTATCCAACAATTACAACACCTACTGCATGTAATTTCTCTCAAAAAACAAAAAAATGAAAATATAGCTAATAAAAGATTTTACTTTTTAATTTAATTAATAAAAATTTTTTTTTAGTTAATGAAAGTTTTTGACTTAAAGATGCAAGAAATTAACGAGAATTAATGAAAGCAATTTATCAAACGACTTTAAGATTCATAAATTCCAAATTCAAAAAATTTTTAATTAATTAATTAATGAAAGTTTTAGAAAAAAGATATATAAAATAGTAAAATTTGATGTGATGAAATAAAATTTGATTAATTTGATCATCTGATTAATCATTCTGTGATAATATTTGCTAATTCATTATTCTTTTACAATATGATTTAATTAAATGAAATAAATTTCATTCCGCAATAATTGGACCAGAGCTGTAAATAATAATAATGTAAAAAATAACTTAAAAGTAACCATAATTAAATATCTCAATGATATCAGTAAATTGATCAACCATACTTGATCGTAGGTAAGGAAGTGTCAGAGATGAATGAAACTAAAACGAAATATGGTTGTAAGCAGAAAATTCAGCTTTTTAAAACCATATTTTTTCTTTTTGAAATTTTTTCTTTCTTTTTTTTTTTGAAACGTTAATAGATTAACTTGTAAAACTTGCTGCGCACTTTCACGTGACTTAGAATTAACCTTTAAAAAAATGCATTTTCACTTCCGATCTTTTGAAGCTATCAATCTAAACAGATATTGAACATATGAATTTTTGTGGTGAAAATAGGAAATGAAATTAGTGCACACTTGAAATGCTAAAAATAAATAAATTTTATTAATTAATAAAAGATAAAGGTTTAATTGATGCATATATTCAATGATTAATTGATAATTTTGTGCTAAATTGATATGGTGTGATAGGATATGATATAATACTATGAAAAGAGTAATTTACTGATGATATGATAAGATAATGGGAAATTTTGACAAACATTGATAATCATTTTCTTTTAATTTATCCTTCTTAATTTTTATTATCTAAGTGATATATATTGTTGTTTAGTTTTATGAGTGATAATTAATATCATTAATGGCAAATTATTTTATAAAATTTGATTTTTAGCTTAATCATTTCTTATTTATCAAATTTACTTGAACAATTTTATGTCATAGATCCTGAAAAGATTTTTATTCAATCGATCAATCGATCAATGAATCAATCAATCAATCCTTACTCGATCAATCAATTCCTTTTCTTGTTTGATAAATGAGTCATTTTGAATAAATATATTTCATTCATTGATCCTTGTAATTATTTTTGATTTAATTCTGTGTTTTAATTAGAAACAAAAGGATACAGTTGAAAAATTTTTGAAAATACTAATAGAATGAGGAAAGAAGAGAAGAGAGAGGGAGGATAGAAAGATGAAAGAGAAGAGAGAAATGATAAATACCTGAGAGAGACATTTAGATGATAATGAAAAATTTGAGTAGTCAAAAATGCGGACAGATGCTTTGTTGTTTCGTAAAAAGAGATAAAACTCTATTAGTTTTTTTTTTAAAAGAAAAACGAAAAAAGATTAGTCCAAACATATTTTTAAATAATGCTTAACTATTACTGAAAAGAGGAGAGAGAGAAAGAAAAAGAGAAAGAGAAAAAGAAATATACGAATAAATACGATGATCTAATTGCCTGTAATTTTTGAAATTAGAATGAAATTTTTTTTTTTGTTCTTCATTCCTTCTTTATCAACAATTTACTTTTCACAGTTCATTTAAATGAACTTACGACCTTTTTTTCACTTTCTAAACTTAAGCTTTATATGATTTTTTTGTCTTTTTCTTTCCTGATTCGTTTAATTGATAGCTCATTTCAAATCCTTTCCGTATTTCCGGAAATCTTAGAAGTAAATGTTGATGAAGGAGAAGATGAAGGAGAAGAAAAGATGCACAAATGTTGTTTTAAAGTTACAAAACTTGTCAATATACTTTTGAAAATTGAAATTGGGAAAAAAATTTCTTTGATTTGAAAATTTTCTACTGTTTTAAATGAAATTTTCAACTTATAACTAAAGAATATAGATAAATTTTTTTATTTGCCTAAATGCAACATTCAATTCGTCTACTCTTCCATTTTTTTTTTTCTCAACTAGAAATAGACTAACCTTTAGGGATTTGCTTAAAGACAAATTTTTTTTTTCCAATGCTTTATAGCAATAATAAATGAAAAATATCGCTGTTTGGAAGTTCTAGCAAATTACGAAAAACGTCCTAAAATTTCGATTATTAACTCTATTTTCGAAATTTGAATTTAATAGAATTTTTCATCTATCCAGCAGTGGTATTGATTAGTGAAAAGTGATGAAGGATTATATTTGTAAGTGTTAAGTTTTATTTTATATTTTCATCACTCTATAATAGCATTTCAGAATTCTGAAATTACAATTGATAATATGCAAAACAGTAATCAGTCAAAAAAAAAGTGAAATTCGAATTATATGAGAGAGAGAGAGAGAGTAAAAGATTACACTAAAACTAATTCATTCATTTGGTTCATCAAGTTTGAAATAGTTTACAACAACAATTGTTTATTTTCGTCTAAATATCAAGCTTTTATGATCTATGATCATGCTATTTATAGTAATAATATTTATAACAAAACTGATGAATGTAATAAAAAGGTCAAAATGATTCAAAGGCATCTAATTCAATAATGATAATATCAATGATAGTAATATCAGTAATGATAAATGCTGATGATAATGTTAACAAGAATAAGATAAATGTGACTTTATTTGTCACTACTGCAACAATAATAAAATAATGATTGGTAATTTGATGATGATGATGTTGATGATAATGATGATGACGATGATGATGATGAAATGATTGAAAAAAGTAAAATAGCCATAGAATAGTTCTGTAGAAGTGGGCATCTAAATTAGAAAATGAAATTTCTGACTGCTCAATTCTAAACAACAATTATGGTGAGTGATTCTAAAATAGCTAGGCTATGAGTAATACATCTGAGTAATGATATCAATGATAATAGTATCAGTAGTGATAAGTGTTGAAGAATTATGTTGTCAAGGATAAAATCAATACTATAAAATCATTTATTTGTAAAATTCAACGATTAAAAATAGAACTTTTAAGGCTAGAAAATATAAAGTTAACTAAAAAAAAAAGTTTTGATTCTGATGAAAGAATTAATGATTATAATTTCCTAATTTTTGTGTCTGTTAAAAAAGTGTTAAAAAATAATGAAAAAATTTTTCACCGCAAATGATTGTGCATAATACTTTCATTGCAATGTTTATTTTAATTAATCATTTATTTTTAATATTGGTATCAGTGAGTGTGAAGTTCAAAAAATAGGAAGAAAAAACAAATTGCATTTTGCGAAGAATGAATTTAGTCACTGATTGGATTAAATTGAATTTTATGATAACTGAAATTTTTATCTTATCATTATAATTCTCATATCTTCTACAATGTAATAAACTATAAACTGATGAAAAGCGATGAAATGAAACTTGTTATAAACAATTTCATAGAGATAGCATCAATAAATTATGATCATCAATCAATCGATGCATGTTGCAATAATTTCCATTTCCACTTCGTTTTATCAAATAATTCAAATGATTTTTGAATAAATTTTCGTCAGAAAATTAAATAATGTTGAATATTATCAATTAATACTAAATTTAAAATAAAAAATTGTTTAGTTCAAAAACGATATTCAAATTTCTTCCTTTTCACATTTAGCTCAATAAAGAATGAATTAAAAAAAGCTAATATTATAATTCACAAATTGAAAAAATTGAAAATGAAAATGAATAGCTTACAAGAAAATAATATCATTTTAACTATTGCAAGTATTAATCATTTAATTTTCATCATTTTTCTATTAATTTACTGATTCAACTGTAATTTTATGCAAATAAACGAGCTAAAAGCAAAAATTAGTTTCTAATTATTGGTTCAGTAATTTGCATGAAATTATGCGATGTAATGTAAATAAATTGGAGTTAGTTAATTTGTTCATTTAGGAGTTAAGTGCTCAGCAAAATTTAATTATGTTATTGCATTAAAATGCATTAAATAGTAAAGCTAATTTTTAACTTCACTTTAGTTTTTTGAATTTTTTTTCATTTTAACTTTAATAGTTAGGTTATAATTTGAAAAATGTATTGAAAAACAATGAAAATGAATTTATTACTTTCTTTTCAAAAAAAATGTAAACATTTTAATTAATAATGTAAAAATAAATGAAAAAATGGATGATTTTAAATGTATTGTTTTAATTTAATGATAGAATAATATTATTTTAGAATAAAATATTAATTATTCTTACAAAAACACTATATTTAATTCATTTTATCAAATAGTAGTACTTAATTTATATCATCTTATCATACTTACAAAACTTTTTTCATAAATTATGCCTTTAATAATTATACTAATATATATGTTTGCAGTTATCTTTAACAAAATAATTTTTAAATTGTATATCGTTTGAATGAATGCTTTTGTCGAAAAATTTTACAGGTATAATGTTAATGGTGTTGATTTTATAAAAAAATACTATCAACACTTGAAGAATAAATGTTTAATTTTTTTTTATGGTGAAAATTTAAAAAGAGATAGAGGGTAATTTTTAAATAATTTAGTTTCTTTCTGTAACATTTTTTAAATGAATGAAAAAAAAAAAGAAACATAATATTCTTTATGTGATAAAAGAATAGTAAAACAGTGGTGAAAAGCCAAAATATTTAAATAAAAAAATAAGAAATATATTTTAAATTAAGGAAAATATTATATGTACGTATGAAATAGAAAAAGTTAATATTAACTTAAAATAGAAGTTATTTATTAAAGGTAATTTTTGAAAAGGAAAACATTCCATATATGATTCTTATTAAATTTAATTTCAATTTAATTAATAATGAAGAGCATTAATATTATTCGAAATTACGGAGAGAGATAGAGAGAGAGAAAAAGAAAAAAAGGAGATAGATCAATGAAAAAAAAAATTTACATAGTAATCTTAATAAGGCATTAAGGAAATGATCAAGTTGAGGAGGTATCCTTTCTCGTAAACAAGCACCTCTTGCCTTATGATAGGCTGAGTATATATGATAATGCATTTTCGTCATTTAAATATTTACAGCAAAGAGATAATGAATATTTGAGAGAAGTTAATGAGCGAAATGAGCTATTTTTCGGAGCAAATGAGAGAAAGTGTCATGTATAAATAGCCTTCAAATAACAAACCGTAGCGATAAGACCTCAAATAGCAAATGCAAGAAATCCTGGCATTTAATTATAACGGGGAAATTATAATCTGACATCATTTGAAGTTGAGAAAAGTTATTTATAACATTTCCAGTTAATTATTTAACTAATTAAACATTGTGTTAAACATGCTGCTATTGCATGCAATTATGCTGCTGGTTGTGATAAGAAACTTTTTGTCAAATTACAAAGTACTTTACCTGGAACCAACATTAATCAGTTTTTTTTTTTTTTTCTCCTTTCTCAATAATGATAATTAAATATTTCAAATTATTTTTGTTGAAGTATTGTCTTGATTTTTACAAAAGTCTTACAAAGAATTCTTGTCTAATTTAGCTTTATGAATTGCTTTATGATTTAATCATCATCTTAAGGTAATATAATGAATAATTAAATAGTTATTTAATCATTATTTCCTTTCAATGAGTTCTTTTAATCGAGCTAATTGATTGCTAACATTTTACAGTTTGGTTTCTTCAGTTCATTATTAGATTATTTCATTTATATTTTCACTTTAACCAACTGAAGAAATTTGTTAAATTTTTTTTGAATATAATCTATTCTTGTTGATAAACAAACAAACAAGCGAGCAAATAAATAAACAAAATATCTAGCAAATAACAGCATAAGAAATTTATAATAGGCGAAAAATTCCAACGAAAACAATCTAGCAAAATAAAAGCGAAAATTTTTTAAAAAAAAATCTTTTGAACACTTCGTCATCCATTATTCAAATTAACTCGAATATTTTAATCTTTAAGTAATAGAAAAGAGAAAAAGTGGCGTAATCTGGTCAACAAATCATTTGGTGAAAAAAAAAATTTATCATAGAAGATATTTTTTCAAAATTGAACGAATAAAATTTGAATGCTTTTTTCAAATTTTTTTTTCTTTTCTTTTATTATTGATTGTGTTATTAATTATGCATTAAAATGTCACATTTGTTATTATTCTTAACAATAAACAATATTAAACTAATCGATTTGTCGATTGCTTCAAACTATGCCTTATTGTTCAAATATTGCGCAAATGACGTGAATAGCGCATGAATTTTGTGCAATTTCACTATATTAATTTGATCTATCAAAATTTTATATGTTTAAAAGACAAAAAAAGTGAAAAATTTAAATAAATTTGATGTAAAAAGCGTCATTTTTTTTTGCTTAATTTTAACTTCAAATAAGTTCAAATAAGTTGTTGTTTTCTTTTTATTTGAAGTAAACATTAAGTAATTAAGTGGAAATGTTATTAAGTGAAATCTATGCAAGTAATTTAAGTCAGTGTTAATTTAGTTACGTCACTAATTTTATCATATTGAATACGAATAAACTAGCCAAGAGCCAGAGATATTATTGGAAATTTTCTCTCTTTTTTCATTTTTATTTTTATTTTTATTTTTTTGGTTCTTTTTTGGCATGAAAATAAGCTTTCAAGTAAAAATGAAGCTATTGAGATAAAGCTCATTTCAAAAGACACTAAAAATTTTGAGCAATGGAAAATTTCTGAGCTTAGTACGAAATCATTGATGTGTTTTTAGCCAAGTAAAATTGAGAAATGAGGATCATACAATTTCACACAAATAAGCTTCTTGTTTTGAAAAATTTAGAAAAATAGAAAAAAAAATCTGTTAAAATTTGCATCCTACTATTTTATAAAATGGATCTTTTCTTACTAAACTTTGTTTTTTTTTTTTTATTTGAAAAAATTTTTATTTCAATTTGTCAATATTAGACTATTTGGATTATATTTAGGCTTCAATGTTGAATTACAGCACAATGGAAATATTTTATTGGAAAAATTTGAGGTAATTTTTCAAAAAGTTGATATGCTTACATTTTGTATAAAATTTATTGAATAAAATTACAAAAAAAAAAATTTCTCGAGCGTTTTTTCAACAAAAATAGCAAAATACTGGTGGTAGTGATGGTTAAAGAATTTTGAGATGAAATAATATTAAAATGAAATTTATCGTTTAGATTTGTTCCGAATTAAATCATTAATATTTCTTTTAAATGTATATTTCTTTTAAAAAATTTAAATGTAATTTAAATTAACTAAAAATTTTTAATAATTTCTTAATCAGATGATTTTTTACAGCAATAAATTGAAAGAAAAGAAAGGGAAAGATGGAGAGAGAGGGGAAAAAAGGAAAACAAGAGAGAGAGAGAGATTGATAGAATGAATTATACCTTAAAGAAGAAGAATTTTCCATTCTTTCTTTTTTTTTTTTTGATAATCGAATTTGAGATGAAATATTCAATTAATGAATGTTAAGATAGGAATAGGAAGAAGAATGAAGACGAAGCTATTTTAGCAATCGTCCGGTTATTATTCCTTTTCCTTCCATTTATTTATCAAATATTGCTTTTATGCTACTATGCAAATCAAAAGAAATTATTCAAGAATATATTTATTATCAATATTCCTAATATCAATATTTATCGTCACTAAATCATCATCATCATTATCATCATCATCATCAATTCCATTTCTATTTTTATTCATTTTCAACGAGCTATATTTCCGCTTTATCGATAATTATAGGAAATATTATAGCAGTTATTTTCTTTTCGATCACTTTGTTCTAAGCTATTTATATATTTTTTTTTTTTCGATAAGTAAATCATACATTTTCTAATGTAAATGATAAATAAAAATGAGAATAGATAAATAATGGTTTTTTGAATGAAATTATGATTAAATAATAACTAAAATTTATGCGTTATTTTCAAATTAATAATTTAAAACAAATAACCAAATGAATATTATTAAATTTCAAAATATCAAATATCTTTTTATCGTGTCGAATGGAATAAAATACAGCTAAAAAATACTTTAGAGAATTTTATTTTAGTCGTTATTAAATATTACTGAAATTTGAAACAACCTTTATTTTTCTAGAAAACAAACTTCAAGGTTTTTTTTTTAATCGTTATCTTTAAAATTTTTTTAAAAAAAGAAAAAGAAGGAAAAGAAGTGAGAAGGATTTGTTATTGAGTGAAAAATATGAATGAAGAAAGCGAAGAAATTCAAGCAATTTGATAAAAATATTAAAGAAAAACTTTAATTTCAAAAAACGATGGAAAAAGGCCATTAATCAGTGACACTAAAAAAAAAAAAACTTTAAAAATGGGAGTATTTTAAAATGGGCTCAATTGATTGGCTTTTCGCTTTCATCAAGGTTCGTCATTTCTTTTATTTTTATTATTTGTATTAAATAATTTCAAATTATATAAACATACAAAATTCAATATGGCATTATTTTATTTCAATCTAAAAAATAAACATAATTAACAAAATAAACATAAAAGAAAAAAGCGATAAATAAATTTCACCATTTATTTTATCTATTGCTAAGTTTATTAAGTTATACATAAATAAATTTATTTGAATTTAAAATTTCTCAGGTATGCGCGAGCAGTTGATAGAATTATGATAAAGTAATACCTAAGTTAAGCTTTGTTTTTAAAAAAATTCAGTAGCATCTATTCGAAAATGATTGCTAATGCATGACTTCTTCGTTAAATTCTTGCTAAAAAACAGATGCAAAAGTTCACCTAGCAATCCGCATTTTCAAGAATTGTGATTTAAAATTTTAATAGTAACATGTAAAATATCAAAATACAATATACATTTATGTATATTTATGTTTCATATATTCCTTTTTATTTTGAAATTTAATTCTTGGCTTATCATTTTTATTAAAAATATGAACTAACTATTCAATATTATTTGTTAGAATCCAAAAACAAAAAACAAAACAATTATATTATTAGCATGCAAATAAATGGGTTAAAATAAATCGATGTTAAAGAAAAAAAAAACACGTACATATACTTTCAAAAATTTTCTTTAAAAAATGAAATAATATATTTAATTTAATAAAAAAATTTATGATCAAATTTATATAATACTTAAAAATATCTGTATGTAAGAATATTCAAGGTTAATAGAATGTAAACTAAAGGAAAGGAAAAAAAAAAAAAAAACAAAGTTAGATAATAGTACTTATATACATACGTCTTAAATTACACAAACAGTTGGAGATGTTCAAAGTGAAAGAGATTAAAATCTTTGAAGTTATTTATTGATAATTTTTACAACAACTGACGCTTTAACATCGTACAGCATTTGATAACACTTTAATACAGCATTTGATAACGCTTAAATTATAGATGTATTAATAGATTTGTTAATCTTTTATCTAAAATCATAATCAATTTGTAGTGTAAACAACTAATTGAATAGTTTATTAACTTATTTTACAAATAAAAATGACTGACATATTATATTTTATTTTCATTTATAAATAATTTTTAAATTATGATCATTCAACAATAAAATAAAACCAGGTTTACCTTATTATATTTAAAACTATTGACATATTATTTTTAAGTAATTACATGATAATAATTTAAACAAAAAAAAAGAAGGAAAAACTAAAAATTAATTAAAATTAAAATTTATTATCATGTTTGCAATTTGCAGTGGTAAATAATAAATTTCAAAAACTAATTGAAGACAATATTTGTTCTATTTAAAAATTTACAAATAATATTATAAAGGAAGATTTTAAAATACTTTTTTTTCTTCTTTTTACTAATATTATACAAAGTTTTTTTTTTAAATGCATTTGAAATGAGAATTTACAATAAACATAACATCATTTATCATTTAATAATGACTAATCATACAATCTCTGTAAAAATTCAAATGAATTGCGCAAAGAAATTATCATTTTAAAAGCGATTTTTAACGACTTACAAAATGAATAGAAGAAAAAAAAAATAATTTCAGTTTGTACTTTTTAGAAATAATAATTAATTCAAAAATATTTCTTTTTTCTTTTTTTTTTTTTTTTAAATATTCTTTAATAGTTCTTGTCATGTTGTTTAATCAGAGAAATTCATGAGAAAATATGCAATGCGAATGAGCAGCTGCTAAAAGAAAAGCTTTCTGCAAAATGCTAAGACATCAATTTTCCAATAAATTTAAGATAGCGCTTCTTTCTTTTCTTTTAAAACTTTATTACCTTTTTCTCTTTTTTTGCAATAAAATAAGCAAAAAAAAAGACAAATAAAATTGATATTAAAAATTTTGAAATTTTCAAGAAATAAATCTAATTGTATTGTAATCCAAATTTTTTTAAAGAAGAAAAAAGCACTACTGCTATTGTAAAAAAAAAAAATGAGTAAATAGTTTAGATGAACTATCAAAAAAGAATAAAAATTAAAATTTTAAAGTTTTCGAAAAATAAATCTAATTGCAGTTTCATTATAAAAAAAATAATTAAGGAGTTGAATGAATTGAAAAATAGAAAAGTTATGCATCAAAAATTTATGTCATTAGCTTCAATTTTTTTATTTAGTCATTAAAAGAAATGACAATTATTAAAAAATGATGAGCGAATTATTAAAAGAAAAAAATGACAAGTTTCAAAATTTCCAAATTTAGCCCAAAATTTTCTTACTTCACTTTTTGCACAGAGAATAGTAAGTAACATTTTATTATTGCTATAAAGATAAAATCATTAGCAGACAATAATTAATAATTCATTATTGGTTTCAAAAGTGGTTTTAGTACGAGAAATATTTCACGAAAACTTGAGAAATGGATAAAATGTTGAAAGCTTATAAAATTTAAATAACATAATTAAATAATTGCATTAAGGATTTCTTTAAATACTAAGTAACAAAATGAGAAAGTAATTTTTAATAGCAAATAGATAAATTTCAAAATAATTCCACTTTTTTGTTTTTAATCAATCAATTCGTACCTCAAAAACGGTAAGGTTTAATTGAACATTAAATTTTAAAGGATACTTTTTTTTCATCTTATGTCTTTTTTCCTTACAAAAATCATTCTCCACAAAAATTTACGATTTATTACTTTGACACTGGAACTAATTTTATTTACAAAAAGTAATGGATTATAAGAATGGACAGAAGTTTATTTATTATTTATCACTACTCTGAAATGAGACATTTTATGAATTATATAAATTTCAATATATTCAAATAATAGCATAATTCACATAACAATTTTAACAATAATTTTTAACCTAAAGATTATATCTATAAAAATTTGGCGACATAATTTTTCTTCGTCTCACAAAACGATAACTCATATTAGAAAAGTACCACACATTTGTCACAATTAAAAAAAAATGTTATTACAATCAAAATTATATAGCTATTTACTGATTTAGTTTACTAAGTTTTGTATAAATATGCACACAATATTTTTTATTTATTTCAAGTGAGAGAAATGATAAGATTAATATGAAAAATAATTTGTAAAATATGAAATATAGAATGGCTATGGAAACTTTTGGTAAAATAAATATCAATTAGAGTTATAATCGTTATTTGCTTGAATTAATTTAATTTAATATTTAACAACACTTTTCAATGATGGACGGATAAAAGATATATATATAATATAATCAAATAAAAAAATTCAAAAATTTGCTTAGTTAGTCAAATAATCCGAAATTTGTTCATAATTATAAAGTTTGAAAATAGTTGTAAATAGGCTATTCTTTTTCAAAAAAAAAAATAATGTTACTGCTTTTATGAGAAATTCAAATTTAGAATTTTTTTTTTTGATAGGTATTTTTTCTAGCATAAAAAAATTGCAACAAATTTGTGTTTATTAATTGGAAAGGTGCCAGATTTTAAAGTTAGAAAAATTTCGATGGAAATTCCCCAGTGATAAATTGACAAAGGAGCTTAGCATCCGACATTAAGCGCTTATGAATCTGCCAATTTCACTACGAATTGAAGCCATCCTACATTCACAATAGAATCTAAATTGCAGAGAATAAGAGATATACATACATAAGCATATGCAAACAAACTATAAATTTAAATCGAAACATTATGGACAACAATTTTAAAATTTTTCAAATTATAAATGAAATTTTAAAAGAATAAATAATATGAACGCTATGAAATATTCATTTGTTAGTGAGATTTTAGAAAAATGTATAAAATAAATTCAATAATCTGTAATAAAAAAAAAAGAATTGAGCAGTCTAACAATCAGATAGTTATGAAGCTTTCATACTTTTACTTTAAAAAATGAAGCTTTTAGTCTATCATTAAGAATCTTCCATTAATGTGTTTTCCTCGTTTTGGCAAGATAAAAGCTTTAGTTTAGGAGAAAAGAGAGGAAGAACTATTTCTCTAAATTATGCTTAACAATTCAGGCTTTCAAAGCCTAGCGCTATTGTCGATGAATATGAATTCATATTTGATACATCTTACAAGCATTATCATTTTATTTATTGGATAAATCACAAATTGGGACTAATTTCAATCTTATTTTTTTTTTTTTTTTTGTTCCTTTACCTACGAAAATTTATTTTCAAAGAAATGAAGTGGACAAAATGATAAAATCAATTTATAGTGATAAAATCTTGCTAATGTTTAATATTTGCATTCAGAAATGAATATTCTATTAAACTATACAATTTTGCCGTTTCATTTCATAGAGAGTAAAAAAATTTTGTGCTCATTTCTGTTACAGTTCTATGATTCCAAATGATAATAACATCGTAAGAATTACTCAATGTGAAGGAAGAGAAAAATTAAACTAAATGATAAGATCTGCTTTAATTAATCTTCATAAATTTCACTGATACTTAAAGCTTATTAATTATAATTCTACTTTTCAAAATCTATTTCAAAGTTTTCAAATCTATTTTAATCAAAAATTTTTAACTAATTTGAAAATCTTTAGTTCCAAAATCAAACATATTTTCATACCAAACAAAGTTTTGATTTATTCAACAATCTTTCACAGCATTATTCAATCTTAATGAAATTTAATTTTATATAAAATATTATGAATAAAAAATTTCTAATTTAGCTATCATTACGAGTTACTGCCACATTACAGCAAAGTTTGCAAATTACAAAAAACAATTACCAAAATGAAAGTTAGTTTTAAGCAAACTTAAGGTTATAAGAACATTATATCGTAGACTGAAATTTTATTTTTCTAAGTAATATGCCAAGAGAAAAGAAGCGGAAATAAACTGATAAAACATTATGATAGCATCAGCGATAGAAATTTTAAAAAGTTATTGTGAAAAAACATTTTAATAAAAACTACGCGACAAAAAAAGTAATGCGACATTGTCATGTGCCATTAGATGGAGGCACTTTAGATGGAAGCACTTTACAAATTACTTTTAAGTTTTAAAACTACTAAATTTT
The DNA here is from genome assembly GCA_005281725.1 of Wuchereria bancrofti. Classification (NCBI taxonomy): domain Eukaryota; kingdom Metazoa; phylum Nematoda; class Chromadorea; order Rhabditida; family Onchocercidae; genus Wuchereria; species Wuchereria bancrofti. The sequence continues at coordinate 11,989,485 of SSBO01000001.1, read as the reverse complement.
GAAATAAACTGAAGTAATTTCAACATTCCTGAACTTTACTATTTTATTTGCATTAAATAGTGCAATACGCAAATTAAATTTCTCATACATGATAGCCTAACATTCAAACTTAAGAAAAATTTAATTTAAAAAATGTTAAAAAATTGTAAAATGATTTTTTATATTTTTTAAACATTTTTTAACGATATTAGTTACAACA